>CM035157.1:84849314-85449314 GCA_020205615.1 Panax quinquefolius | reverse complement strand
TTATGAATGATAATATGAAAAATAAACGTAAGATTGGGTTGCCTCGCAATTAGCACTTAATTTTAAGTCATTCAACCTGACTACTTCCTGTTCATGGTACGTCGGACAATATGATGGCGATGACATCGGTGTTGGACTCGCCACCCCAATAGTGCTTTAATCGTTGACCGTTGACTTTGAAAGTTTCTAAAGGATTTCGACTGTAGAGTTTAACGACGCCATGAGAGAACACCCTTTTTATGGTGAATGGTCCCGACCATCTTGACTTAAGCTTTCCTGGGAACAATCTCAGCCGTGAGTTGAACAAAAGGACTGATTGCCCCAGCTCGAATGTTCTGTGCATAATTTTCTGGTCGTGCCATCTTTTGACCTTTTCTTTATATAACTTGGAGTTCTTGTAGGCTTGCAGGCAAAATTCGTTGAGCTCGTTTATTTGCAATAATCGCTTTTCCTATACAGCTGCTTGATCGAAATTGAGTTTCTGAATCGCCCAATAAGCCTTATGTTGTAACTCGACTGGTAAGTGACAAGCCTTTCCGTACAGTAGTTGATATGGTGACATCCCGATCAGTGTTTTATACGCAGTCCGGTATGCCCATAATGCATCATCCAACCGGAGTGACCAATCCTTTCAATTCGGATTCACCACTTTTTCTAGAATTTTCTTGACTTCCCTGTTTGACACCTCAGCCTGCCCACTGGTTTGGGGATGATAAGTCGTCGCTACCTTGTGGTTGACCCCATACCTTGCTAATAGAGCTGCAAATGATTTGTTGCAGAAGTGACTACCTTCGTCACTTATAATTGCTTTTAGCGTGCCAAACCTCGTAAAAATGTTCTTCTGTAGGAATTTAAGAACCACCTTGGCATCGTTAGATGGGAGTGCTGCAGCTTCAACCCACCTTGAGACATAATCCACTGCGAATAAAATGTACTGATTGTTAAGTGACGAAGGGAATGGCCCCATGAAATCGATGCCCCATACATCAAAAATTTCAACTTCAAGGATTGTTTGTAGAGGCATCTCATTCCTTTTTAAAATGTTGCCCACTCTTTGACATCTATCACATGTTTTGACAAACTGGTGGGCGTCCTTAAATAATGTAGGCCAATAAAACCCGGATTGCAGCACCTTTGCTGCTGTCCTCTCATTACCATAATGTCTGCCATACGCAAATGAGTGACACTCATGCAGTATGTTCTTCACTTCACTGTAGGGCACACACCTTCTAATCATCTTGTCGGCGCACTGCTTGAATAGATAAGGTTCATCCCACATGTAAAATTTTACGTCATGAAGAAACTTCTTTTTCTGTTGTCTTGTAAGATCAGGTGGAAGAACGTTGCTCACTAGATAATTAGCATAATCCGCGTACCAAGGAAATTCTGCATTTATCCCAAATAATTGCTCATCCAGGAATGATTCGTTGATTTCACACTTGTCCTCTTTCATTTTCTCTTGATTTTCTAGCCTAGACAAATGATCGGCGACTTGATTCTCCGTCCCCTTTCAATCCTTTATTTTTAGATCAAACTCTTGAAGAAGGAGAATCCATCGGATAAGGCGTGGCTTAGCATATTTTTTTCGCAATTAGGTACCGAATAGTTGAATGATTCGTGTAGACTATCACCTTAGTCCCGATCAAGTATGCCCGGAATTTGTCAAACGCATACACCACTGCAAGCAATTCCTTTTCCGTAGTTATATAATTCATTTGAGTCTCTGTGAGCGTTTTTCTTGCATAATAAATAGCGTGAAATACCTTCTCTCGGCGTTGACCCAAAATAGCCTCAACTGCATAGTCACTTGCATCACACATTAGCTCAAAAGGCATATTCCAATCCGATGCGACGATCACGGGGGCTGTAGTTAACTTCTTCTTCAACAACTCAAAAGCCGACTTACATTCCTCATCAAAACTGAAAATAGAATCCTTCTCTAAAAGACTGCATAAAGGTTTTGCAATTTTAGAGAAGTCTTTTATGAATCTCCTATAGAACCTAGCATGTCCCAGAAAACTTCTAATTCCCTTTACTGAGCTCGGTGGAGGCAGTTTCTCGATTGTTTCCAGCTTCGCTTTGTCAACCTCCAATCCTTGAGCCGATACCTTGTGACCCAAAATTATGCCCTCCTCAACCATGAAGTGGCATTTTTCCCAGTTAAGTACAAGGTTTGTGTCTTTACATCTTTGTAACACCATCACCAAATTCCCTAGGCAAGTATCAAAATTGTCCCCATAGACAGAAAAGTCATCCAAGAAGACTTCCACGTTTTTATCCACCATGTCTGAGAAGATTGCCATCATACACCGTTGGAAGGTGGCAGGCGCATTGCACAAGCCGAACGACATTCTCCTGAATACGAATGTGTCGTAAGGGCACGTAAATGTAGTCTTCTCTTGATCCTCAGGAGCGATGACGATTTGATTATAGCCCGAGTATCCATCCAATAAACAGTAGTACTCATGTCCCGCCAATCTGTCTAACATTTGATCGATAAATGGCAGCGGAAAATGATCTTTTTGGGTTGCCTTATTCAACTTCCTATTGTCCATGCACACCCTCCAACCTGTCACTGTCCTTGTCGGAATTAGCTCGTTGTCCTCATTTTGTACCATGATCATTCCTCCCTTTTTCGGCACACACTGAACCGGACTAACCCACTTACTGTCGAAAATCGGGTAGATGATACCGGCATCCAAGAATTTCAAAATTTCCTTCTTTACCACTTCCTTCATAATTGGGTTAAGTCGTCGTTGTTGCTCCACCGTCGATTTTGCATCATCTTCCATTAGAATCTTGTGCATGCAAAACGAAGGGCTGATTCCCTTGATATTCGCTATCGTCCATCCTATCGCTGATTTATGTTCCCTAAGCACCCTCAACAACTTTTCTTCCCGCAAATCGTTAAGTGCAGCAGAAATAATAACAGGTAAAGAATTTGAATTGCCTAAGTATGAATACCTGAGGTGTTTAGGGAGCGGCTTAAGTTCCAGAGTAGGTGGCTCCTCCAATGACGGTTTCATTTTTTTTGTGGCTATCTCCTCCATGTGCAAAGGTTCAAATGGTGCTCTGAATCGGCTAACTCATGGCAATGAGTCTAACATCTACAAGTAATCCACAAATTCTGGGTCATCGAACTCTTCATCCCCCAATAATGTTGTTTCCAATGGATCGTTGACCAAACTCTTGCCCAAACATTCTTCTTCATCCGTAGGGAATTTCATGGCCTTGAACACGTTGAATTTTATTTCCTGATCTTTGACCCTCATAGTAAGTTCGCCTTTTTGTACATCGATGAGTGTCCTACCCGTAGCCAAGAAAGGTCTCCTTAGGATAATCGGGATGTTCTAATCCTCCTCAAAATCCAGAATAATAAAATCTACGGGGAATATAAACTTATCCACCTTGACCAATATGTCCTCTACTATGCCTCTTGGATATGTGATTGACCTATCCGCCGACTGTAATGAAATATTTGTAGGCTTTGGTGCGGGCAAACCCAATTCTGTGTACACTAATAACGACATAAGATTCACACTCGCCCCCAAATCACATAAACACTTGTTAAATGACATGTTCCCGATCGTGCATGAAATAGTGAAACTCCTCGGGTCTTTCAACTTTGGTGGCAACTTCTGTTGTAACACTGCACTACACTCCTCTGTTAATGCCACTGTTTCGAAGTCTTCCCATTTCTTTTTCCTTGATAGAATCCCTTTCATGAACTTCGCATAACTCAGCATCTGCTCTAAGGTTTCTGCGAACGGGATGTTAATCTGAAGTTTCTTAAAAACATCCAAAAACTTTCGCAAACTGCTTATCTAATTTCTGTTTTTGGACCATCTGCTGAAATGGTGGTGGAGGATATACAACTAGCTTGTCGTCTAACTTTATTTTCTCACTTTGTTTATCCTCATCCTTATTTCCTTCAACCACTTTATTGTCATCAACTTTTTCACCTGATGTCGCTGAATTTTCTGTATCTGTACCAACGAGATGTTTTCCACTCCTCAACGTAATTGCCTGACACTGTTCGTGGTTTCCCTTCAGATTTCTCTCAGTATCACTTGGTAGGGTCCCTTGTGGCCTATTATTCAATGCCAAGGCGATTTGTCCCATCTGATTTTCCAGATTCTTGATGGCCATTGCTTGATTTTTCATTGCTGCCTCATTGCTAGTTATGTATTTTGACAACAACTCTTCTAAATCTAATTTTCTTTCCCGATGTTGAGCCGGTTGTTGGTGATTCTGAAAACCTGGGGGATATGACGGTCGTGGATCATGTTGCTGATTATTGCTCCATGAGAAATTTGGGTGATTCCTATTCCCCTGGTTGTAAGTGTTTTGGTACATATTACATGGACCTTGTTGTAGCTACCTCTGAATTGACGGATATTTGGATTGATTGCGCATTAATCTGTAGGATGGTCACCCGCACACAATTCACACACGACCACAACCTGTTGTACCTGAGCCCTTGTCATAGCATCCAACTTCTTGGACAGCGCAGAAATTTGCGGTTGTATTGCTGTCACCCCCATCTACTTCTAACACTCCAAATTAGCCTTTACTGTGTCATTTTCTTTGTGGCGAAATGGTAGTTGTTAGCCACCACCACAATATTTGCATCAATCTTTGGTCTGAGATTCCCATGTAGTCCGTTATAGAAAGTATTCATTTGCAGCCACTTAGGCAATCCATGATGCGGGTACTTTCTGAGCAACTCTTTGTACCTCTCCCATGCCTCATATAGCGACTCCCCATGTTGCTGCTCAAACATTGTTATCTCATTCCTCATTTTTACAGTTTTCGTCGATGGGAAAAATTTGGCAAGGAATTTTTGAGCTAATTCTTCCCACGTAGTTATTGATCCCGGCGGTAGATGGGAATGGGAACAAGAGAAGTCTCACCACATCATCCGACACCCCATTATACCTGAACTGAACTAGATGTCATAAATCTCCAGAAAGCTGACTAGATGTTCATTCGGATCGTCATTTGCCAATCCCCCAAACTGAACTGAATTATGGATCATCTGAATCATCCCAGGCTTGATTTCGAATGTATTTGCAGCAATTGCGGGCTTGGTGATGCTCGACTGCAGTTTAGTCACCTTGGGTGTGGCGAAGTCCCTTAACGCTTTCTGATCTTTAGCTGCCATTGTCTCTTCTTTCTCAGAATTTTCAAAGTCTTGCCTCGTTTCCTTGATCCAGTTACTTAACCTCTGGAACTGTTTCACAATGTCGTCGTCAAAAGGCAGCAAGTCTGGATTTTTGGAACGAGTTTGCATAAACTACTTCAAAAACCTAAAATAAGAGAAACAAAACAAAAAAATAAAAATGTTTAAGTAAAACTGAATTAATTAAACTGATATCGTAAAAATATTAAGATCTATACTAAATTTAATCCACGACAACGGCGCAAAAAACTTGTTGGGTAAAATCTAATTACGCACAACACGCAAGTATACGTGGTCAACAAGTAATATAGTAATGAGTAGAGTATCATTCCCACAGAGACAAATGAGTAAGAAACTTAACCTTATAATTACCAATTTCCTATTAATCCTAATTTTATTAAACTATCCAACTTAATGATTAAAATTATAAAAACTAAATTACTAAATAAATATACTATCACAAAACAATCACAAATATCAAAATCTGGAATTTCAAACAATTAATGGAGAATTAGACGTATGATTTCACCCTAAGCTTCACTCTGATTTCTACACCTTTATTCCAATTCAATTCACTATCCCAATTTATTAATCAAGAACACGAATGTAGTACTACCCACCTCTCGAAGCACTAATACAGTATTAACTTAAATCCACAAATTAGATAGAAACAAGTTAAACACCTTAATCAACTAACTCACTATATCTCTATGTGAATTATAATTAAAGAAGGTTTAAGATTAAGTTCTCTATCCGATTACATGCGATGTCAAGCATATCTCTACCTTAACATTCATCTAGATTCTGCTATTCACAAAATTCATGAACACATGCTATATTAACTAAGTCTAGATTCGAATATCCTCTCTCGATTCCATACAAATCCACAAAGAATTATTGATCAGGCAATTCATAAATTCAAGCTCAAAGTAATATAGATAAACTGGAAAATAGCTTATTGAACTGGAAATCAAAGTTTACAAAATCATCGTATCACTTAAGGATCCACCATAAGCCTAAAAAGTGAATTAGTTCATCATAAATGAAATAACAACTAAATAATTCAAAGATAACATTCTTCCAATTACAAATAAAAGACTAAGAAGAAGAATAGTGAAAAACACCCTCCACGTAGCCTAAATCTGCAATCGTCACGAAAATCTCTTCAAAATCTCCCTCCAAAGCTTGCTGTGAAAAACTGGAATTAATCTATGTATTATGCCTTGTGTGTATGTCTAATTTGTTGTTAATTGAGCCATATACACCCAACACACGTATTTGTCAAAGTTCTAAGCTCATTAGAGTTCAATTGCAATCCAAATGCCAACAAACCATGTTCCAGCAATGTTTTCAGCACATTAGGAGACTCAGCAGTCTAGACCCCCCGCCCCGGCGGGGGTATAAGCTTAAAACAGGCCCGCCCCGTCAGGCATCCTTTCTGTTAGTTGCTATTGAAGACCCCCCGCCCCGGCGGGGGTACATAGGCAAAAAGGGCCCACCCCGGTGAGGGTCTATTCTGCAAACTGACTTTGCTAACTTCATGTTTACTTCCAGAAATGCTCCAAATGACTTCAATTCTTCGCTTATTGCCTCAACAACCACCCTACACATAAAAGAACACAAAACAAATAAAAACGAACATGAAAATAAGAAAATAGCAACGATTAAGCGTGAAATGGACAACGATTCGTGGATATGAAATCCACTTATCAATACACAATGTTTAATTTATGTGGTTAAGTCTTGTTAGGGCTCCTTATTGTCCATTCAATTTATTTACGTTAAACTTCCTTTTACTTCTCATTACGTTCCACTTTAATACACTTAACATGTAGTTAAGCCTTAAACCTCGTCTTTACATCACATTAGATGTATAATGTTTGTTAACATTAATTAAGTTAACATTCATTTCATATTTCTTTATACTTCTCTTTTAATTGACACTTAACATTTGGTTAAGTTGATATAGTTGTCATTACATCAATGATCAATGTGACGCCCCCAAAATAGGTCCACATAACCCATTCTGAGTCGCCAAATACATGGTACATAAAACGACTACAACTTCGTTATTACAGTTGTCATGCAAAATACGACAACAAATGTGACGCCCCCAAAATAGGTATGCATCACCCATTCTGAGTCGCCAAATACATGGTACAGAATACAAATACAAACTTAAATATACAACATGAGCTATGAGTTTTAATACAAATATTGTCTTCTAGACAGTATTCAAACTCAAAATAAGTCCTCAATACATTTATTATCACATTATTTCACAGAATAGCGATGACTACTAATGCAAACATCTGGACCATCACTCCGTTCCCCGACTAGTCCCAACTATATTCTCATTTCCTGAAGAGAACAATGAAAGAAAAGGGTGAGCTCAACTAGCCCAGTAAGAAATATTATGACTAAGATAATGCAAAATAAATTATCGTTAGCCTTCAAAAATGTTAAACTGATAAAATACAATAGACATCAAGTTTAACTACAGTGGAATAAGCAATCCATTAGAAGAGTCAAGTAGAGCATGATATCTACTATCTTCTATGATTTAAAAAGAATCTATCATTAATTTTATCGCTGAGACTCAGTTTAATAAATAATCCACATCATCGAATCACCCCTGCACTACGACCAAGGATATTCATTAGTATTACGACCACAAATTATCCATGCACTACGGGCCAAGGATATTCGTGTTTTCATCAATGGTCATGATCATGACAACAACTGTCCATCAATGCACTACGGGCCAATGAGGACTTTTACCACATCATTTGTAACATTACGGTCATGATTATACCGAATAATCCCTGGTCATAATCATACCAAGTCCATTTATGCACTACGGGCCAAAAACTACTTTCATAACAATATAAGCATGAGGATGATGACAATGATATAAGAATCTAATTAAAAGAAAGCAAATGATAAATTTTTAAAGATTTATAATTTAATTTATCCAGAATTCAATAATGTCCAAATTGTCAACATGATACTGCTTTGTGGAGTAAAATTCAAGAATAATATTGTATCAAAAATGATTTGGACCGAAAAGAAATCAATTTTTGTCATGAATAGTACCCCGAGTGAATAGTAACTGAGTGAATAGTATCTCGTGAATAGTACTTTAGGAATAGTAACCCCGTGAATAGTACTACGGCATGAAAAAGTTAAAACTTATCAAGAATGCTCAGAATAATATTTCCATGAAAAGATACTGGATGAAGCGCAAATATCAAGGATATTCTACTAATTTCATGGAGTATAGAAGCCAAAACTTTAACAAAACGAGTATAGAATTCGAGATCAGAAACAAAATAATATTACTTAAATACTATAGAGTATGGAAGAAATATATTATTTCTTACGAATATTGAACAAAAATAATATCCCTTACAACTGTTGAACGAAAGTAATATTCCTTATGAATATTAAACGAATATAATATTCCTTACGAATATTAAACGAATATAATATTTCTTGCGAATATTGAACGATATAAAATTTCTTACGAATACGAAAAATAATATCGTAAGCGAATATGAAATAAATAATACCCCTTACCTTGAAAAGAAGAGTATTCCAACTGGTATAGCGGGGATATTCTTGAAGGAAACTTGAACTGTTTTCTACATGCACTTAAAGCTTTCTAAAACTCGAAAGAAATACGCTCAATATTATAGAAGAAGAATTCTCTGATTTTGGTGTGATTTTCAATTCTAACTAAGCATCCTATTTATCGGAGAATGGAATGGTACTATTTAGAAAAAATTTATCACGGACGCACAGTATGGTTCACGGGTCTTTGCAATTCACGGATGCTTTTGCAATTCACGGATGCCTATTATTCACATACAACAAAATTTTATAACATATATATATATATATATATATATATATAACCATCACTTTCATCAGTTTTTCCCACCACCACTCACTCATCCACCCACCCATCACTTTCACCCACCACACACACACTCCTACACACACACACACATATTATATATATACATTTCCTCCTTAATACGTCTCCTTCCCCCCACCCCATTTTCATCTTCCAGCATACACACACACACCCCTTACCTTTTCACTATCACACACACACACACACACACACACACACACACACACATCTTACCCTTTCACTATCACACACATACATACCAATTCTATATATATACACACACCCCAAACACATTTCCCACTACCACTTTTCTTCCACCTATCACTTTCACAACTATCACTTTTCCACCACTTTCCACTCACACACACATTATATTATATATATATATATATATATATATATATACACACACATCACATACTTATATATATAAATTCCCTCCCCTTTACGTATACTCTCCCCCCCCCATTTCCAAAATCATTTCATCCACACGTGGGCCCCAAATGTGGCTCCCACCTTTATTATAAAGAATAAATTTCTATCGATTATTTTGAAAATGGTTAAATGGGGGTCCAAATAATACGCCAATATTTACAACAAATACTTCATAAAATCCCTCAATATTTTTAACAACATTTATTCATCACTATTATTATTTGCAATATTTAACCACCAGATTGTTCCCAAGAAAGAGGGGGCTTTCCGATAAGGATTTCTCCCTATTGGCGCGCAATTAGGTGACCAAACCTCTCCTGGACAAAACTTTCTAGACATCGTCAATATTATAAATAATAATATGAATAACTGTATCGTCTCAATTATTGATTTAATAATATATAAAAAATATTGACAATAATTGAATCAAATAATGAGAGATACTATGTAGTAATTACTGTATTAATAATTGAGTATAACTGAGTGACTTCTCATGTAAGCATCAATAATCAATACCGTGTGCTACTATGCAACCACGCGTATTACTGTACTTTTACCACCAGGTATTTCAACAGTTTAACGGTAAAACTTCTGCCATTATTTTTATAAAAAGATATTTCTATCATTTTCTCATTCCGACAATAATTCCGTTGTGGAACAAAAAGGAAAAGGGTGAGCTCAACTAGCCCAGTAAAGAATATTATGACTAAGATAATGTAGAACAAATTATCGTTAGTCTTAAATAAATCAGATAAAATATAATGGACAACAAGTTTTAGATCAATATTCGCAGCGAAAATAATAATTCATTAGAAAAGTTAAGTAGAGAATGAAATCTACTATCTTCTATGATTTAAAAGTCCATCATCAATATTTTTTCCCTGTAACATCAATCAATATACATCTTGAATCAAATATTCATCTTTGCACTACGGGCCAAAGATATTCATTTGTATATCACCACGGGTTAATCATATTCATCTCAACACTTGTCCATCTGCACTATGTATTAGGTTTGTAATATTCATGAGCGCAATCAAATTGCACAAATTAAGCCGAAGCGAGATAAATCAGAGTTTAAAATTATTTACAAACCATAAACCCGGATCACCCTTTATGCACAATTATTAATTAAACGAAAAGATAAAGAATAAAATCATACCCTTGAAGATCTAGCTTCCTCAGGTACAAGTTCACCTCCAATCCTTTTCGCGTTCAACTTGAATCCACCGGGTTTGGTTCCTTCCTTTGATCAACGTTAGCCACCCATGTGTTTGGCCTCTAGAGGTGATCCACCAAGGAAGAAGAAAATTCAAGAAGAAGGAGTATTGGCTCAAACCCTAGTTTTTCCTATCTCTATAGAAAAGGGTGTACTCTCCAACAAATTGAAATTATGTCGTTGTTCAAAAGGTCAACAACACCCTCACCCATAATAAGACTCCTCTTATTTATAGATGTGGGCAATCCACCTTAACAATTAAGGAATTGGGTTTTATTTAATTAATTAAATTCTTTTAATTAATTAAGCTCCCTAATCTTATTAGGGATAATTAATTAAACTCCTTTAACTAATTTTCCCTCCTAATCCTATTAGGAATAAATGAGAGTACTTATATTAAATTAATTCCTAAACTCTTTTAGAAATTAAAATAATAATAATTGTAATAATATTAATAAGACTCCTCTTATTAATTTATATTTAATATTTCTAAAATATTAAATAATAAATATTAAGCTATTTAATTTATTCTATCATCATAGATTAAATTAAATATACTTAACTTATATTATTACGATTATGCCATTAACTTCTTAAATAATTATTCTTCCTTTTATGGTGTGACCCTTTAGGTTCTCCATATTAAACCTAGGTTGTGAATAAATCAATTAGAACAATTCTAATCTTATTTAAATAAATAAATTAAATAATTAATTTATTTAAATAAATAATATTTATTCTACAATAGGGATAAGCCTCCCTAGCGATCAACGACTTTCCGGATAATATAGATTTCAACATTAATCATTAAAGAACTTTTGAGTAAATAGTTACCGTGCAATTCAATCCTTCCACCATACAATGTCCCAATTAAATATAAGGCGTAGAATTCTTCATCAAGTCTTATTTTATTTAATTATATGTATTTTCGATCCTTAAATGCACAACTCCAAATAATGCAAATTAGAAACTCCTTTCTAATTTCATTACGCCTTAAAGGACTACTGGGTTGTCATTTATCGAATCACATAGGACATTTCTCTTCTTTTATTAGAAGTGGTAGATTCTTTATTGATTATACATTATCTCCATGTATGAACTTATTATACCCAAGCATACCTTTGATATACCCTAAGGGTCTTAAGGAATAAGTCAAAGTATAACTCATCATACACAAGATACTATGATGATCTCAAGTCCAAGGATTACTTGTACTACTATCACTACTGAAATTCTATTGACAGCAAATAAAACTCCATTAGGTATTCCTTAGCGAGCCACGCTCAATGAACTTATTCTCTAATAAGCACCTACATACTTGCTTTAGTGTCTCCACACAAATGATCATGAGATCAATCATCCTCATCCAATGAAAGCCAAGCAACGTATGTACCAATCTATCCGGATTCACTAATCCCCAATTTAGTAATCCAATGATTGGGAACTATTTTAGTTTTAAGCTTTCTAAGAATTTAGATCTCTTTAGAATGATCATCATCATTATTCTAAAAGCATTGCTTAAAACTATGAGTTTATCACATATTATAAAACAACATCATGTAGATAATTAAAAGCCTTTAATAAATTAATACTTTTTATTAATAAATGAATAAGATTGTTACAAAGTATATGCTTTATCATCAAACATGATTGGCTTATGTGCATACTACTTTCACTATGACCAAATATATTCATCAGGTAATCATTCATCTTTGCACTTCAAGCCAAAGATATTCATCAAGTATCACCATTTAAGACTGAGGATGATGAAAAATATCTTAAAGAAAACGAATCCAGTGAGATAAAAGGACAAAGATTAGCGATTCGTACTTTGATTTATCCAAGTTCAAAAATACTCTATAATAATCTATTGTGGAGCAATAATTCAAGAATGAAGATCAAAACATGGATACAATCAAAAATAGTAACCATAATAGACAACTTGAACAAGAGAAGAAAATTTAATTTTTTTTATGTGAATAGTTCCGTATTCGTGAATAGTGTCGTATACGTGAATAGTGTCGTATACGTGAATAGTAACTCTGACACGAAAATGCAAAAATTTCACAAGAAAAATCATACTTCGTGAATAATATTCATGAATAGTACTGTATTTGTGAATAGTGTCGTATATGTGAATAGTGCCGTATACGTGAATAGTAACCTCGACATAAAAAGGTAAAAATTTCATAATAAAATTCATACAAATATTTCGGTATAATGATATTGAAAGAAATAATATCATTTACAAAAAAAATAACATCCCTTACCTCAAAAGAATAGTACTTCTGGCTGAAATATCGGATATAATGCTGAAGAAAACTTGCACTGCTTATCAACTTTCAAAGTATCTAAATACTCACAAAAATACGCTCGATATTATAGAGAAAGAAACTTCTGACTCTGGTGTGATTTTTATTTCTAACTAAGCACCCTATTTATAGGAAAATGCCAGAACGCCATGTTTAACAAAATGAATGGATAACATGCTATGTTGGAAAAATAATTCCCACACGTTGCAGCACACCACCTTTGAAATTTCAGTATTTTTCCACAAAATACAAAAGTTGGGCCCACCCATATTTTTAATTAAAAATATTTATTTACAAAACTTCAATAATTCATAATAAATAGCCCTTTTATCAGAAAAATACGAACCTTATGTTCATTCCATATAAAATTTAATTATCTACAACTTTGTAGAAGAAATTTTTTCCAAATTTCTAAACAAAAAATGACCGAAATCCACATACGAATGATTTTTAATACCTCTATTCTGACAAAATACTGATAAAACACCTCATCATTAATTCCTTCATTTATATTCACATAAAATAAATATTTTCTTATCATATAAATCAATAATTAATTAGTCACAAATAATATTACATAATCACAATAATGACAACCAGGCCGTTTCCAGGAAAGAGGGGGCTTTCCAATAAGGATTTCTCCTTACTGGCGCGCAATTAGGTGACCAAACCTCTTTTCTAGACTGAACTTTCTTAGACATTGTCAATAATGTTATCTAATAATATTATTCAAATAATATGAATTATTGATTTAATAATGGGAAATACTATGCAGTGACAATTATTGACTTAACAATAATATAAAATATCAACGTAGCAATTATTGAATTAATAAAATAAAATATTGAACAGTAATTACTATAACAATTATTGAGTAAAGGCCTTCTTACGTAAGAATCAATAATCCAAAAATACTTCGTGCAATACAAGATACTACTATGCAACCACTCAGACATCGCATTTTTTAACCACGTGTATTCCAACGATTATTAATTGTAACAACAACGCCATTATTTATAAAAAAACTCATATTTGTCGTTTTCTTCATCCGATAGTTTTTTGTTATGGGGCACACAAATGGTTGCGCCGTCGTACGAATATTCCTTGACAACAAGAATATTCCACGACCAAATGAATATTCCCCGACAACAATGAATATTTTATAACCACTTGCTTATTTTGCAAAATTTGCACATTTCACCCATAACCAAAGCATTATATCAAATTAACACCTTATTATTTCAAAATAATGAATAGAGAAAATTCAATTTTATTTATAAAAAGTTGGGGTCTTACAATCAATGTTAATCATCATTATATTTTATAATATTCATGTTTTATAACTTAGAACAACATCTTTTATCGTCGGAAGCACTTCACTTGCATATGTGCATGTCCGTCACCCTCTGATTGCCTTCAAATACATATCAGTCCTAAAGATGTCCATTTTTGACCATGTTAATGACCTTAAATTTAAAAACTTTTTGAAAGAAAGTTGAAGGTATACTCTTTCTCGTTCCGGATCATCTTGAATCGCCTCAATTGGAGTTCGTATGAAAACATTATGCTTATTTTACTACAGGAGGTCAAAATAGCCCTGCCTGGATACTATTTCGGCGCCGCGGCGCCCCAAATAGCCTTGGGGATAGCGCTGCAGTGCCCAAGAGCAAAATGGGTTGTCCAAATTCTGTAGTTCGCGATTTCCACCCTTTCTCCTTTCGATCTTTATAACTCGAGCTATACACGTCGAAATTAGTCCATTTTCAATTCTATGGATTCATAATTTACAGAACTACAACATACCAAAAAATCAATACTTTACAGAAACATTAATTAACCCAAATCTTGACCCAAAACTCATGTCCATTCTCTATTTTTCATGTTTTAACATGTTTAGCATAAGCGACCACTACAAATTCTTTATTCAAACAAATTGATCCGTTCAACTTACGTTGTTTTCGTATTTCAACATACTAACAACATCTATTATCAATTTCAGATTATATAAATGATCTTACCATCAATTTAAGCCTTAAAATGTACCAAAATATATACACTAAGCCATAAACTAAATTTTCACTTCTAACACATGTTTTCACGAATTTGATTACATAAAAACCTTTTATAGATTACATATAACAGATTATACATACAAATTAACATATATGATTAATCTCTTTACAATTTAACCCTCAAAATCAATTATAGAAAAGAACTTTTAGAAAATAAAAACTAAAACTAGAAACTCAAAAAATTACCTTTGATTCTTTTTTAAACATAAAATAGATGATTAGCAAGCTTAATTCCCTTGATTTTCATAAATCTCATCTTCTACAATTTCTCAGAGAATCTCAATTCTCTCTCAATTTCCTCTCCCAAGCTCTTTCTCTTTTCTATTTTCTTAAACTTAGGAATAATAGATGTAAGCCAAATAAACTGAAGAAAACAATCTAACGTGCTTTTTCATGGGTTGTCAGTTAACAAAATAAAAGGTTTCATCAGTTTAAAATACAAAGAGTCACTATGCCTTGTTTGGAAAACACTCAAATAAGCTTCATTAATCTATTTCCATTTTATTTCATTTTTCATTTATATAATATGTTACACATGTCACACCCAGTTTAATTAAATTCTAATATTTTAAATTGAATTAAATTAAACTTAATTCCTTAAGAAATAAAAATAACCTTATTAGTTAAATTATAATTTCTATTTAACCATTATAATTATAACTTTATTTAACAAATTCTCATTCCTCTAATTTAATTATTTAATTAAATTAGAATATCACTATTATACTCGCAATAATAAAATACGCATAAATCCCATCAATTTTATTACACTTAAATAAATGATCCCATAACAATTTCCATCAAATATTTATTTAATACCATAAATATTCTAACTAAAATATTTATTTTATTCGATAAATATTTTAATTATTTACAAGATTGACAATCGTATTACTTTAACATATTACACTTTATATGTAATATATTACTTCCTCATTTATTAAAACAAATATGCTTATACTAATTCACTATTTTAATTAAGTGAATTATTCACATTATATATGAAATTTAATTCATAACAATTCCATCGCTAATCTCGGCATGATAATCAAATTATATTATTTCATAATATAATTTTTATCTTAATTAAAGTAACTAATATTATTCAGTTAATTTTCTTTTTTCGTAATAATTTCATTTAATTTCCTCCAAAGTTAAATTAAATATTAAACCTCATTTTCCCAATATATGAATATATATTTCTCTTCTATATTCACACTTAATCTCTTCACACCAAATCAGTTATTTCAAAATATATAATAAATATATTTAATTACTCAATCTCAAAACATCACATAACAAGAATTTAATTTATTAAATTCTTATTTTAATAACTTCTGAAAATCCAGGTTGTTATAGGTGATCAGCCTTTCTTACTTGATAAACATATGCAACTTGCACTAAGTGCGAATCAATAATCCTAAATGTGGAATAATTGCCAATAATTAAACCACTAGCATGCTTGAAACATAATAACTCAAGTTTGAGTTAGGAGACTTGCCTTGACCGTCGATTATTGCTACGCAATCTAATTTAAACTCTTATGAAAAACCTATCATTTATAAGATTTGATCTTTCAATCAGCATATCATATCATATTTCCTAATTTAAATTTTCTTAAAATAAATTATCTAGCATTAAGCCACATAATCAAACATCAGATAATTCTTTAAACCATCAGTAGTATTATCGTCCTTTGATAATATCTCAATTACTTTATTATCATCTTAAAATTTACGCTCTAATATTATTAATCACTTAATAATATTTTATTTACTACTAACAATCACTTCATAATATCTTAATTGTTTACAAATATTATTAACCATTTAATAATATTTTAATCACTTACTAACATCTTAATCATTTTCAAATATTATTAATCCTTTAATAACATTTTAATCACTTACTAATATTATTAATCATTTAATAATGTCGAATAAGCATGTGAATGATATTCCTATTTACATATAATTTGATTATGATATATATATATATATATATATAATGAATATGCAAGTATGCTTGCATTAAGAAAAGCTGTAAAGTCCTTTGATAGATAATAGAAACATATGTACAAGGACTTGGAATGAATTGATCAAATGTGTTAGGTTGATCCTACACAAGCAAAACTGCTTTGTAAAGTCCTTAAAAAGAAATGATGTACAAGGACTATAAATATAGAAAGATCAAACATGTTAGGTTGATCTTATGTTGTAATAGATAGATAGGCATGTCGATCGTCGAAACCTTGTGCACGAAATCGTAGATGCCGCCAGAGAGTCAAGGAAAACTCGAGAGCTATCGAGGCAGAATCGTAGTCTACAAGATAGTTGATCTCGGAGTTCATAGACTTCCAGGAGAGACGAGGAAGGATCGTAGTGTGTCGAGTAAAGCTTCCTCAGGGCCGTAGTCTACTGAAGAAGTCATGTTCAGAATCGTAGAGATAGCCTGCCTGCGAGCCGACCGAGTATTTGCCAAAACCGAGTCAAGAATCGTAGACTACACTCAGAGTTGTAGAGTCTACTAATCATACCAAAGGCAAAGATCGTAGTCGAGCAAGATCAGATGAAGACAACAAGCACAACGATAGAGATCGTAGTGTCAAGATCTGATCTCAGAGTCGTAGTGTCTGCACAGCCAAAGCTGAATCGTAGAGTGTAGAACTAAGACCTCAACAGATGTGCTGACAATGCCAAAGTAGAATCGTAGAGCAAATATGATTCTCAACAAATGAGCACTCCCTGAATATCCAAAGGAATGAAGCCTCTGGTTGGTAATGCAAAGATACATATCACTTGAAGAAAGACAGAGAGCACTCAACGAATGGCATGTAAGCTAATAGAAGATCTAAGCATCAACTCAATCAGCGTCTAGATTGAGTTAAGAATCTATTCAAGGTAAAGTCTTCCACAAGATGATCATAAGAAGACTTCAGTAGCTGACTAAGGAAAGTCACCATATGCAGTGGCTGTCAAGAAGAAAGATGACAACGATCTCGGAAGTAACCAGGATCGTAGTGTTTGCTAGACAAAGAAGAAACTGATGAAGTATACTCAAAGATACTGGTCAGCCTCTGAATAACAAGGCTAAAGTGATTAAGCATTGGGTCAGTCCATTGATGATAAGTGAACGGGAGATCACAAGGAGAAAGCGAGCTGGATACGCCACAAATCTGAAGTGTCTTGTTATTCAGAAGGGGCCAGAGCAAGAAGTCAAGACATCTGTATTTGAGAATAGTCGAGGCGAACAGAAGTAATGAAGCACTGCACAAGAGAAGGAAGATGTGCTCTACATTGAAGATCCAATCAACACTCTTCAAGATCGTAGTATTGTCTCTACCAGTCAACAAGACACTATGATCAGGTCCATGAAGATATGCATCAGAATCGTAGAGTTTGAATAGCTGAAGACTGAAGCATTGGCAACGGTTCAATCTGAAGAGTAATATTCGGACAAGAGCTTATTGAGAGCATCGATGCAAGGACAACCTCTGATCGAGAAATCCGAAGGGTGAAATAATGTCATTGACCTGCCCAATACATCAAAGTGACATATCTGACAGGGTTGGTGAAACAGCAGACTGCAATGACAGGAAGTCAGAAAAAGATGTCATGTCACATCTCCAGTCTGCACCAAATAACTCGAGATCTGCGAAGCAATTTGAATAGCTTTCAACGGTTACTTTCCAGTGGGAAGATTGGGAAGTAGCATAAATCATCAGAGCTTCAAAGATCAAAGAGAGCTGATGATTGTGAAGTTGCAGAATTGTTGAGTTGGTGAATGCTATTGTTGACTCTACGAGTTCCACCAAAAATCAATATAACAAGTCTTAGTGACAGTGAGACTACCAAGGTGGAAGTGAAGCAGCTTTGAAGAAGAACTCAAACAGATCAAAGCTTCACTCAACAAAGATGAAAATGCCACTAAAGATGGCAGCCAAGCTGAGAGCCGAGAAGGCCAAGAAGATAGCATTTTGGAAAGTGGCTGAGTACAAAGAAGATCAAGAGAGCCACTCTACGAATCACCATGAACCAAAAGGTGAAACTGATCAAGTGCAGAACCATATCTGCAAAGTATTCAAGAAGGGTTCAGAGATTGCTAAGTGCCAGACGAAAACTACTAAAAGCATAGAGACTTAGCAAACCCAGATGGTGATGGTGCACAGCTGATACCAAATAAAGATGAGCAGAAAAGAGAGAAGATCAGCTGCACCAAAGAAGATGTGATCCGGACTCGAAGCTGAAAGCAAAGAGGATCACACCAAGCTGCTAAGTACAAAAGATGTTCAGAGCTTAATGACATCTTAGCAGCTCAGCACCAACAACATCAACAACTACAACAACAAGAAGCCAGGGCCTGAGGGGTCCTTATCCGGAGGGACTAAATGAAGTTCTAAGCTTCTTTGGGCTTGAAGAGTTCCTAGGAACTAGAGAAGTTCCAAGGTCTGCTTGGCCTTGAAGAGTTCTTAGTGAATGAAGTCCCAAGGTCACGGGCCTTAAAGGAATCTTAGTGATTCAGGGTGCTGCCCTTCCTTAGTGGAAATTCTGCTAGTTGAAAGTAAAAGAGTGGATTAAGAGCTTGAGTTTTTGAACCACTTAAAACCCCTTGTGTCTTTTACTTTATGTCATTTACATTATGTACATTAACTGCTATAACTGCTAGGTATGTTTTAACTGCTTACCACTGACCTAACTCTACGAACAATGTATGTATGATTATGAATATATCAATGAAGGTGATCTTTTACTTATTCCGCTGTGCTTAAAAAGATTCTTATGTTTGTCAAATGCTAAATTATTAGCAATACAAAATAAACTAGAAAAGTATTTGAAAGTAAAAAGGATCTATTCAACCCCGCCTTCTAGATCTATTGTGCCTACTGGGAACTAACAAATAATATTAAACTCATTACCAAATATTATTAATTATTAAAGCTTATCTTCTTATATGGTTTTTAACATTAATTAAGTTAACTCTCATCTTATATCTCTTTTAATTGACACTTCACGTTTTGTTAAGTCGTCATTGTTTGCTATTACATCCTTTTTATTTAATATTAACCTCATCACATATCTTATAATGTTCATTTCATTAGAATCAGAACACGACCGATTTGTCTCCTTTACGATTTGTCTCTTTTCATATACTTATCTAATTTATCATTGATTAATGTTAAATATCATTATATTTTATAATGTTCATGTTTTACAACTTAGAATAAAATCCTTTATCGTTGAAAGCATTACATGTTGTGTAAGACCCCGATTTTTTTTTTATATAAATAAAATTGAATTTCCTCTATTCATTATCTTGAAATAATGAGTTAATTTGATTTAATGCTTTAGTTATGGGTAAAATGTGCAAATTTTTAAAAATAAGCAAGTGGTTATAAAATATTCATTTTTATCGGGGAATATTCGTTTGATCGTGGAATATTCTTGTTGTCGGGAAATATTCGTATGACGGTGCAGCCATTTGTGGGTCCCATAATAGAATAACCGTCAGATGAAGAAAACGACAAGTTTGAGTTTTTATAAATAACGGCGTAATTGTTACCGTTAACACTGTTGGAATACCTAGTGGTTAAAATACGATGTCTACGCGTGGTTGCACAAAGAAATAGCACCAGTATTACACAATATTTTTTGAATTATTGATTCTTACGTATAAAGGGCACTACTCAATAATTATTACGATAATTCTTGCTCAATATTTTATTTTATTGGTTCAATAATTCTTTGCGTTGATATTTTATATTATTGTTATTTCAATAATTATCACCGCATTTATTTTCCCATTATCAGATCAATAATTCATATTATTTGAATAATATTATTAGATAGCATTATTGGCAATGTCTAAAAAATTCAGTCAAGGAGAGGTTTGGTTACCTAATTACGCGCCAGTAAGGAGAAATCCTTATCGGAAAGTCCCCTCTTTCCTGAGAACGGCATGGTTGTCATTATTGTGATTCTGTAATATTATTTGTGAATATAAGAAAAAAAAATACTAATACGCGTAATACTAATATTATTTGTAATATTCTATAATATTATTATGATTCTGTAATACTAATTATCGATTTATATGATAAAAAAAATATATTTTTTATATGGATATAAATGAAGGAATTAATACTGAGGTGTTTTATTAGTATTTTGTCGAAATGAAGTACGAAATTTAGAAATTTTTAGAAAATTAGTTTATTACTTGATTTTGTAAAATCTATAACTCTTTGTGTATTAGTTAGGAGATGAACCATATATCAAAAGAAAGCCCTGGAAGTAAGCTAAACGTAGAAATTTGAATCACCAAAAAATTTTTTGTGGATTTTTCGTGGTGACTGTTTGAGTGAAACTGGTACGAGGGACTTAAAGTCCGAAAATCAAATCATTGTTCTTAAGCTCTATTGCGTGAGTTATAATTTTGATCCGACCGTTGGATCGTTGTGATTTTTGGATATGTTATACATATATAAGTTGAGTATATGTCCACAAATTTTAAACCGTTAAAAATTAAAGTATGATTTGTTATGAATTTTAAGAGGTATTAAAAATCGTCCGTATGTGAATTTTGGGCATTTTTCGTTTGGAATTTGGAAAAACATAAAGCTATAAAGTTGTAGAGAATTTAATTTCCTATGGAATGGATATAAAATTTGTATTTTTTTGATAAAAGTGCTATTTATTATGAATTGTTGAAGTATCAAAAATTAAATTTTTTTTATTAAAATTATGAGTGGGACCCACTTTTGTTTTTTGTGAAAACATGTGCTGGAAATTTTGTTCAAATGTGGTGGGCTGATATGAGTTCAAAGGTATGCGTAGAATTGAAAAACAAAATAATATTATTTTATTATTTTAGTCTGCTTTGGCGTTTTAGCATTTTCCTATAAATAGGGTTCTTAGTTAGAATTTAAAATCACACAAGAAAGAAGTTTTCTCTCTCTATATTATCGAGCGTATTTTTGTGAGTATTTTGATACTTTGAGAGTTTCTATTCAGTGAAAGTTTCCTTCGGCTTTACATCCGATATTCCATTCAGAAGTACTATTCTTTTGAGGCAAGGGATGTAATTTTCTTCTTGAATGATATTATTTTTGTAAGACCCCAACTTTTATGAATCTATAAATATCATTTTTGAATATTATGGAGTGAATTTAATATAATGTTATAATTGTGGGCAATATTTATAAATTTTGCAAAGTACGCAAGTTGTTATATAATATTCAATTGGTAGGGGAATATTCGCTTTTAACGAGGAATATTAAATGCGACAAGACAATTATTAGTGGACCCCATGACGGAATTATTATTTTGATTGAGAAAACGACAAAAATATCTTTTATGAAATTAACTATGGAAGTTTTACCGTTAAGCTGTTGAAATACCCGGTGTTAAAAAATGCAAGAATATCGCGTGGTTGCATAGTAGCACACGATATTGATTATTGATGCTTACGTGAGAAGTCACTCAGTTTTGTTCAATTATTGCTACAGTAATTACTGCATAGAATCTCATGTTATTTGATTCAATTATTGTTGATATTTTATATATTATTAAATCAATAATTGAGACGACAAAGTTATTCATATTATTATTTGCAATATTGACAATGTCTGTAGAAGTTACATCGAGGAGAGGTTTGGTCACCTAATTGCTACCAATAGGGAGAAATCCTTATTGAAAACCCTTCTTTCACAGGAACGACACAGTTTGTTAAATATTGCGAATTATAATAATGATGATAAAGGTTGTTAAAAATATTAAGAGGATTTTTATGAAGTATTTGATGTAAATTTTGGACCCCCATTTACCCATTTTTCTAAATAATCGGTAGAAAGTTATTCTATGTATATATATATATATATATATATATATATATACAATAATAGGTGGGGACACCTTTGTGGGTCCCACGTGTTGTTGAATTTGGGTGGGGGGGGAGAAACTTCTGAATTTTTGTCATGGGAATTGGTGGAAAAGTGTTTCTTTTAGTATTATATATATATATATATATATATATATATATATATATATATATATATATAGAAAGGTTTGAAAAGTTGGCATAATAAGTTACAAAGAATGCACGGAAAGGAGTACTATGTTGCATTATATTTATACATATATATAAAGTTTGAAAAATTGGCATAATGAGTTACTGAAAGAATTCACTGAGAGTCTTGTGTTGTTATTATATACATATATATAATATTTATTTAAACTTTTCGTTTTATTAGAATATTTTATTGCATAGTATCCTTTCCATTCTCCTATAAATAAGATGCTTAGTTAGAATTAAAAATCACACCAGAATCATAGAATTCTTCTTTTATAATATTGAGCGTATTTCTTTTGAGTTTTAGAAAGCTTTGAGTGTAAAAAATAGTGAAAGTTTTCTTCAAGAATATCCCCGCTATACCAGTTGGAATACTCTTTTTTTCAAGGTAAGGGATGTTATTTTTGTTCAATATTCGCTTGAAATAATATTTTCTTCCATACTTTGTGGTATGTAAGTAATATTATTTCGTTTCAGATTTCGAATCCTATACTCGTTTTATTAAAGTTTTGGCTTCTAAACTCCATGAAATTAGTAGAATATCCTTGATATTTGCGCTTCATCCAGTATCTTTTCATGGAAATATTATTCTGAGCATTCTTGATAAGTTTTAACTTTTTCATACCGGAGTACTATTCACGGGGTTACTATTCCCAAAGTACTACTCACGGGGTACTATTCACTCGAGTAATATTCACTCGAGGTACTATTCATGATAAAAATTGATTCATTTTCGGTCCAAATTATTTTTGGTACAATATTATTCTTGAATTTTACTCCACAAAGCAGTATCATGTTGACAATTTGAACGTTATTGATTTCTGGATAAATTAAATTATAAATCTTTATAAATTTATCCTTGAACTTGTTTTATTGAATTCTTATATCATTGTCATCATCCTCATGTTTATATTATGTTGAAAGTCATCTGTGGCCTGTAGTGCATAGATGGACTTGGTATGATTATGACCAGGGATTATTCAGTATAATCATGACTGTAATGTTACAAATGATGTAGTAAAAGTCCTCATTAGCCCGTAGTGCATTGATGGACAGTTGTTGGCATGATCATGACCATTGATGAAAACATGAATATCCTTGGCCCGTAGTGCATGGATAATTTATGGTTGTGATACTAAAGAATATCCTTGGCCGTAGTGCAGGGGTGATTCGATGATGTGGCTTATTTATTAAGCTGAGTCTCAGCGATAAAAGTGATGAAAAACCTTTTAAATCATAGAAGATAGTAGATTTTATTCTCTACTTGACTCTTCAAATGGATTATTTGTTCCACTGCAGTTAAACTTGATGTTTGTTATATTTTATCAGTTTAACACTGTTGAAGGCTAACTATAAATTATTCTGCATTATCTTAGTCATAATATTTCTTACTGGGCTAGTTGAGCTCACCCTTTTTGTTTTCATTGTTCTCTTCAGGAAATGAGAACGTAGCTGGGACTAGTCAAGGAACGGAGTGACGGTCCAGATGATAGCATTAGTAGTCCTCACTATTTTATGAAATAGTGTGATAATAAATGTATTGAGGACTCCATTTGAGTTTGAATACTGTCTAGAAGACAATATTCATATTAAAACTCTCAGTTTATGTTTTGTCGTATTTTACACGACAGTTGTATTATTAAGTTGTATTTGAATTTTGTACCATGTATTTAGCGACTCAAGATGGGTGATGTATACCTATTTTGGGGGCTTCACAATTTCTTTCAATATCATTATGCTGAAATATTGTTATGAATTTTATTATGGAATTTCTACCTTTTTGTGTCGGGGTTACTATTCACATATACGACACTATTCATGTATACGGTACTATTCACAAATACGACACTATTCACTGAAAAATAAAATTTTCTCTTCTTTGTCACAGATATCTATTATGGTTACTATCTTTGATTGTATCCATGTTTTGATCTTCATTCTTGAATTTTACTCCATTATGGTTTATTATGGAGTGTTTTTGAACTTGGATTATCTAAAGTATGAATCTCTAATCTTTGTCCTTTTATCTCATATGATTCGTTCTCTAAAATGTTTTTCATCATCCTCAGTCCTTAATGATGATACTTGATGAATATCTTTGGCCTGTAGTGCAAAGATGAATGATTACCTGATGAATATCTTTGGCCCGTAGTGCAAAGATGAACAGTTGTTGAGATGAACATGACCAACTGGTGATACAAATAAATATCTTTGGCCTGTAGTGCAAAGATGAATATTTAATTCAAGATGTATATCGATTGTTGTTGCAGGGATAAAATATTGATGATGGACTTTTAAATCTTAGAAGATAGTAGAACTCATTCTCTACTTGACTCTTCTAATGGATTGCTGTTTTCGCTGCAGTTGTTGATCTAAAACTTGTTATCTATAATATTCTATCAGATTTTTCCTTGTTGAAGACTAAGGATAATTTGTTGTATATTATCTTAGTCATAATATTCTTTACTGGGCTAGTTGAGCTCACCCTTTTCCTTTTTGTTCCATTTTTCTTCTCAGGAAGCGAGAATATAGCAGGAATCAGTCGGGGTATAGAGTGATGGTCCTAGATAGTTGTTTTAGCAGTCCTCACTATTTTTGTGAAATAATGCATCAATCATTGTAATGAGGACTTTATTTAAGTGTGGATGTTGTCTAGAAGACAATATTTGTATTTAAACTCACAGTTTATATGTTGTCATATTTTGCACGCAATTATATTAATAAGTTGTAGTTGTTTTTGTACCATGTATTTGGTGACTCGGAATGGGTTGGGTGGATTGGACCTATTTTGGGGGCGTCACAGTTGGTATCATAGCTTAGGGATATGGTCTCTGGCGTAGATCGGGGAATAGAACTAGGAGGGGAGATATGAGTAAATCCTTCGCCAGTGTGTCCTACCTAAGCTTATTTGTTGGTCGGTCATAATATAGGGTTATTAAGTGATATGTTAATTTGTTTAATTAACTCTTGTTTTATGGCAGTATTTAAGAATGGCAGCCGAGAATGTTAAAAAATTGGGTGTATGAGACCGTGGAACAACCTTCAATCACCAACCAGGAGAACGTGCAGCAGGATGGCAATATTCCTTTTATAAACAACACTAATGAGCAAACGATGAATGATGGGATGTTTAGAAACTTTTTGCTGTTCATGCAAAATTAGACGAGGGATACTCGTGTACAAAATATGGGTGGAAATGATAGCAACGCGCGGTTTGTCACAGCCAAGCAGTTCAAGGAGTTGGGACCACCAGATTTTTGGGGAAAGCAGGATCTGATTAAGGTAGAAACGTGGGTCAAGCAAATTACCAAGATATTCGATGTCTTGGGATGCACAGAAGAACAGAAGGTTCCATTCGCCACCTTTATATTCCGTGGTGCGGCAGATTACTGTGGGGAATCTGTGAAGCGTACCTAGCCTGCCGCACTTAATATGTCTTGGGAAACATTTCAAAAACTGTTCAATGACAAGTAATTTCCTGAAAGTATTCGTCACATGAAGGAGGTAGATTTCATCAAGCTGGAGCAAAACAATATGAACGTGTCGCAGTACGAATCTAAGTTTACCGATTTGTATTCCATTTGGTTGATAATGAGGAGAGAATGACACGAATGTTTCTGCGAGAAGATTTTCCAAGAGCTCAAGAGGCGACTCATTTCGGCACTTGTTCTGACCATACCATCCTGGAAAAGCAAACGTGGTCATTTAGCAAAAAAAAAAGCGAACGTGGTAGCTGACGCGTTGAGTAGAAGATCGTACGCGAGTACGAGTGCGATATTGTTGAACACAAATACCTATTTTGTATAATTTACAAATGATAAAGATAGAGTTAAAGACTCTAGGGAAACACATTATGATGTCAAATATACAAGTAGAATCGACTTTAATCGATAAAGTTAAAACTGCTCAAGCTACACACCGGAGCTGATGAATATAAAGAAGGTGCAAGAAGGCGTTATTCTAGAAGTAAGAGTCGATGAAGAGAAGAAAGCTCAAACCTTCGATTTATTTTAAATCCTCGATCGAGTAGGAACTGTGGCCTATAGACTCTCCTTAACGCTAAGTATGTCGCGTGTTCATAACGTTTTTCATGTATCAATGTTACGTAAATATGTGGACAACCCAAACTATATTATTGTATAATACCAGGTACCCTCACCTTTCGCAATAATATGGTGTCCTGTGTTTCGAAAAGGTGGTGTTCCGAACCGTATGTGGGATGAGTTTACACCTCATACATTTCGGTAGAGACTGGGGAAGTTTAGGAGAGATGGGGAGACCCAAGAATGCTAGTCAAGGCGGACACTGACCCCCATGCCCGCCCATTTTGTCTCGCCCTAAATGGAATGGCTCTTTTTACGCTGTTTACACACTCGGCCCGAGTCTCCATGTTCGCTTTTCTTAGCACATGAATTCGGTGAAGTTGGCTTTGCCAACACAACATTAGGGGTCGCCTTTCATTCTATCTTGACCTCGGCCGGTGGCTTTTTTAGGAAGCTTGCTCCCACCACAGGCTCCGGCTTACGGGGCTGCCAATGATGATGGTGAATTCTCCGTTCCTCGGTCAAAAACTTGGTTGGATCGAGATCTACTCCACGAGGAGCGGTATGGACGTAGATGATATCATCACGACCTCTCTTTTCGTCTGCTAGGGATGCTTAACGCCACTTCACCAACCGGTGTTACCTGCGCTTCGTGTCTCTCGGTGTGGTCAAGACTGGGGTTTCTGACGTGAGGCTTACACCCATTCACATTAGTTCATCCAAAGTTCCTTACCCTTATGCACGAATTCTTGAATAAGCCATCTTCCTATCAAGGTTAAGGGTCAACTGAGCATCTCAAATGGCGGATTTAATACCCTTGATCGAATCGAGTTCACATCGCCATACTGAACAAATAGAAAGGCGTGGGCCATGTGTCGTACATACGCCACCGGGTTGCATGACGTAAGAACACCCAACATCTGATGCACACTCCTCCATGTGAAATATTCATCTTCATTGGAGCTTTTTGTAGTAGTTGTGACCAATGACCATCATTTGTCGGCTCGTTAGTAGGTGAGAGCTTGAGCCCAATTTACAGTTGCGCTTTTACATAAGCACCGCCTTGACGAAGGGGGACGGGGAAAGCTACAGAGCCCAAAACATTCGACCCTTCCTTCTAAATGGGGTGCGGGGCACCTCATCTTATCATTTCGTCGTTCTTTGATTCCCATTAAATTTGAAGTGTTTGGCGTTTCCTTCTCCGCCCATACCTCACGCTTGACCGACCTATCGCGTGGTAAAGAGAAGAAAGTATGAAAGAATAGTACATGGAGCACACCGCAGAAAGATTCTAAATATGAAGTCCCCTTGGATTCGAGAAGAAGAAAATGAAGAACGGAACGAAACGAAATAAGGCGTTTCTAGCTCTAGTTTCGGATGAGCTTCTCCCAATTATGTCTCGTAATAGAATAGGGTGGCTTGCTTCCGACCAAGACTCCACTTTTTGCTCCGTCCATGGTGCGTATGAATTTCTGGAATGTAGATAGACCAAAAGAGGGAATGAAGGGATAGGAATAGAATTATAGTACCATTGGAAGAAGGGGCACCTGTGGGAACATCTCTCTTGACGAACCATTTCAATAAATACGGTGTCTTTGATGTGCTTACGAGGCACGACCATGGAAGTAATGAAAAGAAAAAGTTATGTAGTTGGACCATCCATTACTATCCGTTCGAGTTTAGCTTCTCTAGAGAAGATGAGAAGCTAAAATGAAAGTGTTACAACACACACCTAGAAAGGGTACTAATTAAGCCGACCATTAATGACTAACACCATGAGCGGTCTAATCAAATAAGGGATCGACCCACTCTTAGAAACAGAAAAACAAAAGCAAACTCTCATAGTTCGGAGCCCGGCTCAATTACTTCTTCGTAAGTTAGGTACTTATTTCGGTTTGAATAGGGGTTGCCCTTTTTTTGGTTGAAGTAGCCATGACTTTGGTCGTAGTCGGTTTAAACACATAAACCCAGTCCACTTGCAACCATGTTGATCAAAATTACTAAGTTTAATGACTTTACAAATCACCCACTCTCGCATTAGAAGATTCTCTCACCACCGTGGTCGACATTCCATTCCCCTTAGTCGTAGGTGCTCATTCTATTTTGATTTGAATGGGTTTGGGTCTCCCGAACGATCATAGTATGGCAGCTCATCTAATATCAAATCAATGGGTAGATCTCACTTCCTTCCCCCTACCATAGCCTAAGGGGTAGCGTATCCACGAAGAGAGAGAGTGCAAGCCCTTACCGCCGCTCGATTGATTGTTCTAAAGTTGAAGTCCTTTAAGCTGAAGTCGAATTGAAAGGTAGGTTTTGTCGTGATTTAAATGGAAAGGGGGCGGTTCGGACTACTCTTGAACTTTTAGGCTAATTAAAAGCCAAAACAAAAGCAAAATATCGGCATGTAACTGAGAAAGATGGGATTCGGTCAACAAACCAAGGAAATTAAAACACTCCCTTCTTTCTGTTGACAATGATGAAAACCAGATCGAACTCTAAAGTAAAGCCTTTCACTTCATTGTTCAAGCTCTTGAACATAGGTTGAGTTCATACATTATGAATGCTTTCCTATTCAAGACATACTACCAATTCCTTTGAAGCTACTACCGAAGCTGGCTTGCTTATTTTGGTTAGCGGTTGGGCTTTCTAGCGATGGGAGATTAGTCACCGGAAGACTTGCTAGTTTGCTCTTTCAAAATAAGGTGGCTAAGACGGGTGGCCTATTCCAATAGCTGGCAGACAGACTATTATGCCTATTTAACATATTCCGATTGTGATACAATTCCATTGCCTGCTCCTATTCATGTTCGTGCTTACTTGTATGCCGAAACTTTAAGGTCAATAGATTAGGACTCCTATCCTAGGTCTGAAACTCGGTCTGCTTTCTCCTACAAAAGCTCATACGGTCTGTCTCCTACTCTTCTCCCGATACGAGTTATTTCTTGACCGTTCCCTCGTGCTTGTTTCAGGAAGCACTTCGGTCACTTGAGTAAGTATATAGATGACAGATGACAAAGAGTGATTTACCAATGAAAAGAGGTTAAGCCGATAGGACCTACTCAAACAATTGCCCTACTCGATCAAGCCAATTAGCAAGTCGACCAACTCGTTCATGTTCATTTGACCTACTCTTAAGATAAGACTGTTCCCCTTTAGCTTCTTTAGTGAATTCTAATTGTTCACTCTTAGTTGACCATTCCACTGGAGCTTCCTCTTTGAGTGGAAGCCCTGCGCTGCACTCCAGTGTTGAATTTCTTGATCGACGAAATGAGTTATTGCCTTTAAGGGTTCTTGCCCGAGATGAGTTATTGCCATTTCATTTTGACGGAGGAAAGGAATAGACTTTAGTTGATGGAAAGGAAATGTATATTCAGAAGTTCAATCTCATCCCAACATAGCCCCAGCCCTCTCCTTACGATGATTCCAAATCATGGAACCTATGGTCGTACATTATAGGCTAACCATAGAAGCATTTCGTATGGGGTGGGACGCTGCTCTTTCTGTTAGCAATTCCAGGCCCTTACTTATTCCTCAATAAGGCTAGAGTAGAGCCATGCACGAATGAAGCTACGAGCCAACGAACAACACACGCACAAGGCGCCCCGCCCAGGGCATTCAAGATTAATGTTCGCAGCTCTCCATGAAATTCCTAGCTTTGCGAAGCGAAGCGATCTTGTTCCAATAATGAAGAAGGTTTCGATCCGACACATCTATTGCTAATGATCAATTGAAAAATGTAGGTTTCTGTAAATTCCGACCCAATCGATTGATTGGTATAACGACCTACGGGGAAGTTCTGTTTATTCGTGCGGGGGGTGCTGTGCTCCTCTTCATTTGCTCCCGTTAACGACCACAAAGGCATACATAGAAGGCAGATGAGAGAACTCGATGAACGATGATTGAAGATTGTAGCATATTTTTAAGAAAGACATCATTATACCACTCAATTTAAAAAGAAGAATTCGGCCAGCGCATCGACCTGGTACAAAATGGCCATCTTACTGAATTCGAAAGGTCGACTATGACAAAAACGTAGTTATTCCCCCCCTTTTAAGAGATAGGGAAATCGTCCTACGAAATCTATGGTGATGCTTTTCCCATGGCCAAGAAGGTATTGGGCTGATAAAGCCCCAACTTCTTGTTGGACGGCTTCGACGTGCTGCATAGAGCACACACAACCCATCACCGTTGGACATCTGCTTATCGTATGTGGGAAAGTTTAAGAGGGCTGTATTGAACATCTCACTGTGGTACGCGACCACTCAGCTGTCTTGCCATAAAACGGTTCCCAAAGCATAAGCAGAAGCGTCCCTCTTGATTTCGAATAGCTTCTGAACTTCTGTCATGGCCAGAACCGGTCCTTCGCAGACTTTCTCCTTAAGTGCCCAGAACGCACGCTCTAGATCCTCTCCCCATCTCAAAAGGTCTATTTCTTTTCTGGGCCCCGAGTAAGATCAACCGGGAGTCGTTTTTTATGAATCTTTAGTGCGGAGGTAGTTGGTCATGCCGAGGAAACTCCTTACCTCCGCTAGCGACTTGGGGTTGACCATTTTCTGACAGACTTCGTCTTCTTAGGATCTATCTTGACTCTGGATGAGCCGATGATGTGCCCTAAGTATACCAGCTCCCTCATCCCTTTTTGCTTATAAGTAAGTAAGCTCTTCTTCGTATTGGCTTTCCGCTGGTGCTCACGCAGAGCTTCTAGAACAGTCTCCACGTGTTTCAGATGCTCCTCCCAGGTCTTGCTATAAATCAGATGTCGTCATCGTAGACCGTGACGAATTCATCCAATCTAAATAAGGCCTAAGAACATCGTTCATCAGTCGCATAAAGGTTGCAGGTGCGCTGGCCTTACCGTAATAGGGCCGAATGGCATGACGTTCCATTCATATAACCCTTGCCTTTCTATGATCGATATATTCATTGAATACCGCTTCAAAGCAGGCGGTTAGCTGGAAGTAGGCATCTAATTCATAGGCGTGGGATAGAAGGAGTGGATGGATGGCAGCACGGCGAAGGAGGCTAGCGAGAGAGAGGAAGGGGAGGAGGAATGGACAGGAATACGAAATAAGGGGAGTCAAGTCGTAAGGGCCGACCATGAAAGGTATTCCTGCTCGAGTTGCTCCCTTAAGCGATCTCTCTCCCGGAATAAAGAAAATAGTTGTTAACTCCTCGTCATCTCACTCTCCTTACCTATGACTTCTCCAACCGGTCCGCATGTATGCTTCCCCCGACACTTCTCTCGTCTCGCCGCTGGGAGATGACTCACCCGCTTCACCAGATCTTTTGATAAGGACCAACCTGAGCGTGACCCTCAATAGTTTTCTGTCTCTGCCTCCGACTATTTAATCTCGAAAGAATCATATATGCAAGCATTAACAACTCGAACTTCCTAAACCGAGAAGTCCCTTCAGGGGTGGGCGAGGCTTGGCTTTCAAATGAGAAGAAGCCACCGAGCGATCTTGAACTATAAGAGGAGTCTGTGCAACGGATGGGATATGGGGTCATAATCACGCCACTATTATACTCCCACACTCTAAGAGAGTCCTACTACTACCGGCGAATCTCATCGAAGGTAGTCCTCTTGAGAAAGATTTCTCTGTGGATTCGACTGAGAGACTTCCTTCACCCAATCAGCTTCGATGATCTACTCCCATTTATCTACGACAAACCTTATCAAGATTTCTTTAAACCTCGGATGGGATCCCAACAACCATCGATGAGCTATCGAGCTAGGAGCAAAAAGAAAGAGAATCAACTCTCGGGTAAGCGACATTTAAAGGCGCCTATTCGACTTCTAACTTTTAAGAATATTTCATGAAGGTTAAGGGTCAAGAAAGGTCCTCAATTACAACCTCTTGGTAGCACCTCGGAGAGATGTCTATTCCTCTCTCGATAGTCAAAGTAAGCCCAGCTAGCTAGCAAGTCAAGTGAAGAAAGTTCATCATAGAAGGAGAAGAAGCCCGGAAGAGATCTTCCTTTGAGTCCTACTCGAGTTGATTCTTCTTTGGAGTTGTTGTCCTTTATCGAAAAACTAAATCAAGGCGTTAGCAGTTAGCGATCGAAGGCTTGAAAGCATGTTCACAACTTAAGCCAAAGAGGACGTGGGCATTTCAATAATTCATATTTCACTTCTTTCGTCGTTATGCTATGTTATGTTTTAGTGCCATGATGGTCTGCTAGTGGCATGGTCCTTCTTTTCTTCATTCCGGTATGCTCTGTCGATCATCCCGATTCCTCTAGTTATGGAGTTCCTGACTTAGAAGAGCAAGGCGGGGAAGCTTCTTCGGGAAGGGTGCTTTCACTTAGGCATATGAATATGAAAGAAAAAGATGAATGAGAAAAGAATATAGAAGGATGGATCCCTCTTATCTAGGGTATTCTGAGAGATCTTGGTCTCTAGTCTTGAAAGAGAATCTCCTTTTTCTTCTTAGATATGAATCTGACTAGTCTTAGTATAAAGTCGAATAGCTAGAGAGCTCATAGGGAGAAGAAAGGGCTAATCCAGCTAAGAAGTGGGCGTCAAGAAGAGGTCAAGCAATCATGAATCAGGATCCTTTCAATCGAACAAGCCTAAAGCTTGAATGAGACACCGGGTGAGGGATGCTGGAATTATGGAATTATCGACTCAAAATGGGTTTGGCTCGAAGGATGACGTAGAAGAGAAGAGTTTTGGCATTCAAATGAGCTATTCCTATTCCACGAAATTCATTTCTTGGATAACTTTAACAAAAGAGTTAAGCTACGATAGACCCAATTCTGCTCAGTCAAGATGAAGGGGGGATGAGATCTTTTAGCGGGTTAGTGGGGTCCTTGGCTAAGATGGAATCTTCACCTTTGCTTTCAAGTTATCAAAGCCAAGAAATAGGGAACTGGCTCACTTATAGTGTTTGAAGTGATGAAATCCAGTGCGATAGATGGCATTTCTAGTGAACCCAGGAAAGCCAAGACTAGCTCATTCACCAAAATTTGGTTGGAGTAATGCGGCGAACCAAACCCGGTCTCGATCCACTTTATGGTCTACTCAAAGGTTGAAGAGAAAGAGAATGGGTCAGATGGCTTATATCCGACTTGACTATATCCGTCCCATAAAGATAGAGAAGAAAGGTGAATAAAGAGTTCTCGTCTAGTCAAGTTTGAATAAAGAATCTAAATAGAAGGAACTAGGGTGAACTAAAGAGCGTAATCTGGGTTACAAGTTATAGGTATAAATAAGATTCGTAGGAAAGTCAAGGTTCGACGACGGAGTTGATGACTACTAAGCAAGCTTTCCTCTTTCTTCTAGAAACATTCTCCGACACGAGGAGGTGAACCCCATCTCAGTGGCGGCGATGAGCCAAAGAAGTATAAGAAAAAGCGAGACATATGTTGTTGTTTCAAAGAAATTGTAATTATGAAACCATAGCTCGGAAGAAGAGGATTTCATTTTTTCAAGTAAGGTAGGTAAATATGGCTAATATACTACAAAATTCGGATCACCGAGTTCAGAAGAGAATATGAATATCCAGAAGTGAGAAATGGTGATCTTCCATATCTACTCGAGAAAACGACTATTAAATGGTGAGATCATTAGCGAGATCTTCAAGAAGAGTTCGAGGGAAACAAGAAAACAGTAGCAGAAGGGGGCTGCGTCAGGCGAGGGCATCGAAGTTCAGTCTCAAAGGCCAGCGTTTTAGCTTGTTCCTTGTTATAGCAAATAGTAGCGCCAAGGTGAAGCTCCTGGATCCATAGCTCGGTTCAACCTTTGTGAAAGCTTCTCCTCAATATATTTGATCCCTTTTCAAGACTTCCTCTTCCTCAACCTCTTCAGAAGTGCGAGCTTATTAAAAAGCGAACTCTGACTTATGATGAGCTCCATTCCACCTGCCTCTTATCTAACAACATATGTGAGGTCACCTTCCCAATCAATGGCGTTTACTCCCTGAAGTCTTTCTTCATTTATGTCAATACCAGGTGTCGCGTCATCTATTGTGTATAATGAGGGCTACAATCGACTGGACTGATTTCATTCATTGATTCCTTCCAACAGGGGATTCTATTTAAAGACTGGTAGAATGAATTACCTACATGCACCTTCTTCTTCTTGAGCGCTTGCTGGCTTATAGAGAGCAAGGAAGGCATTTGAATACTGACTTGCGCCAACCCTATTAAAGAGGTCGCCCTAGCGGGAGCCAAGGGTATGGCCGAAGAATTTGGAAAATGCTTATGCCAAGGAGGCCTGGAGCTTCTGACCACGTGTGCCAATTGTCTCGGAGTAGGCGTGGAAAGCTCATAATAGTGACAAGCGGATGAGTTTTCTATGTTGTCTGTCGGTGCACTCATTCCAAATTTCTTTGTACCACCCAGAAGAGCACGAGAGAAAAGCGGATCCAATACCAAGATGCCCAAAACTATCACTTAATACAAGAATTAAACCAAGGGAACTCCATGTAAGGAAACTAGCATTCTATAACTGGATCACTGAGAACTAGCACTGAAACTATAGGGATAGTGGTAGGAGCATAGTAAGAGGTCTTTGCTACTTTACTGCTTGACTTATAGCTTGAGCGTAGATAGCATTATCTTAGTTAAAGTCGCTAGCTCTTCTCTCTTTGCCCTTCCCGCAACTCAACTCTTCATTCTTGTTTCGCTGTGAATGGTATAGCTCTTGTGGCTAGCTCTTGGTCCTTTAGTAAGGGAATGGGTTAAGGAAGCGAGTCACCCTCTGAGAGGAAGAAGAAGCCCTTTCTCTCTTGTTTAGCCAAATCAGCTTGGGCTTAGATGGTTGGTTTTGCTGCTGATCCTTTCCCCGTGTTTTAACCATGAAATATAACAAAAGACGGGTACTCCTGATTCCAATCTATTGAGGAGCTTAGAGGGGCAAGCGTTGGCTAAATACCAACAACTCCTTATCACAGCTGAGAGGGAAATCGGCAGCATATCCCAATGGGAACTAAGGAGAGTGGGCCAAAAAGCAAATCCTCTTTTTTATATATAACCTATGGGTGGATGATGGCTCCCTTGTTGCTTATTTTTAAGACAGATAAGACAACTTTGGGAAGCACCTATCTTTCTTGAATTGAATTACGCGTGAATCCCTATTTCGAAAGGTAAGAGGCCGCTTGCATTTACTTTCTTTCATGAGGGGCTATAGCTTCTGCAGCCAACTTCGGTGGGCAGTTTTCTCTTCACAGAAGCGGCTCTCCCCATGTTCTGGATTCTTTATCTTGGCCAGTGCTAATGACAAAGTCTGCGGAGTAAAAAGTGAGGCTTAGTCAAAGGGCTTTGGTGGGTGAGGTTTGGAGTGTGCAGTCTATGATGTGTTATCAAGTATTAATGGAATTCTCCAAAAGGAGTCCAATTCGATCCATCTTTTTGCTGGATGGATTTGGTGCCGTGAAAGAGGAGGGGTCAACATGGGATTTTCTACTGGGCCCTAGGGAACGCTATGAAAGAAAGGGTTTAGAGCAAGATTGGGACACATACAGAGGAAGAAAAAAGAAATAGCTGCCAGGTCGGCTTAAGTGAGTTCAGTGACACTTGGGTATCAATCAACATAAATAAAGTACGACACCGCTCTTTCAAAGGGTCCGGAGATCTCATAAGAGAAGACAGAGCTTGACTGGGGCTATGAAAAGCATCGAGAATAGAATCTCAATCTGAAGAAGGACAGTCAGATGTGGCCTTACGACTCAACCATCGAAGAAAGCAAATTGCTAATTCAAGTCTTCCTTTCCGTGCCTGCCTTCCTTGTTCAAGGAGTTGCTTTCTCGCATTATCAAATTCTTATGCCAATTAGACCGGGTTTCCTCAAAAGAAGTGATTGAGAGAAGGCTACTCTAGATCGAGTAATCATTAAATCGTGTATTGTAAGCTAATTCCTTCAAGGGTTTAAGGCTTATACTTTTCTTATAGAAGGTGGTTTAAGGATAGGCACCTTCTAGTCAAAATGTCTGCTACTTAGCTCATCCGCTAGCTTCCCTTCTTCTTTAAGTTAAGGAGGTAATTGAGGCAGTACGGTAAAAAGCGATAGAGCTACCTTCACCTTTAAAAGGGGTGAAAGCGGTAATTTCATATTCATAAGAGAAGCAAGATCGTAGCGTCGAAAGATTAGCTCTTCCTTTCTTCCTCCCATCTCGTGCCCTATAAGAAGGAACGTCAATCGGAGTAATCACGTAAGACATAGAGTCACATTCTCTCTTAACCAAAGATTCGGAGAATCAGAACCAATGGCACTCACTAAGACTAATGCTACTGCTAACACCATTCTATCCCATTCAATCAGTTAGAACATCAAATAACCGAAAGGCGATAACACGACCTGTGGATTCTGCGATGTGAACCTATATATTCCATGAGAAAACTCTCACCTTCAAGTGCTCTGACATCAATCAATGGATTGTTTATGTTTTACGGCTAAACCGGGAGATGCAGAGATTCCTCAAGGCATTATTTTTGTATGAGATATGGAATAAGGACAAGACCCATAGAGAAATGTTTAATGGTCCGCAGGCTAGAAGAAAATTGATGATCTTCCAAACCTTCCTACTCGTCCAGCTTCTACAGCGGGAGAATTAGTGATAGCGCGGAGGTGGAAAAGAAGAAGAGGAAGAATGCTATTAGAATCTTCTTTTGCAATCATCGCATCCATCTACCTGTGTCAAACCTGCGCCCTCCCATCTATCGATCTGCGTAAATTGTATTATTATTGTAATAATAATACCAGGTGAAACACCATATTGTATTATTATTATTATACAATAATATGTGGTATTTTGCTTATTACATATTATTGTCCCATTTTTCGGTTCTGTATGAGTCTGTGTCCATATGTATGTGTACCCTCACCTTTTTGAAACACCAGGTACGTAGGTAAATTTCGAGGATAAAATTTCATAAGGAGGGGAGGTTGTAAGACCCCGATTTTTTTTTTATATAAATAAAATTGAATTTCCTCTATTCATTATCTTGAAATAATAAGGAGTTAATTTGATATAATGCTTTAGTTATGGGTGAAATGTGCAAATTTTGCAAAATAAGCAAGTGGTTATAAAATATTCATTTTTGTCGGGGAATATTCGTTCGGTCTTGAAATATTCTTGTTGTCGGGGAATATTTGTACGACAGCGTAGCCATTTGTGGGCCCCATAACAAAATAACTGTTGGATGAAGAAAACGACAAGTTTGAGTTTTTATAAATAACGGCGTAATTGTTACCATTAACACTGTTGGATTACACGGTGGTTAAAATACGATGTCTGGCATGGTTACACAAGAAGATGCTTTGCAGATTGCACAATATTTTTGAATTACTGATTCTTACGTATGAAGGCACTACTCAATAATTGTTACAGTAATTGCTATTCAATATTTTATTTTATTGGTTCAATATTTGCTACGTTGATATTTTAAATTATTATTGTTTCAATAATTGTCACTGCACAGTATTTTCCATTATCAGATCAATAATTCATATTATTTGAATAATATTATTAGATAGCATTATTGGAAATGTCTAAAAAGTTCTGTCAATGAGAGGTTTGGTCACCTAATTGCGCGCCAGTAAGGAGAAATCCTTATCGAAAAGCCCCCTCTTTCCTGGGAACGGCTTGGTTGTCATTATTGTGATTCTGTAATATTATTTGTGAATAATTAATTATTGATTTATATGATAAGGAAATATATACTTTTTATATGGATATTAATGAAGGAATTAATACTGAGGTGTTTTATTAGTATTTTGTCGAAATGAAGAACGAAATTCAGAAATTTTCAGAAAATTAGTTTAATACTTGATTTTGTAAAATCTATAACTCTTTGTGTATAATGAGTTAGGAGATGAGCCATATATCAAAAGAAAACCCTGGAAGTAAGCTAAACGTAAAAATTTGAATCACCAAAAAATTCTTTGCGGATTTTTCGTGGTGACTGTTTGAGTGAAACTGGTACGAGGAATTTATAGTCCAAAAATCAAATCATTGTTCTTAAGCTGTATTGCGTGAGTTATAATTTTGATTCGACCGTTGGATCGTTGTGATTTTTGGATATGTTATACATATATAAGTTGAGTATATGTCCACAAATTTTGAACCGTTAAAATTTAACGTATGATTTGTTATGAATTTTAAGAAGTATTAAAAATCGTCCGTATGTGGATTTCGGGCATTTTTCGTTTGGAATTTGGAAAAACTTACAGCTACAAAGTTGTAGAGAATTTAATTTCCTATGGAATTGACATAAATTTATATTTTTCTGATAAAAGGGCTATTTATTATGAATTATTGAAGTTTCAGTAATTAAAATGTTTTTATTCAAATTATGAATGGGACCCACTTTTGTTTTTTGTGAAAACATGTGCTGGAAATTTTGTTCAAATGTGGTGGGCTGATATGAGTTCAAAGGTGTGCATAGAATTGAAAAACAAAATAATTTTATTTTATTATTTTAGTCTGCTTTGGCGTTCTAGCATTTTCTTATAAATAGGGTGCTTAGTTAGAATTGAAAATCACACCAGAAACAAGTTTTTTCTCTCTATATTATCGAGCGTATTTTTGTGAGTATTTTGATACTTTGAGAGTTTCTATTCAGTGAAAGTTTCCTTCGGCTTTACATCCGATATTCCATTCAGAAGTATTGTTCTTTTGAGGTAAGGGATGTTATTTTCTTCGTGAATGATATTACTTCTTTCAATATCATTATGTTGAAATATTGTTATGAATTTTATTATGGAATTTCTACCTTTTTGTGTCGGGGTTACAATTCACGTATACTTCTGTCTAATATTATTAATCACTTAATAATATTTTATTTACTTACTAACAATCACTTCATAATATCTTAATTGTTTACAAATATTATTAACAATTTAATAATATTTTAATCACTTACTAATATTATTAATCATTTAATAATGTCAGGAATAAGCATGTGAATGATATTTCTATTTACATATGATTTGATTATGATATATATATATATATATATATATATATATATGAATTAATATGCAACAATGCTTGCATTAAGAAAAGCTGTAAAGTCCTTTGATAGATAATAGAAACATATGTACAAGGACTTGGAATGAATTGATCAAATGTGTTAGGTTGATCCTACACAAGCAAAACTGCTTTGTAAAGTCCTTAAAAAGAAATGATGTACAAGGACTATAAATATAGAAAGATCAAACATGTTAGGTTGATCTTATGTTGTAATAGATAGGCTTGTCTGATCGTCGATGAGAGCACCTTGCACGAAAATCGTGATGCACGCCAGAGAGTCAAGGAAAACTCGAGAGCTATCGAGGCAGAATCGTAGTCTGCAAGATAGTTGATCTCGGAGTTCGTAGACTTCTAGGAGAGACGAGGAAGGTCTGTGTGTGAGAAGTCGTCGTTTAGAATCATAGAGAATCGTAAACTGCTGCAAGAGCCCGTAGAGTATCTGCGCTTGAAAGCCGAGTCGAGAATCGTAGACTACACTCGAGTTGTAGAGTCTACTAATCATACCAAAGGCAAAGATCGTGAGTCGAGCAAGATCGGATGAAGACAACAAAGCACAACGATAGAGATCGTGAGTGTCGAGATCGATCTCGAGTCGTGAGTGTCTGCCTGACGGTAAAGGCTGAATCGTAGAGTCTTGAACTAAGACCTCAACAGATGTCTCCAATGCCAAAGTAGAATCGTAGAGCAAATATGATTTCTCAACAAATGAGCACTCCCGAATATCGAAAGAATGAAGCCTCTGGTTGGTAATGCAAAGATACATATCACTTGAAGAAAGACGAGAGAGCACTCAACGAATGGCATGTAAGCTAATAGAAGATCTAAGCATCAACTCAATCGAAGATCCAGATTGAGTTGAGAATCTATTCAAGATAAAGTCTTCCACAAGATGATCATAAGAAGACTTGATGGTATTAAGGAAAGTCGACATATCACGATGGCTATCAAGAAGAAAGATGACAACGATCTTGGAAGTAACCGGGATCGTAGTGTTTGCTTGGACAAAGAAGAAGCCGATGAAGTATACTCAAAGATCTTTGGTCGACCTCTGAATAACAAGGCTAAAGTGATTAAGCATTGGGTCGATCCATTGATGATAAGTGAGCGGGAGATCACAAGGAGAAAGCGAAATGGACCGCGCCACAAATCTGAAGTGTCTTGTTATTCGAAAGGGGCGAGCAAGAAGTCAAGCCATCGATTATTTGAGAGCGATCGAGGCGAAATGCGAAGTAATGAAGCCTTTGCACTGAGAGAAGAAGAAGAGGTGCTCTACATTGAAGATCCAATCAACACTCTTCAAGATTGTAGTGTTGTCTCTACCAGTCAACAAGACACTACGATCAGGTCCATGAAGATATGTATCAGAATCGTAGAGTTCGAATAGCTGAAGACTAAAGCATTGGCAACGGTTCAATCTGAAGAGTAATATTAGGACAAGAGCTTATTGAGAGCATTGCTGCAAGGACAACCTCTGATCGAGAAATCCGAAGGGTGAAATAAAAGTCGTCGACACACCCAAGACATCAAAGTGACATATTTGACGGGGTTGGTGAAATAAAGAACCGCTGCGATGTGTGAAGTCGAGAAAAAGATGTCATGTCACATCTGCAGTCTGCACCAAATAACTCGAGATCTGCGAAGCAATTTGAATAGCTTTCAACGGTTACTTTCCAACGGGAAGATTGGGAAGTAGTATAAATCATAAGAGCTTCAAAGATCAAAGAGATCTGATGATTGTGAAGTTACAGAATTGTTGAGTTAGTGAATGCTATTGTTGACTCTACGAGTTCCACCAAAAATCAATATAACAAGTCTTAGTGACAGTGAGACTACCAAGGTGGAAGTGAAGCAGCTTTGAAGAAGAACTCAAACAGATCAAAGCTTCACTCAACAAAGATGAAAATGCCACTAAAGATGGCGACCAGTGAGAGCCGAGAAGGCCAAGAAGATAGCATTTTGGAAAGTGGTTTGAGTCTGAAAGAAGTTCAAGAGAGCCACTCTACGAATCACCATGAACCAAAAAGTTAAGCCCGAACAAGTGCGAACCATATTTGCAAAGTATTCAAGAAGGGTTCAGGGATTGCTAATTGCGAGACAAAAACTACTAAAAGCATAGAGACTTAGCAAACCCAGATGGTGATGGTGCACAGCTGATACCGGATGAAGATGAAGCGAGAAAAGAGAAAAGATCAATTTGCACCAAAGAAGATGTGATCCGGACTCGAAAATTTGAAAGCAAAGAGGATCACACCAAGTCTGCTAAAGTACAAAAGATGTTGAGCTTAATGACATCTTAGCATTTCGGCACCAACAACATCAACAACTACAACAACAAAGCGAGGGCTGAGGGGTCCTTGTCTGGAGAGGGACTAAATGAAGTTCCAAGCTGCTTTGGGCTTGAAGAGTTCTGAGGAACTAGAGAGTTCAAAGTCTGCGGCCTTGAAGAGTTCTTAGTGAGCTGAAGTCCCAAGTCCCAAGGCGGCCTTGAAGGAATCTTAGTGATTCGGGTGTTGCCCTTCCTTGGTGTGAAATCTGCTAGTTGAAAGCGGAAGAGTGGATTAAGAGCTTGAGTCTACGAACCACTTAAAACCCCTTGTGTCTTTTACTTTATGTCATTTACATTATGTACATTAAGCTGCTATAAGCTGCTATGTATGTTTTAGCTGCTTACTACTTGAACTAACTCTACAAAACAATGTATGTATGATTATGAATATATCAATGAAGGGATCTTTTACTTATTCATTTGTGCTTGAAAAGATTCTTATGTTTGTCACATGCTAAATTATTAGCAATACAAAATAAACCGAGAAAAAGTATTTGAAAGTAAAAAAGATCTATTCAACCCCCCCCCTACAGATCTATTGTGCCTCTTGGGGAACTAACAATTGGTATCGAGGCGGGGTTCTCATTCTATATTCAAAAGCTAATCGCTTTGAGTGCGATCCTGAAGCACAAACATTGTTCTAAACTTAGTTTAGTAGTAAGTCACTTGTTGCATCTGAGATGAGCTCACACGTTGGAAATATTGTGTATGCGTAAATGTGTATATACACACGAAGCTTTTTATAGATTGGTCCATGCTCTTGATTGTCATATCAACAAGACCAATTCTTACTCATGGTCGATCTTGTAATCACGTGAGACCGAGGCTTGTAAGCTCAAGAGACATCAACAAAAAAAGAGTCAAACATCACCAACTGAAAAGATGAAAAGGCCACACATGCTTTAAGAAATGCTTATCGAAGAAGAAAGAAGAACTTCTCAAACATGTGTTTGGCCAACCAACAGCTGGATGTAAACCTTGTGAACTCAAGGGTGTCGAAGAACTGAAAACGTTGAGATTCTCTTAGCTTGCATCCTCAAGACCACGACTGATTAATCAAAGGTCAACTGGAGCAACAAGGTGTCAGGAGTAAATGAGAAACTATGCACATCAATGCCTAATCTCAATATGTCAAAGTTAAATGACTGTTAAGGAACTAATAGTAGAAAGGTATGGTTCCTCACTAGTATAACTGTGTACATCATATTGCACCTTCTTATGAACTATAACAGTATTCTTTCAAGAAATCATAATCTACCTAAAAAGGTGAATAGAGAAAGTACACTGAGGATGGAAACCCAATTGCCCAATTGGCTATAAACTTTCTCTCAATCCAAGTTTTAGGTTGAAGATGACATCTTGAAAGAAATCTGAAATGGGTCATAAGAGCATCACAGGTTAAATTAATTTTATGTGAAGTAATCTTTGTTGATGGGTTAGTATGTATGTACAAACCAATGTTCTAAGAGTTTGATAACACACAGAGTATAATCAGTCCTACAAAAGTATCTTGATGATTTGTAGAAACTGATCACCTCCATGAATCAACTAGATATAAATAATTCGTAAAGTTAACTCTCACTCTGAGAACATTTAAACTCTGTGAACATAACCAAGCAAATGATGAAACCATCAAAGAAAAAGAGTGTATTATTAAAATAGCAAATCTTACACACACTCACCTTCATGCATCTCAAAATGTATTTATCTAAATGAGTTACATGCATGAATATGACTGTTGGTGATCAATATGATGATTATCTAAATATATGAGGAATAGAGGTTTAGAAAACTAACCTAGCAGGACCCACTTGACCATGGGTACCAAAAATAGAAATTTATAATCTGCAGGTACTTGGTCTATCTGACCACACTAAGGAAGGCTAAAGCGAAAGACTTGATCGAGAAAGATTGATTCAACCAATGAAGGCTTAAGACTGTTCAGAAATGATTCTGATAAAATTCCTATATGTCAAAGCCTGTTCTTGAAGACCTGCTGAGCTAATCTGAATAAAGCTCACATGGCTGCTGATCTTTGTATGGAAGCAGGCCATTCAACAAAAGAAGAAAAGGGTCTTATATGCCCAATCATGCAAAGCATGTCATAAGAGAAGAATCCTCAAGGAAGTTGACTACTCGAGAGGATCATCGAGCATCAATCATGAGGAACTCATTATGGGAGCGAGAACTCGTGAGCATAAAGCGACAAGGAATACTACGTTCGTGTAGTCTTTGTCGAAGGATCGTAGTAAATGATCGACCACGAAAATGCCCATTTCTATAATCTGAGAAGATTTAATGACTTGACCCGAAATGAGATATGCATGGTTGCCTTACTGCTACACATGAAGAAGAACTTAGGTCTCTCTCAAGAAGACGATTATCAACTATGGGGAGCGGTAATCGCTAACTATGATCTGAAGCTCTAAACCATCGGAGATATACTATGAAGGCGTGTACCCCGACTCTGAGTCCCAAAACTTTGTGGCTGATGAACCAAATGAAGATCCATAGTCAGTAGGAACGTCTCAAAATGTACTACTAATAACCTTTTAGCCACCTAACTCAAAATCGTGGAGTACCTACGATCAAACATCTGATCGTAGTGCAAGAAGCGGGAGGACACCACAATTGCGGCCGGTCTGAAATGTCTAAAGTTGGAAGAGGGACTCCCCAACAGAAAAGGTCAAATGAGATATCAGTAAAAATCACTTTCTAAAGTATTTCATCTGGAAAGCGCCTCAGGGACAAACCTGACCCTTAGCTCACTCTAAAAGGTTGGCCCTTCCTGAGCTACCTTGACCCAGAAGGAATGCCTAGTAAAGTTCATCTCAAGGACCAAGTCAGTCAATGATTATAGAATAGAGTTTTAAGATAACTCAACGATCGTGATGCAATCTCAACGATTATAGTGAAAACTTAACAATCGCAGAAGCAGACTCGACGATCGCAGACTTACCAGAAGACACTCTAGCTCATGAGGAGCTTGGAAGAACGAGACAATTGCTCTACCATTCTGAAGTATAAGGAGATTAGTTCAAATACAGTTTGGAAAGACATCTTGCAAATGCACATCAGAACTTAAGTACCCAAACTGACTTGGGGTACATCAGTGGTTGAGCTATCTTGATTTCAACATGAGGAGAAATGTCAAAATCATCCATTGCAACATCTTTGAAAAATTGATCGATCGTTGAGTCGACAAAAGAAAATGTAGAGTCGATAGGCTGTTCTATCATGCTACTCTCTAAACTCAAGAGGTCGAAAGGTCGATCCACGTCGATCAAACGTCCACTCTTCTAAAAGAGACAACTAACTAACAAGCTACTTTGGGGAGTTCTGACTTATTCTTGAGTATCGTGCAACCAATGTGGGACACATCACGGCATATCTTGAGAAGTTAGAAGGAATCGCCAAAAAGATGATTCAAATCTGCAAAAGCGAGTTATCGAAACCTCTTGAACCTCTCTCCTCCCATTTTCAAACCCTAGAATCTTCTTCTTCAAAGTCAAACCAATTAAACTTCCAAATCCTTGCCTAAATCACAGTTAACTATCTCTCACAAGACTTCCTAAAACCAACACCCATATTCCTTGAACTCCTCAAATGGTAGATTAACGAGTAATCACTGGCATTCAGCAAGGAATCAAGACGTTCGAAAAATCCGAAAAGAAGTTCAAAGATATTCTTGAACTTGTGAAGAAGGCCGGGTTCTCAGAATGTCTTGAGGAAAACACACGAATATATGGTGACCTGGTCAAAGAGTTCCATTCAAACGCAACCATAAATTCTAGAATCCTATCCACCAAGGTTAAAGGTCAAATTCTGAAACTAAACTCTTTTGACATCAATCAATGCTTATGCCTTCCTGACCGTAATCTAAAAAGCCTGAAAGAGATCGACACAGAAAAAGCTAAGAAGATTATGCAGTACAGAAGAAACCCTAGTCTGAAGGACATGAAGAAAAAGGAGTTTCTGAAGAATTTGAGTTCCTTCTTTGAAATCGTGGGCAAATGTATCTTATCTGAAGACACACCTGCATATGATCTTGTGATTGACCAATAATTTGAAGATCATGTATACGCCGTAGTCTTGAAGGAACACATCAACTTTGGAGATGTCACCTTTCGATCATATGTCTAAGTGGTTGGATAAGGAAGAAAAGAAAAGATTAATGAAAAACCACTCATAAAGGTTTTTCATGGGAGATTCTTAAGTATCATCCTGAAGAAAAAAAGTTGAAGAATAAAATTAAGGATGATGATGGTGAAATCCTTAATGTTCACAAGGTAATGTCTCCTGTTTGTTCTTAAATTGGAAAAAAAAAAACCCAAAGGAGAATAGAAGGTTGACAAGCGGGAGCGATGAACAAGTCTCTCTGCAAAGAAGAGGAAAGGCAAAAGAGGTAGAAAATTTTGAATCGATGATTACGTACCAGCAGCAACAACACCAACCAGGAAGAAATCCAAGAGCATGAGTAAAGCTGAGGCCTCTCCAAAAAGTCTATCCACAGAAGATAAGGTTGAAGATGAAAAGGTCTCAACTGCAGAGACCACTAAGAAAAGAAGTAACAGATTACTTCAAAGGCCATCCAGCAAGAAAGCTAAGATGATGGACAGCCCAATTTCAACTCACCATGAAGGTACGTCAAATGAAGAAAAGGACGTAGAATCAAAAAAAGAAAAGGCTAAGCCCCCACAGGCCAAATCTAGTAATGAAGGTGAAGCCGGATTAAAGGAAGAAAATGCAGCATCTGCTGATGAAGAAGAATGCACAAGCCCCCAGAGCATTCACTCTGCTGATAAAGTCAATATACAAATTGACCAAACTGCATCTCCAAATGCAAATGCTCCAACAAACCCAGATGATGGATCAAATGATGCTGATTCTGAAGAAGAAAGACATGCCCCCACAAATGCTGAAGATCAAGAAAGTTCGTCTGCTGACTCAAAGATCTTAGAGTCTGAAGAAGAAGAAGTATCTGATTCACCCATAACTAAATCCCCAAGAAGAAGAAGGAGTCACCGATTAATAGCTCAATTTGCCTCCAAAAGGAGAAGTGATCACTCTAATGCTGTCATTGAATAAAGTGATAATGAATCTGAATCACAGAAAGAGGATGCTGAAGATGGGACAAGAAATGAAGAGAATAAATCTCAGGAAGATATTGCTGAAGAAGGTTCTGAAAATGAAAACCGATAAGAAAGATTCACTGACGAATCCGATCAGAATGATTCAGGCTCAGAGAGAGAGGAACTGGAGAAGGATTATGATTCTACACATCAAGAATCAGAAGAACTAGAATACTATCATGTTCTCTCTCCAGCCAGAATTAGCAGAAGAATTATAGTAGAAGTCTTTGATGAGCCACTAAATCAAGGAAATGAACAACTTTGAGTTGTAAGAATGACCACGGATGAAGTACTTCACAACTGGAAAAACATGGAATTAGACTGCACAACAATATTGTATGACTCTGAAGACCTTCTAATGAGATGGTTCTTCCCGTGGATGCCATGGTTGAAGGCACATACTAATGCTGATGAGAGCTATTTTAGTTGGTGCTACTCTCAGTTTCCAAATTTGGAACTGGTATCACAAAACTTCCCCTGGGTTAAGAAGTTTGCAACCATGATGTTCAACAACAAGCCCCACTACAAGATCTACCAACATGCTGAAAATTATTATATTCCTTATGATCGTAGAGTGGACTCTGAGGGAAAAAGGAATTTGGCCAAGACACTGATTGTAGAGTTTGTTCACTCTACCACTGATAATGATCAAGTCCAGAATCAGATGTCTCCATCTGCCCAAACACAGCTATTTAACATTCCTGCATCCTCAACTAGTGATTGAAACTCAACAATTCTTTAGATTCTCAACACCTTCAAAAATCTGTCCAAAGAAGCAGATCGTAGAGTCCAATCTGGTGTTCAGCAAGAGACTGCCCAACCAAATGACGAAGTCTTTATGGAGCAAGAGCTAATGAAAAACTCTGATGAACTGATTGAGAAGATATCTCTAATCCATGAAGAATCAAAGAGAGTGACAGCAGCTGGAGATAATTCAGTTCAAGATAGACTCCAAGCAACTACGGCTTATGTATCCCTCAAAATCAGAGAAAGAGATCACATCTATCTCAAGGCTCTACATGATCAAAAGGCTGAAGCTTTACTAGCACAAAAGGAAAATGAAGAGAAACTCAAAGTCCTCTCCGACAAGATTGACAATTTGAACCAGTCCTTCTCTATACACCTTGAGTTGAGTCAACATGATCTCAAGATTGAAGTTGGTAACACCTCCTACCTGATGGAGCAACTAATGTCCAACATGGAGCAGCTCTCTCAAATGATTAATGACAAAAAGGGGGAGAAAAAGAGGCATAGAAAGGGGAAGAATAAGAGGCACCCTAGAAAGAGCAAAGAGAGCAAAAGGAAAGAAAAGAAGAAGACAACACCAGGAGGAGCTGAATCATCATCTAAGGGGGAGCCAAAGGATGATGAGCCTAAAGGCGAGGAGAGCCAGAAGAAGAAAATGAAGAAAAGAAAAGAAATGAAATGACTCCACATCACAGGGGAGCAAGGGAGCAGGAGCAAAGGAATCAAACAGATGAATAGCTGATCAACAAACATCCTGAAAGCATACATGGAACCAAAGAGGTACATCTCTAACTAGTTAGGTATATTCTGGATCCAGAATGTAAAATGTCAGTGTATTAAATTCCACATCATTATAAATGACATTCATGATTATCTGTTTTTAGAAATCTGATTTGCTCACTTTGTATATAAGATTCATTCATAACATGCATATGCACTTATTGTTTTTTTGTCATAATCAAATAGGGGGAGATTGTCAGGAATAAGCATGTGAATGATATTCCTATTTATATATGATTTGATTATGATATATATATATATATATATATGAATGAATATGCAAGTATGCTTGCATTAAGAAAAGCTGTAAAGTCCTTTGATAGATAATAGAAACATATGTACAAGGACTTAGAATGAATTGATCAAATGTGTTAGGTTGATCCTACACAAGCAAAACGGCTTTGTAAAGTCCTTAAAAAGAAATGATGTACAAGGACTATAAATATAGAAAGATCAAAAATGTTAGGTTGATCTTATGTTGTAATAGATAGGCTTGTCTGATCGTCGAGCACTGTACCAGAAATCAATATAACAAGTCTTAGTGACAGTGAGACTACCAAGGTGGAAGTGAAGTAGCTTTGAAGAAGAACTCAAACAGATCAAAGCTTCACTCAACAAAGATGAAAATGCCACTAAAGATGGCAGCCAAGCTGAGAGCCGAGAAGGCCAAGAAGATAACATTCAGGAAAGTGGCTGAGTACAAAGAAGATCAAGATAACCACTCTACGAATCACCATGAACCAAAAGCTGAAACTAAACAAGTGCAGAACCATATCTACAAAGTATTCAAGAAGGGTTCAGGGATTGCTAAGTGCTAGACAAAAACTACTAAAAGCATAGAGACTTAGCAAACCCAGATGGTGATGGTGCACAGCTGATACCAGATGAAGATGAGCAGAAAAGAGAGAAGATCAGCTGCACCAAAGAAGATGTGATCCGGACTCGTAGCTGAAAGCAAAGAGGATCACACCAAGCTGCTAAGTACAAAAGATGTTCAGAGCTTAATGACATCTCAGTAGCTCAGCACCAACAACATCCACAACTACAACAACAAGAAGCCTTATTCGGAGGGACTAAATGAAGTTCCAAGCCTGCTGGGCTTGAAGAGTTCCTAGGGAACTAGAGAAGTTCCAAGGCTGCTGGCCTTGAAGAGTTCTTAGTGAACTGAAGTCCCAAGGCTGTTAGCCTTGAAGGAATCTTAGTGATTCAGGGTGCTGCCCTTTCTTAATGGAAATCCTGCTAGTTGAAAGCAGAAGAGTGGATTAGGAGCTTGAGTCTCTGAACCACTTAAAACCCCTTGTGTCTTTTACTTTATGTCATTTACATTATGTACATTAACTGCTATAAGCAAGTATGTATGTTTTAACTGCTTACCACTGAACTAACTCTACGAATAATGTATGTATGATTATGAATATATCAATGAAGGGGATCTTTTACTTATTCCGCTGTGCTTTAAAAGATTCTTATGTTTGTCACATGTTAAATTATTAGCAATACAAAATAAACCAGAAAAGTATTTAAAAGTAAAAAGGATCTATTCAACCTCCCCCCCTGTTTCTAGATCTATTGTGCCTATTGGGAACTAACAAATAATATTCAATTCATTACCAAATATTATTAATTATTAAAGCTTGTCTTCTTATATGGTTGTTAACATTAATTAAGTTAACTCTCATCTTACATCTCTTTTAATTGACACTTCACGTTTTGTTAAGTCGTCATTGTTTGATATTACATCCTTTTTATTTAATATTAACCTCATCACATATCTTATAATGTTCGTTTCATTAGAATCAGAACACGACCGATTTTTCTCCTTTACGATTTGTCTCTTTTCATATACTTATCTAATTTATCATTGATTAATGTTAAATATCATTATATTTTATAATGTTCATGTTTTACAACTTAGAATACAATCCTTTATCGTCGAAAGCATTACACGCTGTGTAAGACCCCGAATTTTTTTTTATATAAATAAAATTGAATTTTCTCTATTCATTATCTTGAAATAATAAGGAGTTAATTTGATATAATGCTTTAGTTATGGCTGAAACGTGCAAATTTTGCAAAATAAGCAAGTGGTTATAAAATATTCATTTTTATCGGGGAATATTCGTTTGGTCGTGGAATATAATATTCGTACGACGGTGCAGCCATTTGTGGGTCCCATAACAGAATAACTTTCGGATGAAGAAAACGACAATTTGAGTTTTTATAAATAATGGCATAATTGTTACCGTTAACACTGTTAGATTACTTGGTGGTTAAAATACGATGTCTGGTGGTTGCACAAGAAAGATTACCTGTATTACATGATATTTTTGAATTATTGATTCTTACGTATGAATGGCACTACTCAATAATTGTTACAGTAATTACTGTTCAATATTTTATTTTATTAGTTCAATAATTGTTGCGTTGATATTTTATATTATTGTTGTTTCAATAATTGTCACTGCACAATATTTCCCATTATCAGATCAATAATTCATATTATTTGAATAATATTATTAGATAGCATTATTGGCAATTATTAGGTTTGGTCACCTAATTGCGCGCCAGTAAGGAGAAATCCTTATCGGAAAGCTCTCTCTTTCCTGGGAACGGCCTGGTTGTCATTATTGTGAAATCCTTATTAAAGGAATTAATACTGAGGTGTTTTATTAGTATTTTGTCGAAATGAAGAACGAAATTTAGAAATTTTCAGAAAATTAGTTTATTACTTGATTTTGTAAAATCTATAACTCTTTGTTTATTAGTTAGGAGATGAGCCATATATCAAAAGAAAGCCCTGAAAGTAAGCTAAACGTAAAAATTTGAATCACCAAAAAATTCTTTGTGGATTTTTCATAGTGACTGTTTGAGTGAAACTGGTACGAGGGACTTATAGTCCGAAAATCAAATCAGTGTTCTTAAGCTCTATTGCGTGAGTTATAATTTTGATCCGACCGTTGGATCGTTGTGATTTTTGGATATGTTATACATATATAAGTTGAGTATATGTCCACAAATTTTGAACCGTTAAAAATTAACGTATGATTTGTTATGAATTTTAAGAGGTATTAAAAATCGTCCGTATGTGATTTTGGGCATTTTTCGTTTGGAATTTGGAAAAACATAAAGCTATAAAATTGTAGAGAATTTAATTTCCTATGGAATGGACATAAAATTTGTATTTTTCTGATAAAAGTACTATTTATTATGAATTGTTGAAGTTTCAAAAATTAAATTTTTTTTATTAAAATTATGAGTGGGACCCACTTTTGTTTTTTGTGAAAACATGTGCTGGAAATTTTGTTCAAATGTGGTGGGCTGATATGAGTTCAAAGGTGTGCATAGAATTGAAAAATAAAATAATATTATTTATTATTTTAGTCTTCTTTGGCGTTTTAGCATTTTCCTATAAATAGGTGCTTAGTTAGAATTGAAAATCACACCAGAAAGAAGTTTTCTCTCTCTATATTATCGAGCATATTTTTGTGAGTATTTTGATACTTTGAGAGTTTCTAATAAGTGAAAGTTCCCTTCGGCTTTACATCCGATATTCTATTCAGAAGTACTGTTCTTTTGAGGTAAGGGATGTTATTTTCTTCGTGAATGATATTATTTCTGTAAGACCCCAACTTTTATGAATCTATAAATATCATTTTTGAATATTATGGAGTGAATTTAATATAATGTTATAATTGTGGGTAATATTTATAAATTTTGCAAAATCTACATGAAGTTGTTATATAATATTCGATTGGTAGGGAATATTCGTTTTAACGGGGAATATTAAATGCAACAACACAATTATTGGTGGACCCCACAGCGGAATTATTGTCGGATTGAGAAAATGACAAAAATATCTTTTTATGAAATTAACGGCGGAAGTTTTACCGTTAACTGTTGAAATACCCGGTGTTAAAAGTAGAGTAATACGCGTGGTTGCATAGTAGCACACGGTATTGATTATTGATGCTTATGTGAGAAGTCACTCAGTTTTGTTCAATTATTGCTACAATAATTACTGCATAGTATCTCACGTTATTTGATTCAATTATTGTCGATATTTTATATATTATTAAATCAATAATTGAGATGACAAAGTTATTCATATTATTATTTGCAATATTGACAATGTCTAGAAGTTCTGTCAAGGAGAGGTTTGGTCACCTAATTGCGCGCCAATAGGGAGAAATCCTTATTGGAAAGCCCCTTCTTTCCTGGGAACGACCTGGTTGTTAAATATTGCGAATTATAATAATGATGATAAAGGTTGTTAAAAATATTGAGAGGATTTTTATGAAGTATTTGATGTAAATTTTGGAGCCCCATTTACCCATTTTTCTAAATAATCGGTAGAAAGTTATTCGGTATAATAATAATAATAATAATAATAATAATAGTAATAATAATAATAATAATAGGTGGGGGCCACTGTGGGGCCCACGTGTTGTTGAATTTGGGTGGGGGGAGAAACTTGCTGAATTTTTGTCACGGGAATTGGTGGAAAAGTGTTTCTTTTAGTATTATATATATATATATATATAATATTTATTTAAACTTTTTATTTTATTAGAATATTTTATTGCATAGTATCTTTTCCATTCTCCTATAAATAGGATGCTTAGTTAGAATTAAAAATCACACCAGAATAATAGAATTCTTCTTCTATAATATTGAGCGTATTTCTTTTGAGTTTTAGAAAACTTTGAGCGTAGAAAACAGTGAAAGTTTTCTTCAAGAATATCCCCGCTATACCAGTTGGAATACTCTTCTTTTCAAGGTAAGGGATGTTATTTTTGTTCAATATTCGCTTGAAATAATATTTTCTTCCATACTCTGTAGTATATAAGTAATATTATTTCGTTTCAGATTTTGAATCCTAAACTCGTTTTATTAAATTTTTGGCTTCTAAACTCCATGAAATTAGTAGAATATCCTTGATATTTGCGCTTCATCCAGTATCTTTTCATGGAAATATTATTCTGAGCATTCTTGATAAGTTTTAACTTTTTCATATCAGAGTACTATTCACGGGGTTACTATTCCCGAAGTACTACTCACGGGGTACTATTCACTCGAGTAATATTCACTCGAGGTACTATTCATGATAAAAATTGATTCATTTTCGGTCCAAATTATTTTTGGTATAATATTATTCTTGAATTTTACTCCACAAAGCAGTATCATGTTGACAATTTGGACATTATTGATTTCTGGATAAATTAAATTATAAATCTTTAAAAATTTATCCTTGAACTTGTTTTATTGAATTCTTATATCATTGTCATCATCCTCATGTTTATATTATGTTAAAAGTCATCTGTGGCCTGTAGTGCATAGATGGACTTGGTATGATTATGACCAGGGATTATTCGGTATAATCATGACCGTAATGTTACAAATGATGTAGTAAAAGTCCTCATTGGCCCATAGCGCATTGATGGACAGTTGTTGGCATGATCATGACCATTGATGAAAACACGAATATCCTTGGCCCGTAGTGCATGGATAATTTATGGTTGTGATACTAATGAATATCCTTGTAGTAGTGCGGGGTGATTCGATGATGTGGATTATTTATTAAGTGAGTCTCAAATGATAAAAGTGATGAAAAACCTTTTAAATCATAGAAGATAGTAGATTTTATTCTCTACTTGACTCTTCTAATGGATTGTTTGTTCCGCTGCAGTTAAACTTGATGTTTATTATATTTTATCAGTTTAAAACTGTTAAAGGCTAACGATAAATTATTTTGCATTATCTTAGTCATAATATTTCTTACTAGGCTAGTTGAGCTCACCCTTTTGCTTTCATTGTTCTCTTCAGAAAATGAGAACGTGGCAGGACTAGTCGGAAGCGGAGTGATCATCCGATGATAGCATTAGTAGTCCTCACTATTCTATAAAATAGTGTGATAATAAATGTATTGAGGACTCCATTTGAGTTTGAATCACGCCTGAAGACAATATTCGTATTAAAACTCTCAGTTTATGTTTAGTCGTATTTTACACGACAGTTGTATTATTAAGTTGTATTTGAATTTTGTACCATGTATTTAGCGACTCAAGATGGGTGATGTATACCTATTTTGGGGGCATCACAATTTCTTTCAATATCATTATGCTAGAATATTGTTATGAATTTTATTATGGAATTTCTACCATTTTGTGTTGGGGTTACTATTCACATATATGACACTATTCACATATACAGTACTATTCACAAATACGGCACTATTCACCAAAAAATAAAATTTTCTCTTCTTTGTCACAAATATCTATTATGGTTACTATCTTTGATTGTATCCATGTTTTGATCTTCATTCTTGAATTTTACTCCATTATGGTTTATTATGGAGTGTTTTTGAACTTGAATTATCTAAAGTATGAATCCCTAATCTTTGTCATTTTATCTCACATGATTCGTTCTCTAAAATGTTTTTCATCATCCTCAGTCCTTAATAATGATACTTGATGAATATCTTTGGCCTGTAGTGCAGAGATGAATGATTACCTGATGAATATCTTTGGTCCGTAGTGCAAAGATAAACAGGTGTTGAGATGAACATGACCAACTGGTGATACAAATGAATATCTTTGGCCTGTAGTGCAAAGATGAATATTTAATTCAAGATGTATATTGATTGTTGTAGTGCAAAGATAAATGATGAATGATTACCTGATGAATATCTTTGGTCCGTAGTGCAAAGATAAACAGGTGTTGAGATGAACATGACCAACTGGTGATACAAATGAATATCTTTGGCCTGTAGTGCAAAGATGAATATTTAATTCAAGATGTATATTGATTGTTGTTGCAGGGATAAAATATTGATGATGGGCTTTTAAATCTTAGAAGATAGTAGAACTCATTCTCTACTTGACTCTTCTAATGGATTGTTGTTTCCGCTACAGTTGTTGATCTAAAACTTGTTGTATATTATATTCTATCAGATTTTTCCCTATTGAAGACTAAGGATAATTTTTTGTATATTATCTTAGTCATAATATTCTTTACTGGGCTAGTTGAGCTCACCCTTTTCCTTTTTGTTCCATTTTTCTTCTCAGGAAGCGAGAATATAGCAGGAATCAGTCGGGGTATAGAGTGATGGTCCTAGACAGTTGTTTTAATAGTCCTCACTATTTTTGTAAAATAATGCATCAATAATTGTAATGAGGACTTTATTTAAGTGTGGATATTGTCTAGAAGACAATATTTGTATTTAAACTCACAGTTTATGCTTTGTCGTATTTTACACGCAATTGTATTAATAAGTTGTAGTTGTTTCTGTACCATGTATTTGGTGACTCAGAATGGGTTGGGTGGATTGGACCTATTTTGGGGGTGTCACAGTTGGTATCAAAGCTTAGGGATATGGTCTCTAGCGGAGATCGGGGAATAGAACTAGGAGGGGAGAGATGAGTAAATCCTTCGCTAGTGTGTCCTACCTAAGTTTATTTGTTGGTCGGTCATAATATAGGGATATTAAGTGATATGTTAATTTGTTTAATTAACCCTTGTTTTATGGTAGTATTTAAGAATGGCTGCTGAGAACGTTAATAATGGAGTGTATGAGACTGTGGAACAACCTTTAGTCACAAACCAGGAGAACGTGCAACAGGAAGGCAATATTCCTCCTGTAAACAACAACACTGATCAGACGATGAATGATGGGATGTTTAGAAGCTTTTTGCAGTTCATGCAAAATCAGATGAGGGAGACTCGTGTACAAAATACGGGTGGAAATGATAGCAACGCGCGATTTGTCACAGCCAAGCAGTTCAAGGAGTTGGGACCACCAGATATCTAGGGAAAGCAGGATCTGATTAAGGCGGAAATGTGGGTCAAGCAAATTACCAAGATATTCGATGTCTTGGGGTGCACAGAAGAACAGAAGGTTCCATTTGCCACCTTTATGTTCCGTGGTGAGGCAGATTACTGCGGGGAATCTGTGAAGCGTACCTAGCCTGCCGCACTCAATATGTCTTGGGAAACGTTTTAGAAACTGTTCAATGACAAGTACTTTCCTGAAAGTATTCATCACATGAAGGAGGTAGGGTTTATCAAGCTGGAGCAAAACAATATGAATGTGTCGCAGTACGAATCTAAGTTTGCCGATTTGTCCCGATTTGTATTCCATTTGGTTGATAATGAGGAGAGAATGATGCGAATGTTTCTGCGAGAAGATTTTCCAAGAGCTCAAGAGGCGACTCATTTCGGCACTTGTTCTGACCATACCATCCTGGAAAAGCGAACGTGGTAGCTGACGCGTTGAGTAGAAGATCGTACGCGAGTACGAGTGCGATATTGTTGAACACAAATACCTATTTTGTATAATTTACAAATGATAAAGATAAAGTTAAAGACTCTAGGGAACCACGTTATGATGTCAAATATACAAATAGAATCGACTTTAATCGATAAAGTTAAAACCGCTCAAGCTACACACCGGAACTGATGAATATAAAGAAGAAGGTGCAAGAAGCCGTTATTCTAGAAGTAAGAGTCGATGAAGAGAAGAAAGCTCAAACCTTCGATTTATTTTAAATCCTCGATCGAGTAGGAGGCGTAGGCCTATAGACTACGCTTTACGCTAAGTATGTCGCGTGTTCATAATGTTTTTCATGTATCGATGTTACGTAAATATGTGGATGACCCAAACAATATTATTGCGTTAGAACCAGACGAGATAGCCGAAGATTTAACGTACGAGGAGGTACCTGTTAAGATCTTGGATAGGAAAGAGCATATCCTACGAACAAAGGTTATACCACAAGTCAAGGTTTTGTGGACGAACCATGCTATGGAGGAAATAACTTGGGAGTTGGAATTGAAAATGAAAGCGAGGTACCCTCACCTTTTCGAAACACCAGCTACGTACGTAAATTTCAAGGATGAAATTTTATAAAGAAGGGAGGTTGTAAGACCCCGAATTTTTTTTTTTTATATAAATAAAATTGAATTTCCTCTATTCATTATCTTGAAATAATAAGGAGGTAATTTGATATAATGCTTTAGTTATGGGTGAAATGTGCAAATTTTGTAAAATAAGCAAGTGGTTATAAAATATTCATTTTTGTCGGGGAATATTAGTTTCGGTTAGTGGAATATTCTTGTTGTCGTGGAATATTAAATGCGGCGGTATTGACCATTTATGGGCCCATAATGAGAATAATCGTCGGATGAAGAAAACGACAAGTTTGAGTTTTTATAAATAACGACGTAATTATTACCGTTAACATAATTGTTAGATTACACGGTGGTTAAAATACGATGTCTGGCGTGGTTGCAAGAAAGATAGCACTGCGGTATTGCACAATATTTTTGAATTATTGATTCTTACGTTATGAAGGCATTACTCAATAATTATTACGGTAATTAACATTCAATATTTTATTTTATTGGTTCAATATTTCTTTGCGTTGATATTTTAAATTATTGTTGTTTGAATAATTGTCATCTTTACCTGATATTTCCATTATCGGATCAATAATTCATATTATTTGAATAATATTATTAGATAGCATTATTGGCAATGTCTAAAAAGTTCTGTCAAGGAGAGGTTTGGTCACCTAATTGCGTGCCAGTAAAGAGAAATCCTTATCGAAAAGCCCCCCCTTTCCTGGAAACGGCCTGGTTGTCATTATTGTGATTCTGTAATATTATTTGTGAATAATTAATTATTGATTTATATGATAAGGAAATATATATTTTTTATATGGATATAAATGAAGGAATTAATACTGAGGTGTTTTATTAGTATTTTGTCGAAATGAAGAACGAAATTTAGAAATTTTCAGAAAATTAGTTTATTACTTGATTTTGTAAAATCTATAACTCTTTGTGTATAATGAGTTAGGAGATGAGCCATATATCAAAAGAAAGCCCTGGAAGTAAGCTAAACGTAGTAATTTGAATCACCAAAAAATTCTTTGTGAATTTTTCCTGGTGACTGTTTGAGTGAAATTGGTACGAGGGACTTATATTCCGAAAATCAAATCATTGTTCTTAAGCTCTATTGCGTGAGTTATAATTTTGATCTGACCGTTGTATCGTTGTGATTTTTGGATATGTTATACATATATAAGTTGAGTATATGTTCACAAATTTTGAACCATTAAAAATTAACGTATGATTTGTTATGAATTTTAAGAAGTATTAAAAATCGTCCGTATGTGGATTTTGGGCATTTTTCGTTTGGAATTTGGAAAAACTTAAAGCTACAAAGTTGTAGAGAATTTAATTTCCTATGGAATGGATATAAAATTTGTATTTTTCTGATAAAAGGGCTATTTATTATGAATTATTGAAGTTTCAGAAATTAAAATGTTTTTATTAAAATTATGAATGGGACCCACTTTTGTTTTTTGTGAAAACATGTGCTGGAAATTTTGTTCAAATGTGGTGGGCTGATATGAGTTCAAAGGTGTGCATAGAATTGAAAAACAAAATAATTTTATTTTATTATTTTAGTCTAACTTTGGCGTTACATTTTTTTCTATAAATAGGGTGCTTAGTTAGAATTGAAAATTACACTAGAAACAAGTTTTTTCTCTCTATATTATCGAGCGTATTTTTGTGGGTATTTTGATACTTTTAGAGTTTCTATTCAGTGAAAGTTTCCTTCAGCTTTACATCCGATATTCCATTCAGAAGTATTGTTCTTTTGAGGTAAGGGATGTTATTTTCTTCGTGAATGATATTATTTCTTTCAATATCATTATGCTGAAATATTGTTATGAATTTTATTATGGAATTTCTACCTTTTTGTGTCGGGGTTACTATTCACGTATACTTCTGTCTAATATTATTAATCACTTAATAATATTTTATTTACTTACTAACAATTACTTCATAATATCTTAATTGTTTTCAAATATTATTAACCATTTAATAATATTTTAATCACTTACTAACATCTTAATCATTTTCAAAAATTATTAATCCTTGGCCTGTAGTGCAAAGATGAATATTTGATAACCACTTGCCTGTAGTGCAAAGATGAATATTTGATTGCAGGGATAAAATATTGATGATGAACTTTTAAATCTTAGAAGATAGTAGAACTCATTCTCTACTTGACTCTTCTAATGGATTGTTGTTTCCGCTGCAGTTGTTGATCTAAAATTTGTTGTCTATTATATTCTATCAGATTTTTCCTGTTGAAGACTAAGGATAATTTGTTGTATATTTTCTTTGTCATAATATTCTTTACTGGGCTAGTTGAGCTCACCCTTTTCCTTTTTGTTCCATTTTTCTTCTCAAGAAGCGAGAATACAGCAGGAATCAGTCGGGGTATAGAGTGATGGTCCTAGACAGTTGTTTTAGCAGTCCTCACTATTTTTGTAAAATAGTGCATTAATAATTGTAATGAGGACTTTATTTGAGTGTGGATATTATCTAGAAGACAATATTTGTATTTAAACTCACAGTTTATGTGTTGTCATATTTTGCACGACAATTATATTAATAAGTTGTAGTTGTTTCTGTACCATGTATTTGGCTACTCAGAATGGGTTGGGTGGATTGGACCTATTTTGGGGGCGTCACAGTTGGTATCAGAGCTTAGGGATATGGTCTCTGGCGGAGATCGGGGAATAGAACTAGGAGGGGAGAGATGAGTAAATCCTTCGCTAGTGTGTCCTACCTAAGCTTATTTGTTGGTCGGTCATAATATAGGGATATTAAGTGATATGTTAATTTGTTTAATTAACTCTTATTTTATGGCAGTATTTAAGAATGGCAGCCGAGAATGTTAACAATGGGGTGTATGAGACCGTGGAACAACCTTCAATCACCAACCAGGAGAACGTGCAACAAGATGGCAATATTCCTTCTATAAATAACACTAACGAGCAAACGATGAATGATGGGATGTTTAGAAACTTTTTGCTGTTCATGCAAAATCAGACGAGGGAGACTCGTGTACAAAATACGGGTGGAAATGATAATGCATAGCGGTTTATCCTGACCAATCGATTCGAGGAGTTGGGACCACAGTTTACGGGGTAAGCGGGATCTGATTGAGGCGGAAACGTGGGTCAAGCAAATTACCAAGATATTCGATGTCTTGGGATGCACGGAAGAACAGAAAGTTCCATTCGCCACCTTTATGTTCCGTAGTGAGGCAGATTACTGGTGGGAATCTGTGAAGCGTACCCAGCCTGCTGCACTCAATATGTCTTGGGAAATGTTTCAGAAACTGTTCAATGACAAGTACTTTCCTGAAAGTATTCATCACATGAAGGATGTAGAGTTATCAAGCTGGAGCAAAACAATATGAACGTGTCGCAGTACGAATCTAAGTTTGCTGAGTTGTCCCGATTTGCATCCCATTTGGTTGATAATGAGGAGAGAATGACGCGAATGTTTCTGCGAGGTTTGTTTATATTCAGATGTTGTGAATAGGGCTCAGTTATTGGAGCGCGATAATGAGTCAGCTCAACCGAAGAATAACGACCAATAACTTGATGATAATTGTACCGGTGGCAACGGTCATCGGAACAATGATAACCATCGTGGAGGAAATTATCATGCTAGAAATGGTAACCACTTCGGTGATAATCATGGCCAAGATAATAGAAAAAATAATTCAAGTAGAAATTTCAAGAAGAGAAGATTTAACGATGACGGGAAGACGTCGCCAACCCAACCCGACACAAACAAATTCTAGGGGAGGAGAACGACCGCCCGATTTAGATCTTCTGATCACGGAGAGGAGGGGACATATAAGTCCAAACTGTTCCACGACCTTCAAGGTATGTTTTAGTTGTGGAAAAGACGGTCGCATAGATCGATTTTGTCCTGTAGCAAAATCAAGTCCAGCTGGGATGGTGGCACCAAAGGCGGATACGGACAAAACAAAGTCGACGATTTCTGGAAGAGCGTTTGACGTGACTACCCAAAATGCGAGCAACCCGAACGAAGGTATCACAGGTTAGTTAATTATAAATTCTTGCGAAATCTATACCTTATTAGTTACCGGTTTTACCCATTCTTTTATCTACCCTGCTTGAGCTCAACGTTTAAACTTGACTCCGGAGAAATTAGACTTTGACTTATCTGTGGAGACTCCGTTAGGAGAAACTTTTATTACATCCACTGTATATAAATCTTGCTTGATCCAAGTTGGCACCATCACATTACCTGTTGATCTTATCTCTTTAAAGATACTTTCGTTTGATGTGATTTTAGGGATTGATTGTTTAACTACTCATCATGCCAACATTGATTATTTTCGTAAGGTTGTTAGTTTTCATATTCCTAACCAACCTGTTATGCGAATTAAAGCAACCAAACCACTAAAGTCAATAACTGTCATATCAAGCCATTAAGTCATTCGTTTATTGAAAAACGGATTTCAAGCTTTCTTAGCCTATGTCATGGATTTAAACAAAAATTCGTCAGATTTGAATGACATTTCTGTTGTTAGTGAATTTCTTGACGTATTTCCTGAAGAACTTCCTAGCCTACCCCCAGAGCGTGATATTGAATTTTGTATCGACCTTGAACCCGGTACAAAACCCATTTCTAAAATCTCATATCAAATGGCTCCTATTGAACTTCAAGAGTTAAAAACTCAAGTACAAGAGTTGGTACCCGAGCCTCTATCTGGTGACTTCCTTTATGGAATGCACCAAAGCCAGACTCTCCATAGGGGACTCTATATTTGTGTGGTGGTAAAACGATAGGTGCCATTGTGACGTGCTATCCAAGATTGGGATATGAATCACAGTTGAGAGCAACCGAAGTCGGTGACCGAAGTATGTAGCTTTCTGGGCTTAGCTGGTTATTATCGGAGATTCGTGGAAGGATTTTCTCGAATCGCTACTCCGTTAACTTAGCTGACCCGGAAAGATACAAAATTCGTATGGAGCGAGAAATACGAGAAGATTTTCCAAGAGCTCAAGAGGCGACTCATTTCGGCACTTGTTCTGACCATACCATCCTGGAAAAAAGAACGTGGTAACTGACGCGTTGAGTAGAAGATCGTACGCGAGTACGTGTGCGATATTATTGAACACAAAGACCTATTTTGTATAATTTACAAACGATAAAGATAGAGTTAAAGGTTCTAGGGACCCACGTTATGATGTCAAATTTACAAGTATAATTGACTTTAATCGATAAAGTTAAAACCGCTCAAGCTACATACCGGAGCTGATGAATATAAAGAAGAAGGTGCAAGAAGTCGTTATTCTAGAAGTAAGAGTCGATGAAGAGAAGAAAGCTCAAACCTTCGATTTATTTTAAATCCTCGATCGAGTAGGAACTGTGGCCTATAGACTCGCCTTAATGCTAAGTATGTTGCATGTTCATAATGTTTTTCACGTATCGATGTTACGTAAATATGTGGATGACCCAAACCATATTATTGCGTTAGAACCAGACGAGATAGCCAAAGATTTAACGTATAAGGAAGTACCTGTCAAGATCTTGGATAGGAAAGAGCATGTCCTACGAACAAAGGTTATACCACAAGTCAAGGCTTTGTGGAGGAACCATGCTATGGAGGAAATGACCTGGGAGTTGGAATCAAAAATGAAAACGAGGTACCCTCACCTTTTCGAAACACCAGGTACGTACGTCAATTTTGAGTATGAAATTTCATAAGGAGGGGAGGTTGTAAGACCCCGATTTTTTTTTATATAAATAAAATTGAATTTCCTCTATTCATTATCTTGAAATAATAAGGAGTTAATTTGATATAATGCTTTAGTTATGGGTAAAATGTGCAAATTTTACAAAATAAGCAAGTGGTTATAAAATATTCATTTTTATCGGGGAATATTCATTTGGTCGTGGAATATTCTTGTTGTCGGGGAATATTAAATAAGGCGGTGCGACCATTTATGGGCCCCATAATGAGAATAAGCTGTTGGATGAAGAAAACAACAAGTTTGAATAATCGGCAGTAATTATTCTGATTAACAACATGTTGGATTACACAGGTGGTTAAAATCTGATGTAAGCGTGGTTGCCTGATGAGCACCACGGTATTACACATATTTTTGAATTATTGATTCTTATGTATGAAGGCACTTTTCAATAATTATTACGATAATTCTTATTCAATATTTTATTTTATTGGTTCAATAATTGCTTTGCGTTGATATTTTATATTATTGTTGTTTCAATAATTGTCATTTGCATGATATTTTCCATTATCGGATCAATAATTCATATTATTTGAATAATATTATTAGAGAGCATTATTGGCAATGTCTAGAAAGTTCTGTCAAGGAGAGGTTTGGTCACCTAATTGCGTGCCAGTAAGGAGAAATCCTTATCGGAAAGCCCTCTCTTTCCTAGGAACGGCCTGGTTGTCATTATTGTGATTCTGTAATATTATTTGTAAATAATTAATTATTGATTTATATGATAAGGAAATATATTTTTTTATATAGATATAAATGAAGGAATTAATACTGAGGTGTTTTATTAGTATTTTGTCGAAATGAAGAACGAAATTTAGAAATTTTCAAAAAATTAGTTTATTACTTGATTTTGTAAAATTTATAACTCTTTGTGTATAATGAGTTAGGAGATGAGCCATATATCAAAAGAAAGCCCTGAAAGTAAGCGAAACGTAGAAATTTGAATCACCAAAAAATTCTTTGTGAATTTTTCGTGGTGACTGTTTGAGTGAAACTGGTACTTATAGTCCGAAAATCAAATTATTGTTCTTAAGCTCTATTGCGTGAGTTATAATTTTGATCCGACCGTTGGATCGTTGTGATTTTTGGATATGTTATACATATATAAGTTGAGTATATGTCCACAAATTTTGAACCGTTAAAAATTAACGTATGATTTGTTATGAATTTTAAGAGGTATTAAAAATCGTCCGTGTGTGGATTTCGGGCATTTTTCGTTTGGAATTTGGAAAAACTTAAAGCTAAAAAGTTGTAGAGAATTTAATTTCCTATGGAATGTACATAAAATTTGTATTTTTCTGATAAAAGGACTATTTATTATGAATTGTTGAAGTTTCAGAAATTAAAATGTTTTATTAAAATTATGAATGGGACCCACTTTTGTTTTTTGTGAAAACATGTGCTGGAAATTTTGTTCAAATGTGGTGGGCTGATATGAGTTCAAAGGTGTGCGTAGAATTGAAAAATAAATAATATTATTTTATTATTTTAGTGTCCTTTGGCGTTCTGGCATTTTCCTATAAATAGGGTGCTTAGTTAGAATTGAAAATCACACCAGAAACAAGTTTTCTCTCTCTATATTATCGAGCGTATTTTTGTGAGTATTTTGATACTTTGAGAGTTTCTATTCAATGCAAGTTCCCTTCAGCTTTACATCCGATATTCCATTCAGAAGTACTGTTCTTTTGAGGTAAGGGATGTTATTTTCTTCGTGAATGATATTATTTCTTTCAATATCATTATGCTGAAATATTGTTATGAAATTTATTATGAAATTTCTACCTTTTTGTGTCAGGGTTACTATTCACGTATACGGCACTATTCACATATCTGATCTTATTCACAAATCGACCTTATTCAATCAAAAATAAAATTTTCTCTTCTTTGTCCCAGATGTCTATTATGCTTACTATCTTTGATTGTATCCATGTTTTGATCTTCATTCTTGAATTTTACTCCATTATGGTTTATTATGGAGTGTTTTTGAACTTGAATTATCTAAAGTATGAATCTCCAATCTTTGTCCTTTTATCTCACATGATTCGTTCTCTAAAATGTTTTTCATAATCCTAAGTCCTTAATGATGATACTTGATGAATATCTTTGGCCTGTAGTGCAAAGATGAATGATTACCTGATGAATATCTTTGGCCCGTAGTGCAAAGATGAACAGGTGTTGGAGATGAACCTGACCAACTGGTGATACAAATGAATATCTTTGGCATGTAGTGCAAAGATGAATATTTGATTCAAGATGTATATTGATTGATGTTACAGGGATAAAATATTGATGATGGACTTTTAAATCTTAGAAGATAGTAGAACTCATTCTCTACTTGACTCTTCTAATGGATTGTTGTTTCCGCTGCAGTTGTTGATCTAAAACTTGTTGTCTATTATATTCTATCAGATTTTTCCCTGTTGAAGACTAAGGATAATTTGTTATATATTATCTTAGTCATAATATTCTTTACTGGGCTAGTTGAGCTCACTATTTTCCTTTTTGTTCTATTTTTCTTCTCAGAATGCGAGAATGTAGCAGGAATCAGTCGGGGTATAGAGTGATGGTCCTAGACAGTTGTTTTAGCAGTCCTCATTATTTTTGTAAAATAGTGCATCAATAATTATAATGAGGACTTTATTTAAGTGTGGATATTGTCTAGAAGACAATATTTGTATTTAAACTCACAGTTTATGTGTTGTCGTATTTTGCACGACAGTTGTATTAATAAGTTGTAGTTATTTCTGTACCATGTATTTGGCAACTCAGAATGGGTTGGGTGGATTGGACCTATTTTGGGGGCGTCACACGTTGCATACGTGAATGTTTGACGCCCTCCGATTGCCTTCGAATGCACATCAGTCACAAAGATGGCCATTTTATGCCTTTATCCCGACCTCAATTCTCAACTCTCAAAAAATGAAAGTTGTAGTACTACTCGTTATCTTTTCGAATCATCTTGAATCGCCTCAATTGGAGTTCATATGAAAAAGTTATGCTCATTTTAGTAAAATATATTCAGATAGATTTTTCTCCCACACTTGGCCAGCGCCTAGGCGTCCAATGTTTGCCTTGGGCAAGCGCCTAGGCGCCCAAGAACAGAGTTTGAGCGCTAAGCCCAGCGCCTATGCGCTCGGCTCTTGCCACTTAATTCAAATTTCCAGATTTTGCAACTTTTGATGCACAAACTTCAAATTTGATTACATCAACTTGGACCTCTATTTATACTACTCAAAATAATCCAAATCCTAAAAGGAATTTATAAACTATAACCCTAATAGAAGTCAATTTGAAAAAGAATTCTAATTAAAAAAAATCCTAATTAAAAAATTACAATAAAATTATAAAAATCTAAAAATCTACAATTATCGTGTAAAAATCTTTGCCGCGTGAATCAGATTTGCCGTGACATGAGAAAAAAACCGCAGATGTATGCTTGCTGAATAAAAACCCATGGTGTGAATTTGCTAAGGAAAAAGGCCCACATGAATATATGTTAAAGAAAGGCCCACGTGAATATTTGCATGTCTTTGCTGAATTTAAAAGGGTCCACATGATATAGAAAGTAGCCTTGCATGTAGCTCAAAACAAATCCTCCTTTAATTCGTGTACTGGTCCACATGTACGGAATTAAATTAGTCGCTCCCTTGGTCCAATAATATTTGGGTAAAATTCATTAATTGAAGCACAACTCTTTTACAAAAAATCCTTGAATAACTTTTAGCCCAATTACTTAAAATCATTTGTTGAACCCTTAACACTCGAGTCGATAAATTAACGAAAAATTCTGACCCGGTCAGTCTGTCATCATTCCCCTCCTCTTCAAAAGGATTTGTCCTCAAATCTCGTATAATCTCCACCTCTTGAAAAGGATTCAACCACAAAATTGCTCCTACATAAAAACAAACTAAGTTAGTAGCGTCAAACCAATCATAATGCCAAAACTCAACTTGCAAATGACATATATAAGCATCAAAAACTCCAACTCCCGCCAAGAACTTAACAATGTCTGACTTCTCTCTTGAATTGACAATTTGTAGACTAGTCTCCCAAAACACTAATTATATAAACTAATATACTATCTACTAAAATAATCATGAATGCAAAGTAAGAAAGAATATGAAAAGTTTTATATCCTCTTGGATCAAAAATCATCACGCAAAACTCTTCATGTGGTAGATTATCCCAATGACGAATCCCCGGATCAAAAGTCAATATAATGATCTCACTCCTTCGCAGAAACACATTCGTCAATGCACCTGGGTAAAATATTAATATGTGAAATTCGTCATGCTTCTCACGCAAACTCTCTTGAATTCCTGAATTAAACACAAAATAAAATAAATCAATAAGTTTCTTTTGTCTAATCATGAAGAAATTAAATAAACCAAAATCATATGCATAGTTTACTAAAATAATATTCAAAACACTTCCCTGTAGACTCTCAATTCATTGATCGAATTAAATTGCACGATCCATGTTTCCCTCAATGAATAGGATCCTATCACAAATCTGTAAAACACAACCAGCCTTTCTCTTTCCATTGACATTAACACAATTAAAATCACATAATAGCAACGAAATAAATAGGTCACAATCATAAGTTAAAAATATAATAGCATATCGACGATGATCACAAACAAACTCAACACATGCTAAAGAATTTCCCAAAGTGTTGACAAAAATCAGAATATCATTAAAATAGAGAATAACAAATTTTTCCATGAAAGAAGGAGTTGCATAGTTGATGTAATTGACAAAAGTTGTCTACCTATTTATTTATATATAGTTTGTTGTGTCACCACAAGGCTATATACATTTGAAATGGGATCCTTATTCTCACTAGCAAATCTTTAATTAGATTTTGCCGAACTATATAAGTGAGGGTAATATAGTTTGAAGAAAATAGTGGGAGATACCAATTTAAAACAAGACCTAATTTATTTTGGTAATTAATAAAAGAAGGTATGTTAAAATGTTGTTAATTACAAATTCATTTACGTAATTTTACAATGTCTAAAATTACTATCATTTGCGAAGCATATTAGATGCTAAATTAACCGGGCCAATTAAACGGTTTGGTTAAGGAATTGAGAATAGTTCTCATAGTGAAAAAGCTATCTTATGTCCTTAATATGCCTATCCTCGCAATGGTTGCGAGACAATGCCTCTGAGGAAGAGATTGCTACTTTTAGAAAGTGGCAAGATGATGCATGATTGGCTCGATGCATCATGCTCAAGATCTATGAGTAACGAGCTTGAGCGTCGACATGAAACTATGGATGCTTATACTATATTCACGCACATCAAGTAGTTGATGGTGAGGAAAGTAGGACCGATAGATATCGGATATCTAAGGAGCTCTTCCGATCTAGAATGACCAATGGCACTATAAAAGTACGAATAAAAGTCCTTAACATAATCAATTTGATTGATCGAATTAGGACAACTGGTTTTGTCATGGATGGAGAGTTGAGCTAAGATTTGATCTTGCACTCACTCCCTAACTCCTTTCACAATTGTTGTGAATTTTCATATGAACAAGCTAGATATCGGCCTCACCGATTTGCTTAACATCTTGAAAAAATGTTGAGAGTCACTTTCCAACCAAGAAAGATCAAGTCTTCTTGGTAGGGGCCAAAAGATCTTCCGAAAAGAAGAACGATTCAAAGAAGGTAAATAGAAAGGCAAAAACAAAGGATAATAAGAACAAAAGCGATCACGGATAGCAAAGGAGTTTGCTTCCACCGCAATAAGCTTTGAACATCTTTGGAAAGAAACTGCAAGAAGCATCTTGCAGAGGCTAACCAAAGAAGCTTAGTGAAGTTTTGGTTACAAATACAAATTTGTTCATGATTTAAAATAATTTTTCTTTAAAGTCGAGGTTCTACTTTGGTATTGGATCTGAGACTTTGGTTATCATAAATATAGATTTATGAAGGGACCAAGCGAAGTAGAAAGTTAAACAAAGATAAGTAATCCTATGTGTGGAAAATGAAGCAAAGGTTCTTTGCATTAGCTATAGAAACTTATAGTTTAAGATCGCTTACGGGCAAATCTATTAAGTCGATAAGTTGTTATTGTATTCCGGTTCTCGTTGGAAACATTATTTCTATTTTATTGTTAGACAATAAAATTTTTGGTATTATAATTAAGAACAATTGTTGTTCTATTTATAATAATAATGTTTTGTATAGAATCGAATATTACTAATGGATTTTGTATGCTTGACTTATGTGAAAATAATTTTGCAAATTGAACAAACTAGTATAAGAAAAGGAGATGATCATTCAAAGAGTTGAATGTATGTATTTGTTGAAATACAAGTGTGAATTATTTGAAAGGATCAAAGAATTCAGAAGTGAAACAAATTGGCAAAGTATTAAGATTCTTTGATTAGATCAAGGAATAAATACTTGTGCAATAAGTTTCTAGATCATCTCAAATGGTTTTTCTCATAATGGACACCTCATGATACGTAATAATTGATTGATGTATCTGAAAGGAAAAATCATACCTTGTTGAACATGGTACGGTCCAAAATGATTTTACCGACATTCCAGTATCCTTCTAGGATCATGTCCTAGAAATGGCTGCATATCTACGAAAAGGTAACCTCAAAATCCGACCCCAAGACTCCATAAAAGTTATGGACAGGGAGGATTCCTAATCTTAAGTATGTTAAGTTAAGGGGTTGTCCAACTTATGTGAAAATGTTTCAAAGGATAAGTTTGGGACAAGATTTGACAAGTACAATTTGTGGGTCTAAAGTAAGTTTAGGGTATATGTTCTATAATCCTACTTAGCAAAAGGTGTTTGTTGCGAAACACGCTGCCTTCTAAGATAAAGGTGTTTATCATTGAAGGGGCTAGTGGGAGGATAATAGATCTTGAAAAGTTCAAGAACCACAAAATACTATAAGTCAAATAAGAGGAACACAGTAGATGAACCTATTATACCACACAACCAATCAGAAATCTAGAATAGTCAGAAGATACACGGGAGGTATGGATTCATCATAGATGATGATGATGAGGTATACATCATAGAAGATGATGATCCAATTACATACGATGAGGTAAGTGTTGTAGACACTCAGAGAAATGGATTGAAGCAAGTTTCTCAAATATGGAACATTCGTTTTGATGAGGCAATCAAAAGAGTTTGATTTTATCAAAAATAAGAATGAACCTAGTGTGTACTAAAGGGAATTCGATGGGAGCATTGTGACATTCCTAGTACTATATATTGATATACTACGGATAAGGAATGACATACCAATGCTACAATCGATAAAAGATAAAGTTGTCAAACATTCCTCCATGAATGATTTAGGAAGAGTATCATTATTGGGGAAATAAATCTATATAGATAGATTTAAAAGGATGCTCGACTTAACCCAAGGAACGTATATTCATTTGATGCTAAAGTCGTTTAGCATGGCAAACTCCAAGAGATGTCTCATGTCGATGAGCTAATGGAGTATATCTCTTAATAGTCCCCACGAGACTCACGAAAAGAGAGGTCACACGGTGACAATCATGCATGCAATAAAATGTATGAGACACGATGTTGATCACCATATATTATGGAGAAGTTCACTATGAGTCGGTGAAAAATATCTTAAAGTGCTTAACCCAGCACTAAGGATGTGATCATATTCATGGTGGGTCTTAATTAAAACTAGAGGCTTAACGGACTCAAGTTTTTCGACGACACCAAGATGACAGAAAAATCCACTTTAAGGTAAAGGGTTACCTTGAGCAGTGGTGCGATGAATTGGAAAGGTTCCAAATAGCAAATAGTTCTTTGGTTTAGTGATAAAGACAAAGTATATAGCTATAAATGAAGGCGCAAGTTGATTGTTTGGATTAAAAGTTTATTACTGTAACTAGGAATAGTTCCTAAGTCTCATCTTGGATCTAAACATGTGTTGTGGCACTTTCATTTGATTATTAGAATCATTGAAAGATGGGAAATCACTATAGAGATAGTGGACTCTCATGAACAACATTACATATCCATTAACTAAAGCTTATCCAACAATGACAGGATAATCGTCACTTAGAGAAGAAGAGTATAAGATACCATGACGATTGGCTTTAGTGCAAGTGGGAGATTGAAAGTAGTATGCACACAAGCCAATCATGTTTGATGATAAAGCATATACTTTGTAACAATATTATTCATTTATTAATAAAAAGTATTAATTTATTAAAGGCTTTTAATTATCTACATGATCTTTGTTTTTATAATATGTGATAAACCCATAGTTTTAAGCAATGCTTTTAGAATAATGATGATGATCATTCTAATGAGATCTAAATTCTTAGAAAGCTTAAAAACTAAAATAGTTCCCAATCATTGGATTACTAAATTAGGGATTAGTGAATCCGGATAGATTGGTACATCGTTAACTTTAACTTTCATTGGATGAGGATGATTGATCTCATGATCATTTGTGTGGAGACACTAAAGCAAGTATGTAGGTGCTTATTAGAGAATAAGTTCATTTGAATGTGGCTCGCTAAGGAATACCTAATGGAGTTTTATTTGCTGTCAATAGGAATTCACAGTAGTGATAGTAGTCTGAGTAATCCTTGGACTTGAGATCATCATAGTATCTTGTGTATGATGAGTTATACTTTGACTTATTCCTTAAGACCACGAGGGTATATCAAAGGGTATGCTTGGGTATAATAAGTTGTACATGGAGATAATGTATGATCAATAAAGAATCTACCACTTCAAATAAAAGAAGAGAATGTCCTATGTGATTCGATAAATGACAACCCAAGAGTCCTTGGCAAAGCGAGAATGAAATTAGAAAGGAGTTTCTAATTTGCATTATTTGAGTTGTGCATTTAAGAATCGAAATACATATAATTAAATAAAATAAGACTTGACGATAATTCCATGTCTTATATTTAATTGGGACATTGTATGGTGGAAGGATTGAATTATACTGGTAACTATTTACTCAAATGTTCTTTAATGATTAATATTGAAATCTATATTATCTGGGAAAGTCGTTGATCGCTAGGGAGGCTTATCCCATTGTAGAATAAATATTATTTAAATAAATTAATTGTTTAATTTATTTATTTAAATAAGATTAGAATTGTTCTAATTGATTTATTCACAACCTAGGTTTAATATGGAGAACCTAAAGGGTCACACTATCAAAGGAAGAATAATTTTTAAGAAGTTAATGGCATAATCGTAATAATATGTTATGTATATTTAATTTAATCTATGGTGATAGAATAAATTAAATAGCTTAATATTATTATTTAATATTTTAGAAATATTAAATATAAATTAATAAGAGGAGTCTTATTAATATTATTACAATTATTATTATTTTAATTTCTAAAAGAGTTTAGGAATTAATTTAATATAAGTACTCTCATTTATTCCTAATAAGATTAGGAGGTTAAATTAATTAAAAGAGTTTAATTAATTATCCCTAATAAGATTAGGGAGCCTAATTAATTAAAAGAATTTAATTAATTAAATAAAACCCAATTTCTTAATTGTTAAGGAGGGTTGCCCACATCAATAAATAAGAGGAGTCTTATTATGGGTGGTGGGGTTGTTGACTTTTACAACTACGTAATAATTCCAATTTGTTGGAGAGTACGCCCTTTCTATAGAGATAGAAAACTAGGGTTGAGCCAATACCCCTTCTTCTTGAATTTTTATTATTCCTTGGTGGATCACCTCTAGAGGCCATACACTTGGGTGGCTAACGTTGATCAAAGGAAGGAACCAAACCCGGTGGATTCAAGTTGAACGCGAAAAGGATTGGAGGTGAACTCGTACATGAGGAAGCTTGGATCTTCAAGGGTATGTTTGTTCTTCATATCTTTTCGTTTAATTAATAATTGTGCATAAAGGGTGATCCGGGTATATGGTTTGTAAAATTTTTAAAACTCTGATTTTACACGTTTCCGCACTTTTTATGCAATTTGATTGCGTTCATGAATATTACAAACCTAACAGAAACGGTATGAACTCTTGGTTGGAATTTGATGATTTGATGGTGTGCTACAAATTTGGTTAGCACAATGGAAATAGAATATGAATTTTTTTTCTTTTTCTTTTTTTTCCTTTTTTTTACTTTTACTTTTTTTTATAATATATATTTCGACATAAAATTAAAGATAAGTAACTCGCTAGAAAAACCTGGCTTTGATACCAAATGATAGACTCCATGGCACGCTTGCATGAGGTGGTCGTCGCCCGGATCGTTTCTAGCACAGTTGTTGGGTGAATTGCTTGCAACACCTTAACCCCTCGTCTATACTTTAGACGGTAATCTTGGTACAATTTCTCGCGTTCGGAATCTGCGTTGAATGGACACCAACGACACCTTGACCCCTCGCTTATAATTAAACGGTAATCTCGGTACAATCGACGATTGATATGATAAAAGACGCCACACACAACTATGAATTGTTGTATGATAAGTCAAATTGAATCTCAAAGAAATAACTAAGAATTACTTATTCTTAGGAATTCTTCAAAGAACCAAAAGTAGAGAATAAACTCACAAATATATTGAATAATAATAATGAATAATGTGTTTGACTACATCAACTTGGACCTCCATTTATACTACTCAAAATAATCCAAATCCTAATAGAAATTTATAAACTTTAACCCTAATAGAAGTAAATTCAAAAAAAAATCCTAATTAAAAAGGAATTCTAATTACAATAGAATTATAAAAATTTAAAAATCTACAATTGTTGTGTAAAAATCTTTGCCGCGTGAATCAGATTTGCCGTGACATGAGGAAAAAAAACGCAGATGTATGCTTGCTGAATAAAAACCCATATGTGAATTTTCTAAGGAAAAAGACCCACATAAATATATGTTAAAGAAAGGCCCACGTGAATATGGTCATATGTTTTCCTTTGCATGTCTTTGCTGTATTTAAAAGGGTCCACATGATATAGAAAGTAGCCTTGCATGTAGCTTAAAATAAATCTTCCTTCAATCCGTGTACTGGTTCACATGTACGGAATTAAATTAGTCGCTCCCTTGGTCCAATAATATTTGGATAAAACTAATTAATTGAAGCACAACTCTTTTACAAAATTTCCTTGAATAACTTTTAGCCCAATTACTTGAAATCATTTGTTGAACCCTTAACACTCGAGTCGATAAATTAACGAAAAATTCTGACCCGGTCAGTCTGTCATCACTCGGGGTTGTCACGGGGGTTTGACTTGATCTCCCGAGGTTATCACCAGGGTTTGACTTGATCTCCCAGGGTTGTTATCGGGGTTTGTCTTGATCTTTCGGGGTTGTCACCAAGGTTTGACATGATCTCCCTGGGTTGTCGTTGGGGTTTTACTTGTTCTTTCGGTGTTGTCCATTGGGGTTTGATTTGATCTCCCGGGGTTATCCCTCGGGGTTTGACTTGATAACTCGGGGGTTATCACTGGGGTTTGACTTGATCTCCTGGGGTTGTCACCGGGGTTTGCCTTGATCTCTTGGGGTTGTCGCCGATGTTTGTCTTGATCTTTCGGGGTTATCACCAGTGTTTGTCTTGATCTCTCGGGGTTGTCACTAGGGTTTGTCTTGATCTCACGGGATTATCACCAGGGTTTGTCTTAATCTCTCGGGGTTGTCACTGGGGTTTATCTTGTTCTCCCGTGGTGGTCACTGGGGTTTATCTTGATCTCCCGGGGTTGTCGCCGGTGATTGTCTTGATCTCCCGGGGTTATCACCGGGGTTTGGCTTGATCTACTCGTGTTATCGTCATGGTTTGACTTGATCTCCCGGTGTTGTCATAGGGGGTTTGAATTGATCTCTCGTGGATGTCACTGGGGTTTATCTTGATCTCCCGGGGTTGTCGCCGGTGATTATCTTGATCTCTCGGGGTTGTCACCGAGGTTTGGCTTGATCTACTGGGGTTGTTGTCGGGGTTTGACTTGATCTCTCGGTGTTGTCACAGGGGGTTTGACTTGATCTCTAATGGTTGTCACTAGGGTTTATCTTGATCTCTCGGGGTTATCATCGGGGTTTGTCTTGATCTCCTGGGGTTGTCACCAGGGTTTGACTTGATCTCCCGGGGTTGTCACCGAGGTTTGGCTTGATCTCCCGGTGTTGTCACAGGGAGTTTGACTTGATCTCTCGTGGTTGTCACCGAGGTTTGACTTGATCTTCCGGGGTTGTCATCGGGGTTTATCTTGATCTCCCGGGGTTGTCATCGGGATTTGACTTGATCTTCTGGGGTTGTCACCGGGGTTTGACTTGATCTCCTGGGGTTATCACCCGGGGTTTGACTTGATCTTCTGAGGTTGTCGCCGGGGTTTATCTAGATCTGTTGGGGTTATCATCGGGGTTTTGTCTTGATCTCTTGGGGTTATCGCCGAGGTTTAACTTGAACTCCTAGGGTTGTCACCGCAGTTTGTCTTGATCTCCCGAGGTTGTCACCAGGGTTTGTCTTGATCTGTCGGTGTTTTCACCAGGGTTTGTTTTGATCTCTTGGGGTTGTTGTCACCGGGGTTTATTGATCTCCCGTGGTTGTCACCGGGGTTTGTCTTGATCTCCCGGGATTTTCACCAGGGTTTGTCTTGATCTCCCGGGGTTGTCACCGGGGTTTAACTTCATCTCCCGGGGTTGTCACCAGGGGTTTGACTTGATCTCCCGTGGTCGTCGGGGTTTTACTTAATCTCCCGGTGTTATCACCGGGGTTTGACTTGACCTCTCGGGGTTTTCACTGGGGTTTGTTTTGATCTCTCGGGGTTGTCACCGGGGTTTGACTTAATCTCCCGGGGTTGTCATCGAGGGTTGTCTTGATCTCCCGGGGTTATTGCCGAGGTTTGTCTTGATGGCCCGGGGTTGTCACCGGGGTTTGACTTGATCTCCTGGGGTTGTCACCGAGGTTTGTCTTGATTTCTTAGGGTTGTCACAGGTGTTTGACTTGATCTCCCAAGGTTGTCACTGGGGTTTGTCTTAATGATTTTAACTTCCATTGTTGTCTCTGGAAGATAAAAGACGATTATGCCCTCCTACATGGTTAGTAACAGGAATGCAAAATGTCGAGTGTTTATAGATGCCCCTCTAAATCATGTTTATGCAATGTAATAGAATGAACATGATAAAGATTACTAGACACTTGAAATATTACAAAATTAAATGATGCCATGCAATGCAGCAAAATATGATGTTATTGAATTTGACCATTTTTGTTTGGAGTTACTTCCAATGGTATTCTTTATCTAACTGCTACCACCATTTCTGTTGGGGATGGAATTGTCAATGATGATCTCCACTGAATTGTCTTGATGTCTACTCGAACGGTAGTTTGCAATGCTTTCATCACCGGATCTTTCCTTATGCTACATTGGGTTGAAGCCAATGGTTTAAAATGTCCATTAGTGCTATTGAGACTTGTTCGACGACATGTTGTAGAGATGTTTTCAAGATCTATGCTGAGGAGATTTTTCTTATGGATAATACCATTGGACCTTTCTGAATTAGACGTCGGGGTTGTCACTAACGTTCTTTGTCTTCAGATACGCTTTCTGACTTTACCTCCACTAGGGATATTCCTCTTTTGACGAGCGACCTCATTGGGGATTCCCGATGCATATCCTGATGATAGTTTACACCAGTTTACATCATCGGATCCCTCTCGATGCTATGTTGGGTCTGTCACCAATGATTTGGATTCTTTTTTTTTTTGCTAAATTTTTTGTATTAAAGGAACCAAATTACAAAGGCAAGGGGCATACCCCAGAGTATAGCTACATCATCTGTGGACAGGCCTAAGATGAGGAAACTAAACAAGGAACTATACCAGAGACCAACTAGCTATTAAAAGCTGATTACAGAAAAAAAAAATTGACAACTTGTAGTTTGAAAAAGAAATATATGTAGATAATCTAGAATAGCAGAAACAATCCCTTTTAAGGCAAGAAATAGTAGCAGCTAGTCCCTAAGAGCCAAATAATCGAGAAGCCCAGCCGAGGGCACGAGCCAAAACTAACCAGCTAAGAGTAGGAGAAAGAGGTGCGGTGTCCCTAAACCTCAACTGCCAGCATCAATCATCAGCATCAAGTGAACAACAGCGGCCACACTTAAAGCAACATGGGCAAACCAGAACCTGAAAAAAACATGCTCATTTACAAGCCTCAAAAAGTGCAAGTATTTGCCGATATGCACTAGCAAGAAGCCACTACAGCCGAAACTCAGCAAAGACAAGGATAGAGCTTACAATGGTAATTTCCAAAACATCCTTCCAACGCCTACTCAAAATGTAGTTTTCAATGGTTTAGAAATCATCGAACCTTTTTCGTGCCTTGGTTGAGTATTTATATAACAGATTCCATCATCGGTCCTCCCCGAGGAAGATAGTTTTCCACGGTTTTCATCATCTAATCTTTCTCGACGTAATGCTAGAGTTGTCACCAACGGTTTGCAATATAAGATACTCTGACCTTCGTTAAAGCAGTTCTCAACGACTTACATCACCGGATATTTCCAGATGTTACGTTGGAGTTGTCGCCAACGGTTTGCAATATCAGACACTTCTGATATCTCTGCTGGGGGTATCTTTCTGACAAATTATACCTTTGATCAAATCTGGATATTTTGACGTATTCAAGCCCAACGATTCATGACACTGGACCTTCCTGATGCTTTAATAAGGGAAGTTTTCAACAATCTCTATCATCGACTTTCTAAACCCCACATTAGGTTTAATACCACTGACTTGCATGAAGATCTTCTTTCATCAGAAGTTTGGTACCTGAATTCAGGGTTTTAGGCATTTTCTGCTCAATTATGTAGAACCTTTTCCTTGATTTGACTTTTCAGCTTTCAGGAACTTTGTTGTAACTCAAATTTGATCGAGCCAGAGGGGGTGGGAACCAACTTTGGGTGGTCGCGGGTAGAGCCGTGGCTCCCTGCGGGTATATTTAGCTCCCCCGTTCATTTCATAAGTCATTTTCAAGTTGAGCATTATATAAAATCCAAAAATTCTTCTTCAGATCTACTGTGTTCGGGCTTCTTTTTGCAAAATTCATCACTGTACAATCGTTCTACATAACTCCGGTAACATATACATTCTTTCTTTTCAAGTTTTGACCGTTAGAATGTTAGATTTCATATAGAATGCTTCTAAACATAATATAGCGATTATGCATGCTTACATGACTTGATAAAAATTATTCAACTTAGTAAATGCTCATATTTTACCATGCTAAACGTATTGATGTGAAAAAAAACTAATTGCTATTTGAGGACAAATGAGCACGAGTTTTTCAAAAAAGTGCACATGGTAATTTGGCTGCCATTGTGATTTACTTTTATTGTTTAATATCTATATTTTTTATATTGGATTGGTATGCTACTGAATGGCCACATAGTTATGCCTATGTGCATGTGGATAGTCCATTTTACAAAGGAGTATGGTGAAATTTTTTCACGAGCATAAGAATTTAATGAACATGCAATTTTAACTCTACTAGGGATGTATGTTAAGATAATGCTTTCTTTAAGACTTAAACTAGGTATGAATCAATGATTTAATTTCAATAAGCTGTAAGTTTGAAACTTACCTCACCCTTTCTGAAGTGATTTGAAGATTATTTTTTTTTTGCTAAATTTTGTTTGTATTAAAGGAACCAAAGAACAATGTCAAGGGGGTTGCCCTCGAACATAGCAACGTCATCTATGGACATGCCCAAAGATGAGGAAAATATACAAGGAAAGATTAAACAATCGCAATGGGGTATACCCAAGCCAAGCCGAAGTGCAGAGCATATAAAAAAAGGTAATCTGTAAGCCTAATCAAACTAACAATGAATCCAGCCAAAAAGCCAAAAGAAAGAGAAGAAAAGAAGCCCAATTTGGTGAAGCCGAGTAGCAGCTGTTGGCATGTGGCGTGTAGCAATGCCGAAAAAATGAGCGACCTCGCCAACCAACACCCCATACCAGCTCGCCAACCAGTACCTCCTTGTGCCGAAGAGTAGCCACTAACTCAAACTCAGCACACCTCTTCGCCAAGATATGGCGTCAGGTCTTGAAAGCGACCTCACCTCGCCCAAACTGACTAGTCAGCCCCACCTCGCCCAAACTAAGTACCAAACCTCCTCGCCTAAGTGTGTCAAGAAGTCGCCTTGCCGGTTCCACTCCATTTACCTACCACCTCCTCGACCAGCACCTCTTTGCCCAAGTTGTGCCGAAGAGCAGCCACTAGCCCAACAACTCAGCTCACCTCTTCGCCAAAAGATATGATCTACCCATATGGCGAGTAGCAACTGCCGAAAAGTCAGCCCCACCACGCCCAAACTGAATACCACCACCTCCTCGCCCAAGCTGTGCCGAAGAGCAGCCACGAGACCCACACCATCCTTATTTGCACATACCTAGCCCATAAATTAGCATCCTATCAACCAATTATAGTAATGATTACAATTTGTGGCCTTGATGAAAGATTTACAAGTTGAGAGCCTAGATTTGATGAGCTGGATAACATCATTTGCCAGATTCCTTGGAGGGATGATGGTACCTTTGTGGATTTTGGTATTCCGAGCCTCCCAAACTTTGTAAAAACAAGTAGCAATAGTCAGACTGAGGATGTTCTTGGAGAGTTTGGGTCCTTGGAAGGAGGTGATGAAAGCTATCAGAGCATCCCAAGAATAGGGAATGGTGACCCAATTTCCCAAATCAACAACACTTTTAAGGATAGTCGAGGAGTACTCACATTCAAAAAACAATTGGGAAAAGGATTCTAACTGAAGGTTGCAAATAGGACACTACCATGTCTGGCCTGTGTAACACCTTGTCCGGTCATTTGTAGCAAGCTTCCTTAAGAGACCAAGCCAAAGAATAAAGGAATAACGTGGCACGTGAAGCTTATTCCAGAGGATAGAACTCCAATGGACTATATGAGACCGTGCACGAAGGGAGTCCCAAATCTGTTTGGCCTTAACCGAAGTAACATCATAAGTATCTCACTTGATCAGGTCCCTTCCAGTAGAATGAAGTGGGATGGGAGTAACTTGTTGCCGAAATAGGATTACCTCATGGTGATTGCTTTCAGGAAGAGCCCAAGTACCACCAATTATTATAGAGCTAACCATTGCAGTAGATGGAAGACCAGAGTTAGAAAGAAAAGAATTTAATGGGTGCAGTGCAGTCCCATTTACCCATGGGTCGTACCATAAATTAGTAAGGTGGCCATCCCCTATAGTGTAACTTAGATGTTGAAGGGCAAGGGGACGCACCTTGAGGATTTGTCTCCATATCCATGAACAATCCGGGCTTGCATTGACCTGCCAGATGGACTTGTTCTTTAAGGAGGTAGCTTTGACCCGGCCAATTTCAAAGTGATTTGGATTGATGATTGATAAGATGGATAAGGTGCATCATTACCAGTGTTGTGTTCCAGTCAAGGATGATCTTGAGTCCTAATCCCCCTTCCTGAGTGGGTAACGTAATACTAGTCCAAGCCACTTTGGCACCAAATTTATGCAGTGTAGATGTTTTCCATAAGAATCAACTAAGGATGGATTGAATGTCTCTAAGAACAGCCTTTGGGAGCATAAAGTTGGTGCACCAGTAGACTTGAAAGGAGAAAGTATAGACTTGATCAGCTGCAGCCGGCCTGAGTATGCCAAAACTTTAGAAGTCCAAAAAGAGGCTTTGTTGGTGATACGTTGGATAAGGGGGATACAATCAGTATATGAAAGTTTTCTTGAAAGTAGGGGAACCCCTAAGAATTTGGAAGGTAATGAACCAAGTTGAAATCCTAAAAGAGCAATGATGTCATTTGAAAAGGAAGGATCAGTATTTGAGAGATAGCAATGACTTTTGTGGGTATTTGAGATGAGACCTGAGTAGAGGGAGAATGAGAGGATACATGAATTCACAATAGAAATAGAAGGAAGGCTTGCATGGCAGAAAATGAGAATATCATCTGCAAAGAGGAGATGTGTAAGATTGCATGCCTTAGCCTTCCAATGGTATTTGAAGTCTGAATCTAGAGTGCCTTTGTTGAGCTTAAGAGACAACATCTCCATTACATTTATGAATAGGAATGGGGAGAGAGGGTCCCCCTAGCGAAGCCCTCTGCTGCTACTAAAAAACCCAGCTAAAGTTCCATTCAGCTTGATGGAGAACATGGGAGAAGTGACACACGCTTTAATCTAATCTGTGAATGCCTAGGGAAATTTGAAAGCAGCGAGGGTATCAAACAGAAAATCCCAACGTACTGTGTCAAATGCTTTCCTTAAATCGATCTTTAGGGCACACCTAGAAGGTCCAAAAATTCTAGTGTACCCTTTGAAAAATTCTTGAGCAATAAGGATGCTATCACTAATATTTTGTCCTTTAACAAAGGCTGATTGGGCTTTGTCAATAATCGAGGCGGACCTGACTTTGAGTAGATTAGACGAGAGTTTAGCAATGCATTTGTAGATGGTGTTGCGGCGAGAAATAGAGATGAAGTCGACCCATAGAGGAGGGATTTGAGCATTTAGGAATCAAGGCAAGTGCTGTGGAATTAATCCCTTTCGTGAGCCTGCTAGTAGAGAAGAAAAACTGGACAGCCTTAGTAAAGTCAGACCCAACCACATCCCAACAACTAATGAAGAAGTTAACATTAAACCCATCCTAATTCCGGACTCTTATTACGCTTCATAGAATTAAGAACTTTGAAAATCTCAGAATCAGAGAAAGGAGCACAGAGATTAGAGGCTTGGGAGGCATTAATAAGCCTGGAAGGAGTGACTCCATAATTGTTGAAACTATCGTACTGTGAATCGGAGGTGTTAAAAAGATTTTGGAAGTACCCTATAGCAACTGATTCAATTTGAGCTTGTTCAGTTACCACGTTACCATCATCATTTAAGATAGAGAAGATTTTGTTTGAGTTCCACCCACTCTTCATAATATTAGCAAAGTAGCTAGTGTTACGGTCACCCAAAGCCAGCCAATTAGCTCTTGACTTTTGTTGTATGAGGATTTCCTCCCTATCAATGGCTTGCCAAAGCTGCTGAGAACATTCTTTCTCCTTTGCCAATAGATCCAAATCTAAAGGATGGGCATGGAGAAGACACTGCGTGAAGGTCTTCACGAGCCATCTTCACCAAAGAGGTCAGATTGCCAGCTGAGATATTAAGGGAGATTAAAGCCCATTTGGAACATTTGAGTTTTTTAGCAAAAACATAGAAGGGATTCCCAAGAATTAGAGTGTTCCAAGCTGAACTCATAGCCTCATGAAATCCCTCAAGAAGAGCCATATGGTTGAAGTATTGGAAATACCTTTTTGGCTTGGAGAACCGAATACCAGTGTTGAGAAGAACTAAGGAATGATCAGAGAGCCCCCGATGAGCATACGTAACATGAGATAGATTGAATTGAGAGAGCCAGGCCGAATTCCCCATAACTCGATCCAATTTTTTAAGGATTGGGCAAGAAGGTTGGTTGTTCCACCAAGTAAACAATGGACCAGTACCACGAATATCTGCAACTTCAATGGAATTAGTGTAGTCTTTGAACTCAACTTTAGCAATATCCCATAAATCATTTGGTTGGTTTGTTTCAGTAAGATCCTTTATTACATTAAAGTCCCCCAATAAGCACCAGCTATTACAGGGTGAGAGACTTATCAAATCATGCCAAAGGTCCCTCCTTTCTATATAAGAATTAAGCCCATAAACAAAAGAAATCAAAAAAGTAGTACTAAGAAAATCTAAGGATTGCACCTTACAGTGGATTACTTGGGAAGAAACAAAAACGATATCCAGTTTCCAAAGAACAGGATTCCAACCCACCCAAATCCTACCATTAGAATGGTAATCATAGTTGAATGCCCATTCCCAGTTGTGGCAGAGCCTCCTAGAGATTCTAGTAGCATTAGCAGTCTTTACCCTTGTTTCAATCAAGTCGATAATAGATATATTGTAATCTTTAATAATTTGCATAACATATGCCTGCTTAGGCTTTTTATTTAATCCTTTTATGTTGTAGGAGGCTAACATAGTTAAACTGATGGTTGTGGGGTGATACCAGCTTTACCCTTGCCTTTTCTCTTCTTAGCAGCCTTAGGATTTTCCATACCTAAACCTTGTTTGTTCTTGAGATCTTTCCCTTCTTTTTCATCTATCACCTTGAGTTTATTAACAAGAAGAGGATTCATAGTAACAGGAGAATCATTGTCCGAGTTGATTATTTGATCTGCTTGAGCCATAGGTGCAAAAGTGTTGGAGATGATCATTGTTCTGCTGGAAATAGGAGTAACAGACCCAGATTTTGCTCCCCTACCAACTGTTACCCAGTCATTCTGAAGCGCACCACCAGTAGTTTGTAAAGTAGGTCCAGACCCTTGACCTTCAGCAGAGCCAGTTCCAACAGTCGTTGGCCTAATATTAGTCACCATTGTAGGACCCTCCACCATTACTTGCACATTATCATTTGTACCAGCCCTTGGATCTTTAGGAATCCACTTGTAGTTAGCTTTGGGACACTTGAGAGGAGAGTGACCAAACACAAGGCATTTGGGGCATGAGGGGGGTTGCTTTGATATTCAACCTCATCAGATTCAAAAAAGTACTCCAAAGAGTGATCTTGCTTTGTGGCTACTTGGATAGAAGGGGGGAAGGAAAATGAGGCCTTAATTTCAATGCAAACTCTAGCAAAGTTCAGGAACTCATTCTTAGTTGTCATTTCATCCGTGAAAAGAGGTTTACCAATAGCACTAGCAATATAACTAATACCTTCATCTGACCAATAGGAAAGAGGAATATTGCTAAGTTTAACCCAAATAGGAGGAGAGCTTCTGATGTCCCTTAGCCTCGTCCAGTCCGGCAAGCTCGCCAGTTGACTGAGTCAGTGATTCACCCTATCTAGGTTGATAGGCCGGATGCCGGGGACGAGGAGGAGGATATTCCTGTTATGGACCCCACTCCTTCTTCTATTACCTCGCATCGGGAGCTTCAAATTATCAGCGTGATGATTCTAAATCTTTTGGAGGACTTGAGACGCCACCCTTCGATCTATCTCCATGCTAATGAGGTAATATAAGCTTTTGTTTTAGATTTTCTTCCTTTTTCCACTTTCGGAACAAGGGATTAATCTTGATTTACACTTTGATGCAGGTTCCTGACTTTACTCAACCCAGGAGGAACTGGTTTACTATTCATTCCTTGTACCAGACCCTCCATCTAGAGTACCAGACTATCGTTCATTCTTGGGGTTTTGAGACATTCTTTTTTATTTTTCCCCGTCGCTGCCCTTGGGGTTATTTGAGGGCTTTATTTGAGCGTTGCTTTCACCAGACTTAGTCTCTCCATTTTTTGGACTGTGAAGTGAAGATGACACCCATGGACTGGAGGTTTATCACGGGGTTAGAGTTTACCGGGGAGTCAGTGCCTTTGGTGGCCGACATTTCACCAGCTGCAGTTTGATCCATTTTGGGAGTTCCTTCTACGACCCTCAAGGGTCGGACCGTCCGCTCTGAGCCCTTGAGTTTGGATACCACGAGTGGGGCTTTGACTGTGCCTCTGCATGTTGATCAGAGGGTTAGAGATCGCATTCTTTGGTGATTGTTCTTGGTCATCATTAGGAGTTGTTTCCAAACGGACAACTCCTCGACGGTATCTTTTGCTTTGGTCAGTGCCACTCGTGATGTGGATTACATTAGGGGTTTTAACTAGGTCTCATTCACATTTGCCTATTTCCTTCGAGGGATGCACCTATGTTCAGAGGGCGTGACAGAGGCTTAGCTAGGCTTTTACCCATTTTTGCTGCGGAGTAATTTTCTTTATCTCTCAATTTCCCTCGCTCGGGTTTGTCAATCTTCATGACTGAGGATATTTAATCTTTTAATTTACAGTTTTGGGCATATGAGAGGCTCCCTTGCCTTCGCCTAGTTACTACATTAGGTCTGGAGACCTATCCACGAGGACAGCGCTGGCATCACTCCACCTTGGTAGAGGTTATCGTAGTAAAGGGGTTTACCCATTCTCGTTTACAGTTGGAGTTGCTGACTGTTGTCGATGTGATCACGTGGGTTCCCTATACCGAGGATCATTTGATTGTGGGTTTTGAGGGTAGCTTTTTGACCGGGGTAGAGTATGTATTATCCACTCGTCGGATCCCTCTCTTGACTGATGGAGGCCGGGAGCTCTACTTGGGAGAGCGTGCTATCAGGAGCACCACAAAGGAGATTCACATTCGATTCTTTCCTCCTGCTAGACGACATTGGCCTTTATCTTAGACAGTCACCGAGATTCCCCTGATGGGTTTAGATGGCTTTACTTTATCAGAGGGCCCTTACACTCAAGATGCCTTTCATCGCTGGTGGATTCTTTGCACCATTAGAGCTCAGACCCGTGCCACTCATTTCATGGGGGATATGGTTCCTGGGTCTGCGATGATGACAGACTGGATCGTCTATGTAAGTGAACCCACTCATTTGGAGAAGATTGATTTTAAGACCCCAATTTTCATAAAGAAAGATTAATTTTTCTCAAAATATATTTTTGAATATTATGATTTGATATAATGTTATAGTTGTGGGTAATATTTATAAATTTTACAAAGTAAGCAAGTTGTTATAAAATATTCGATTGGTTTGTGTAAGAGAACCCACTCATTTGGAGAAGATTGATTGTAAGACCCCAATTTTCATAAAGAAAGATTAATTTTTCTGAAAATATATTTTTGAATATTATGGTGTAGATTTGATATAATGTTATAGTTGTGGGTAATATTTACAAATTTTGCAAAGTAAGCAAGTTGTTATAAAATATTTGATTGGTCGAGGAATATTCGTTTTATCAGGGACTATTCGTACGACGGCGCAATCATTGGTGAACCCCACAACAAAATTACTGTCGAAACGAGAAAACGACAGAAATATCTTTTTATGAAAATAACGGCGAAATTATTACCGTTAACTGTTGAAATACCCGGTGATAAAAGACGTGTGGTTGTATAGTAGCACCCGATATTGATTATTGATGCTTACGTGAGAAGTCACTCAGTTTTATCATTGCTACAGTAATTGCTGCATAGTATCTCACGTTATTTGATTCAATTATTGTTACAATATTTTATATTATTAAATCAATAATTGAGAGGACAAGTTATTCATTTTATTATCTGCATAATTAACAATGTCTAGAAAGTTCTATCGAGGAAAGGGGTCTGGTCACCTAATTACGCACTAATAGGGAGAAATTCTTATCGGAAAGCCCCCTCTTTCCTGAGAACGATCTGGTTGTTAATATTGCGAGTTATAGTAATGATGAATAAATGTTGTTAAAAATATTGAGGAGATTTTTATGAAGTATTTATTATAAATTTTGCCTTATTATTTGGACCCCCACTTACCCATTTTTCATAATAATCGGTAGAGTATATATATATATATATATATATATATATATATATATATAAAATGTGGTTGTGAAAGTGATATGTGTGTGATAGTGAAAGGTGTGTGTGCTCTGTGTGTGTGTGAGTGTATGTGTGTGTGGTGGAGGAAAGTGGTGATGGTGGGTGAAGTGGTATATATATATATATATATATATATATATATATATATATATATATATATATATATATATATATATAAGTTGTTTGAATATTGAGGTGTTAACTTGAAAGTGGGCGTCTGATGATCAGCAAAAATTAGCCCGTGAATTCCTTCAACTGTTGGTCCGTGAAATATTCTAAATAGTATCCTTCCATTCTCCTATAAATAGAATGCTTAGTTTATAATTGAAAATCACACCAGTATCAGAGAATTCTTGTTCTATAATATTAAGCGTATTTCTTTCAAGTTTTAGGAAGCTTTGAGTGTTGAAAACAGTGAAAGTTTTCTTCAAAGAATATCCCCGCTATACCAGTTGGAATACTCTTCTTTTTAAGGTAAAGGGTATTATTTATTTCATATTCGCTTACGATATAATTTTTTCGTATTCGTAAGAAATTTTATTTTCGTTCATTATTTGTAATGAATATTATTTTTGTTTAATATTCGTAGGGATATTGTCTTCGTTTAATATTCGTAAGGAATATTATTATTATTTTTTTGCTAAATTTAAACTGTATTAAAAAAGAAGAGAATTACAAACCTCATGGGAAGACCCCAAACAGAATATAGTGTATACATCATAGGACATGCCCTATGATCTCATGACTATAAAGGATTGTAGGCCCGAAGCCTAACACCACTAACCATAAATATGACATTACAGACTATTACATAAAAGGCCAAACAAAACTGTCCATAACAGAATTAACCCATAGCAATACGCTCACAATGATAACAGAAAAACCAACATAAAGCATCAACGGCAGTCGCGTGTTGCCCATGGCAGCAGTAGCATAGCAGCACAACCTTATTGAGATCCCCATTCTGTAGCAGCAACATGTTTAACAGGCAACCTCGTGTTGCCCATGCCAGCAGTAGCATATCAGCACAACCTCATTGAGATCACCATTCTATAACAGCAACATAACAGATAGCCAGCTGTAGTTGCAGCACCGAGATCAACCACGAGAAAAGCCCCAAAGAGACAAACGGTGCCCAAAACATGACCATCAAACCACGTACCCATACCAAAGAACATGAAAACAACAAAGAACCCAAAGAGCCTACAAATGCACAGGTAACAGATGAAGCAAAAACAACCAAACATTTGCAACAGTGATGGCATATAAATCATCCCTATCCCAAACAGATCATCAATCTAACAGAGCAGTGGAATGGCAACATAGCTTCATAACAAAGCAAAGAATGAACTACAAAAGAGAGTCAAGCTTCGAAACAATAGCCACGAAATCCAAATACCGCTAAATGTGCATCAAAAGCAAAGAACAAAAGACCCAGAGAGCATCGGCGAAGACAAAAGACCCTAGAGCCACGAGAAACATCGTCACCAAAACTAGCGGCACCTTAAGCAGCGGCAACGACGAAAGAATGAGATCAACGCCAAATAGCGGAAAGAAGAACCAAAGACGACGACCACGGCGGCTCCCATACCACCAAAGAAGATAAACCCAATTGAGCCCAACTCAGCACAACGACATAACAGTTCCTGCAACTCAGGACACGGTAGGCCCAGACAGCCGAATAGAATTCCAGATAGTAAAAGCCTTTACATCTGTAGCCATGGTACCATCCCAGAGAAGACTGTCACGTTTGGCTGAGTTACAAGGTCTAGAGTAGTCAAAAGAATTTTGAAAAGAAATGACATCCTGATGATTCGAAGCAGGTAACACCCACCTAGAGTTATGAATAAGGTTATTCACACAAGCATGCGGACCAAGCCCAGAGTTGACAATCAAACACGAGTGAACAGAGTTTGTTAAAGGAGATTGATCAATCCATTGGTCGAACCATAGGCTAGTAGTAACACCATTTCCTATGTCATAAGATATGTGTCTACGGGCAAGATCCCTGTATTGTAACACTTTCCTCCAGATCCAAGAGCAGTTAAGGGGGATAAGAATAACCCAGAAAGATTTAGTCTTAAGTAGAGTGACATGGACCCACTTAGCCCAAAGAGAGGGAGAAATGGGATTAATGACATGCCAAAGATGCAACAAGATAAGCGATTTATTCCAATCCGCAAGGTTTTTTATTGCTAGACCACCCTCTACAAAAGGAAGAAAAATCTTTGTCCAAGCAACTTTAGATCTATTTTTGTCCATGGAAGAGCCCTTCCATAAGAATCTAGACATAGAAGACTGAAGATCTTTCAAAAACGCTGCAGGAAGAATAAAGTAAGCCGACCAATATGCTTGAGAGGCGTGGACAACTGACTTGATAAGTTGCATACGGCCAGCGTATGAAAGAAACTTATTGGTCCAGGAGCTAATTTTGGCTTTGACCCTTTCAAGGAGGGGGCGGCAGTCCGCAAGGCTAAGTTTCAAGGTGATCAAAGGAACCCCCAAGAATTTTGCAGGGAACACCCCCAAGCGGAACTGGTCGAGACAAGTCTTAATATTCTTGACAGAATCAATATCACCATGACAGAAGATAAGAATGTCATCTACAAAGCAAAGATGGGTGATGGATAGAGGTGCAGATCGCCAATGAAATTTGAAAGAAGCCTGCTTTGAAGTCTGCAAAAGCATAAGGGAAAAGACTTCCATAATAATGACAAAGAGGTAGGGGGATAATGGGTCACCTTGTCTAAGGCCTTTAGCCCCTTTGAAGTAACCACATAAAGCCCCATTTACCTTAACAGAGAAGCTAGAAGTGGAGATGCAAGCCTTAATCCAAAAAATAAATTTGGGAGGGAACTTGAAAAGTTTAAGAGCAGCCCACAAAAAATCCCAAGAAACAGAGTCAAAAGCTTTTCTATGATCAATCTTCATAGCACACCTGGCCGGGCCAGAGGGTCTGTGGTAATTTCTAAAAAGTTCTTAAGCAAGAAGAATGTTATCACCAATTCTCCGTCCCGAGACAAAAGTGGATTGGAAGGGAGAGATGATGGAAAGAAGAATATCTTTAAGCCTAGACACATAGAGCTTCGAAATGCACTTATAAGTTGTATTGCAGCAAGAGATGGGTCTGTAATCATTCATAGAGGAGGGGTTTTTAACTTTCGGCACATGAGCAATGGTCGTGGCATTAGACCCCCTAAGCAAACATCCCTGACTGAAAAAGGAATGAATAGCAGCAGTGAAAACCTCCCCAACAATGTCCCAAGCATGGAGGAAGAAATTAACAGTAAACCCATCAGGGCCGGGGCTCTTGTTCTTCTTCATGTGCTTAAGGGTGGACAAAATCTCCTCATCCGACACATCTCTTTCGACCAAAAGAGCTTGTTGAGAGGACACAAGCTTGGCCCGAAGATAGTCAGGAAGAGAGGAGCAATCAGCAGAAGAAGGCGTACCAAAAAGTTCATAGAAGTGATTAACTGCAACACGTTGAACAGCGAAGTGCCCAGAACACAATTCACCCTCAGAATTCTCAATTGCTAAAATCTTATTTCTGTTCCACCTTTGCTTGACTTGGTTATGGAAGTAACCCGTATTCTTATCACCCTCCTTCAACCATTGAATTCTAGATTTTTGCTTAACAAGTTTTTCTTCAAGGAGGAGAACCGCCCAAAGAGAATCAATTTGAGATCTCTAAAGAAGGAGGAGAGATGGATCACCTGGATTAAGAGAGATGGCATGCTGAGTAGCGTGCAAGCAGTTCCTAGCCTACTTCACATTTGAAATCAGATTACCATGGCACTTATTAAGATCCTTTAAAGAAAACTTAATAGCAGAGAGCTTCCCTGCCAGAAGCTGAAGCGGGTCACCTAAGCAAGGAGTGAGCCAAGCAATCAGAACCACATCATGATAATTTTCCAGACCCATCATGAAATTAAAGAATTGGAAAGGCTTAGGAATGTGGGGCATGGAAATACCAGACTGAACCACCACAGGGCAGTGATCAGAGAGGTCACGAGGGCAGAAAAGGGCTTGGCAGTTGGGATAGGAATCCAAACATAGGTTATTATTGACCAAAACCCGATCAAGCTTCTTGTAAGTTGGGTTTGCTATTTGAGAATCCCACCAGGAGAGAAGAGGGCCAATAGCATGGAGGTCCATCAAAAGAAGGTCATCAAGCTAATCCTTGAAGTTTTGCATACCATAGTCTCAAGTACAGGCACCTCCATCAATTACAGTCAAGGATTTAACCACATTAAAGTCCCCAAGGAGGGTCCACGGTTTATCAATCGAGCCAGCAATAGCTCTCAAATCATTCCAAAGAAATTTCCTTTCACTAGGAGTATTGAGCCAATAAACAATAGTAACAAAACCATTAAAACTAAAATTGACAGAAGAAACAGAACAATGGATAAATTGTGCAGACTTTGTAATAACATTGATATTCCAGATATTTGGGTCCAAACCAACCCAAATTCTTCCATTCACATGATACTCATAGTTAAAGTGCCACTGCCAATCCCTACAAATAGCCTTAGAGACAGAATTGGCCTTAGGTGACTTGACCCTTGTTTCAACCAGACCAACAAAGGAGATACTGTGTTTACAGATGAGATCATGGACGCTAGTCTGCTTAGGAGACATATTTACACCTCTAATATTTATAGAGCAAAAATTTATCATAAAACAAGGAATGAAGTTAAGCTGGGGACTTCTTGCTCCCCCCCCCCTTTGGTCTTTTTCTTAGAGGCTTGACCAAGATCAAGAGAGCCTACTACTTTATGTTTGAGATCCCTAACTTCCTTCTCATCAATCAGTTTAAGTTTACCCACGAGGGGGTTAGGGGAAGGAGTGATATCAAGAGAAACAGTCCAAAGGACATGCCGCCACAGGGAGGAGAGAAGGTTGAACAAATTTGAATCTGGAGGACCTGAGGGAGGGGCCGAATCAACATGATGTTTAGGGCCCTTAGCAACCAAGGTCCAACTGTCAGAAGCTGCAATAGGGGGTGGGGAAGGGATAGCTGGAGAAGCAGAGGGATCACCAACAGCTGAGGCAGGTGAAGGGGCAGCTTTGAGAACCCATTTGTAGTTAGCTTGAGGACATCTAAGAAGAGAGTTCCCAAAGGAGTTGCAATGAGAGCAAGACAGGGGTTTATTCTGGTACTCCACTTCAACCGAAACCACTTTCTCTGATTTGGTTTCCTCATCAAGGATAACAACTTCAAGGCTAGAGGGCCAGCCTGAGGAGGAAGCAATTTCAACACATATCCTAGCAAAATTCATGGGCTCTAATTTTTCAGTGATCTTATCAACAAAGAGAGGTTACCTATCCCACTAACAAGATAGCTTAGTCCAGGGCCAGATAAGTAGGACAGAGGAACATTATGGAATTTAACCCAAACCGGGGCCTTAGAGCACATGTCAGATTTAAAGTCCAACCCCTCCTTCCAATGCATGAGCTGTAGAAGCTTATTAGAAACAAACCAAGGGCCTAAAGCAAGGATATTGTCACATTCCTCAGGAGTAGAGAATTAAAAGATGAAATACCCCTTATCCTGCAAAAAGACCTTCTACAGCCCCAGGATGTCCCACAACTTATGAACACTACTTTTAACCTGTTTAAAAGGAAGCCTAGAGTGGATAAAACATCCAACAAGACAAGACTTCCAGAGGTTCTTTCCAAGCTGAAGGACCTCTGAAGGGGCCTTAACAGTGATGGGCCCATTTTTCAGTAACGGAGGAGTAGGAGGGTAATATTCAAGAACCAAAGAAGATTTGGGGGGGCCTTTAGTAACAACAGAGCTCCAAGAAGGCATAACCGGAGCAGAAGCAGAGACAGGCCCAGCTTGCCCAGGAGCAGACCTAAGAGCACCCACCAAAATTGGAGCACCAGGCAACTCACCATCAACCAAGGAAGGCAACGTACCAGAGACAGTGAGGTTAGGAGGCTTGTCCGAAGCTACAGGGCTGCAAGCTCTAAGGGAACTTTTATCAAACAGGTCGTTTGCATTGACAGTGCGAACAGATTTGCCTTTACAGGCGAACTCATTTACGTTTTCAATAGAGAAACCTTTAGCTTTAATAAAATCCAGCAGCAAGTTACATCTTTTTCGCTCATCAGCAGCTTCAATATTCCCCTGTTTGGATAACGCTTGAGCAGCTATGAAAATCTCTTTCATGGAGGAACCATGTTGTAGCCCTAGGCTTGCTTCTACCAAACTATTAGTTTCAGAAGCATCGAGCTGTCCGAGGCCGGGGCAGCAACAGCCAGAACAGGCACAGACTCGACCATAGCCTCATCATCAATAAAGTATGTTGTTGAGTTAGAGATCACAAATTCAATGAAGAGATCCCGGGAGGCAGAACTAACAGAATTTCCAACTGAAAGGTGGTCATAGTCAACCATGGCGAGTAACGAAAGAAAGGAATGAGAGAGGAGATGAATAGGGCGGACACAGGCAAGAGCAGGACGGAGGAGAAATGAGGAATGTCGAAGAAAGAGCTAGAAAAGGTAAACAGAAAAGGTTTGAAAGGAAGGAAAAAATAGGCGAGGATGGGCGGAAGCTAAAAAAGGAAAGAAGGAGTTAACGGAAAAGGGCTAACGGATGAGAGAAATTAAGAGAGAAGAGAGAGAAATAATATTTTCTTCCATACTCTGTAGTATGTAAGTAATATTATTTCGTTTCAGATTCTGAATTCTACACTCATTTTGTTAAAGTTTTGGCTTCTATACTCCGTAAAATTAGTAGAATATCCTTGATATTTGCGCTTCATCTAGTATCTTTTCACGGAAATATTATTCTGAGCATTCTTGATAAGTTTTAACTTTTTCATGCTGGGATACTACTATTCACTGGGTACTATTCACAAAGTACTATTCCTGGTACTATTCACAAAGTACTATTCATGAAGTACTATTTATGGGGTACTATTCACTCGAGTACTATTCAACCGAAGTACTATTCATGACAAAAATTAATTTCTTTACTATCCAAATCATTTTTGATACAACATTATTCTTGAATTTTACTCCACAAAGCAGTATCATGTTGACAATTTGGATATTATTGAATTCTGGATAAATTAAATTATAAATCTTTAAAAATTTATCCTTTGCTTTCTTTTAATTGAATTCTTATATCATTGTTATCATCCTCATGCTTATACTGTGATAAAAGTCATATGTGGCTTACGTGCATAGATAGACTGTTGATTGGTATGATTATGACCATGGATTATTCGGTATAATCATGACCATAATGTTACAAATGATGTGGTAAAAGTCTTCATTGGCCTGTAGTGCATTGATGGACAGTGGTTGGCATTATCATGACCATTGGTGAAAACACGAATATCCTTGGCCCGTAGTGCATGGATACTTCATGGTCGTGATACTAATGAATATCCTTTGTCGTAGTGCAGGGATGATTCGATGATGTGGATTATTTATTAAGCTGAGTCTTAGCGATAAAATCGATGATAAACTTTTAAAATCATAGAAGATAGTAGATATCATGCTCTACTTGATTTTTCTAATGGATTGCTTGTTCCGCTGCAATTAAACTTGATGTCTATTATATTTTATCAGTTTAACACTGTTGAAGGCTAACGATAATTTATTCTGCATTATCTTAGTCATAATATTTCTTACTAGGCTAGTTGAGCTCACCCTTTGCTTTCATTGTTCTCTTTAGGAAATGAGAACATAGCCAGGACTAGTCGGGGAACGGAGTGATGGTCCGAGATGGTGCATTAGTAGTCCTCACTATTCTGTGAAATAGTGTGATAATAATTATAATAATATTGGATTTGAGTTTGGATATTATCTAGAAGACAATATTCGTGTTGAAACTCCCACCTTATGTTTTGTCGTACTTTACATGACAGTTGTATAATTAAGTTGTATTTAAATTTTGTACCATGTATTTGGCGACTCAGAATGGGTGATGTATACCTATTTTGGGGCCGTCACAGTTGGTATCAAAGCTTAGGGATATGATCTCTGGCTAAGATGTGAGACTCAAACTAGGGGGAGAGACGGGGAAATCCTTCTCTAGTATGACCTACCTAGGTTTATTTATTATTTAATTGGTCGGTCAGAATATAGGGGTATTATGTGGTATGTCAATTAACCCTTGTTTTGTGGCAGTGTTTGAAAATTACAACTGAAAATCAAGAGATGAACTCATATAGAGTTGTAAGTGATGAATCGAGGAGATTCATTTAAAGAATAAATATTGGAGTATAATATTTTGTTATAACAAAGATTTTATTGGGGAGTACTAATTAAGTTATTAAACTTGATTGTAGGATGTCAGGCGAAGAAGATGTTAGAGATATCTATGTGGTGAGTGAAGAATTAATAGTTGCACCTGAGATAGTCGCAGAGGTAATAGCTAAGAGTGAGGAAGAAGAGGAACCTGAGGAGAATTTATTAGGAGAACTTTATGATCGAAATGTAGAACTGCAAAATCGTATTCATGAGTAGAAAGGCGGTCGTGGAGCAAAAGTATGTAATAATTCAAGCTTCTGTTACCCGATATGTGATGTTTGAACAGAAGCACTCTTTGGCAGAGTATAAGATGATAAAGCTAAAATCTGAGAATTTAAATGTCAAGGATAAGCTGAAAGAAGAAACAACTGAACGAGTGAGAATAAAGGATGTATGGGTAAAATCCGCACGATGCATTGATATTGTGGAAAGAGAAGTCTGATCCAAGAAGGCTAAAATATATGATATGTATTTCTCTTTTTAGACAGCAATTGGGAGAACCCAATATCGAGTTTTGAATTACCCTTTACGACGAAGTAGTTGAGGGTGAAATATGCCCTATAGTGAAAGTCAATTCCAGCGGTAATGATGACACCAAGGGCTGTCCCGGAAAAGTCAAAGTTGGTGGTTCAAGTGAGAGCGCTTTTCGTAACTTCCCAAAAAGCGAGGAACCAAATGAAGTTATCACGGGTAAGTTAATCATAAACTTTAGCAAAAACTATACCTTATTAGATACCGGTTTTACCCACTCTTTTATTTCTCCTACTTGCGCTCAACGTTTAAATTTAACTCCAGAAAAATTAGACTTTTGACTTATCTATTGAAACTCCGTTGGGAGAAACCTTCATTACATCCACTATTTATAAGTCTTGTTTGATTCAAATCGGCACCCGCACATTACCTGTCGATCTTATCTCTTTGAAAATACTTGCATTCGATGTGATTTTAGGAATTAATTGGTTAACTACTCATCATGCTAAAATTGATTGTTTTCGTGAGATTGTTAGCTTTCATATTCCTAACCAACCTATTATGTGAATTCAATTAATCAAACCACTAAAGTCGATAACTGTCATATCAAGCCATAAAGCCATTCGTTTATTGAAAAATGGATGTCAAGCTTTCTTAGCCCATGTCACAGATTTAAACAAAAATACGTCAGATTTGAATGATATTTCTATTGTTAATAAATTTCCTGACGTATTCTCTGAAGAACTTCCTGGCCTACCCTTGGAGCGTGAAATTGAATTTTGTATCAACCTTGAACCCGATACAAACCCTCAAATATTTCTTCAAAATGGTGCACGTATGTAAGGAATCATGTTTCTCTCTCTAGGTTTTTTGCTCTGCCTTCTCTCTAACCTTTTCAAATCCGATCCCCCTTTTGCTCCTACCTAACTTTTCCGACCTTACCTACTTTTTTCATTTTCTTTCTTTCTTCCAACCACCCCCCTTCCCGCTCCCTTTTCTCTCCCTTAGCTCAGTCTCCCCTCACTCCGACCATCTCTAGCTTTTTTCCCACTCTCTTTCTTCCTTCATTCTCTTTTTATTTGATCTCTTCGGTTCTGTGCCATGGTTGACCACTCACACCTTTCTCCTGGTAACTCGATCAGTAGCGTTTCCAGAGACATGTTTGGGGAGTTTGGGTTATCCAAACCTAACTCTCCCTCTATTGATGTATCAGCTATGGCTGAATCGGCCCCCTTTCCAGTTGAGGTCCCGGTAGATGCTGAGGTTTCCTCTGACTCCGAGGCGAATAATGTAGCAGATGATAGTATTGGGGCTCATCTCGGGTCCTCTATGTCTGAAATTTTCAAGGCAGCTCAACTCTTTTCTCATCAAGGTCGGATTAATGCTGCTGATGAACGAAAGAAGAGTAACATTCTCATAGACTTGATTTTAGCACAGGGATTCTCTGTTCAACATATTAACGATTTTGCTAGTAAAGGTAAATCTATTAGATAAGTTGATGATTTTGATATGTTTGTTAAAAGTCCCCTTCGAGCTCCTGGATCTGAGAATATAGTTTTAGCCCCTGGCTCCGCTGCCTCTACCCCTACTGTGGCCATTGGTTTGGTAGATGGTCCTGGCTCCCCTTCGGCGCTAGGGGTCGAGGGAGGTGTGCTTGGTTCTGGCCCCACTCAACCGGCTGACTTGGCCCATACTGTTAGCCCAGCTGGTTTGGTCGCTAAACAATCCTGGAATTCTGTTGTGGCTAAGGCCCCCCAAAGTCCTGTTTAAACCTTGTATACTTTCCCCCTTCTCCTCCTTCTAGTGAGAATGGACCATTACTATAAAACCTCCTTTTGAGGTCCTTCTGTTGGGGAACAGTCTTTGGAACTCTTGTTTGATTGGTAGTTTCATTCACTCCAGGCTTCCTTTTAAACTTGTTGAAGAGAGTGTGCATATGGGATAAGTATGGCCCGTAGAAGATTTTTCTTCAAGATAAGGATATTTTGTCTTTAAGTTCTCTTCCCCTGTCGAACGTGATAATATACTTGCTCTTGGCTCTTGGTACATCTCTAATAAGCTTCTTTATCTCAAACACTGGAAAGAGGGGATGGATTTCCAATCAGAATCTTGCACTAAGACTCTTGTTTGGGTAAAATTTCATAACATTCCCATGTCTTATTTATCTGCCCCTGGTTTGAGCCACCTTGCTAGTGGAATAGGGAAGCCTCTGTTTATGGATAAAGTTACTGAAAAATTGAAACAATGAATTTTGCAAGGATGTGCATTGAAGTCTCTTCTTCCTCTGTCTTCCTGTCTAATCTGGATGTTGTGGTTCTTGATGAGGAATCTAAGACATAAAAAGTTGTTGTCAAAGTCGAGTACTAGAATATGCCTCAACTTTGTTCTCATTGTAAATATTTTGGCCACTCTCTTATTCGTTGCCCCTCCACTTACTTCAAATGGGTTCCTAAGCCTCCTCCTTTGGTTCTTAACCTGTCGGTTACTTCTGGAGCTTCTGTCATTCCGCCTGCTAGTCACGCCTTGCCTTCGGATAGCTGGACTTTGGTGGCTAAAGTTCCCAAGCTTGTTGGCACTCCAGCTTCTAGAGGCTCCTCCCACTCCCCGGCGGCGCCTAGTCCTAATCCTTTTAACCTTGATTCGCCCTTGGATGGTTTTTCAGATACAGATACCACTCCTTCGCCCAACCCCCTTGTGACCAAACTAAGACAAATTGATGAGAAGGATTTACGTGACCTCAAGCATAAGGCCAAAACCTCTGTTGACACAGGCCAAGTTTCCAAGAAAAAGATCAAAGGAGGGGGGGAGCCACAAGTCTCCTACTTAAAATTTCTTCCCTTTTATGTTATCTTTTTGCTCTATGAATATTAGAGGTGTTAATAAGTATCCCAAGCATGCTAGTGTCCATGCTCTCATTGATAAACATAGTCTCTCTTTTGTTGGTCTTATAGATACTAGGGTCAAGAGCACTAAGGCCATCTCTAAGACTATTTGTAAACACTGGGAATAGCATTTTAATTATGACTTTTATATTAATGGTAGAATTTGGGTTGGTTGGGACCCTAATTTTTGGAAAGTCAATATTCTATCTAAGTCTTCTCAATTTATTCACTATTTTGTCTCCTATATTAGTCTTGATACCCAATTTTTTGTTACTATTGTTTATGAGCTTAACACTCCTACTGAGAGGAAGGTTTTGTGGAAAGATCTTAGGGATCTTGCTCAGAATATTAATAAACCTTGGTCCTTTCTGGGTGATTTCAATGTTATTCAATCTCTTTCCAAAATTAATGGAGGTGCAATCACTTGGGAGTATGGAATGCAAGACTTCAAAAACCTTCTCTTTGATTTATTTTTGGTGGACCTTCGAGCCTCTGGTCCCCTCCTCACTTGGTGGGACTCTCAGTTAGCTAATCCGACCTACAAAAAGCTGGACAGAGCTTTGGTTAATCACATATGGCTGGAATCTTTCCCTACCTCTCAGGCCCTTTTACTCTTCGCGAGCTCTCTGACCATTGCCATGTGGTGGTTAAGTTAGGATTGGCTATCCCTCACCTCCCAAAACCCTTCCAGTTCTTCAACTTCATGGTTGGGCTAGATAATTTCATGGATGTTGTGCAATCTGCTTGGAATACCCCTGCCTTTGGGGACCCATTGCAGATCCTTTTGGGTAAGCTCAGGGCTGTCAAGTAGGCCTTAATTAGTTTGAATCATGTTAATGGTAACCTTTCCTCTAATGTTGAGAAATCTAGAGCTCTCTTTCATGCTACGCAGTAGGCTATTATATTGAACCCTACCGATCCTCATCTCCTTTCTCTTCAGCAGTCCCAATCAGCTACACTTTGGGCTGACTTTTTATGTGAAGAAAATCTTCTGAGGCAGAAGTTTAGGATCCAATGGCTAAAGGAAGGGGACAAGAATACTAGGTTCTTTTATAACCAAATTAAGAACAAATAGAACCATAATAAAATCTTATATATTGAAAATGTTGTGGGGGAATTGTGCTTTGGACACTCGGCTGTCCAAAGTATTGCAGTTGAGCATTTTCGTTCTCTGTTGGGCAGTCTTCCCCTTGCTGAGGGTCAAGCTTCCTCGAACCTGGAGTCTTTAGTCTCTTCCAAGTTATCATCCTAACAAGCTCTGTTGCTTGAACGGGACGTTACTGATGAGGAGATTCTTAATACTTTGAAGCACGTGAAAAAGAATAAGAGTCCTGGCTCGGATGGTTTTAATGTTAATTTCTTTATTCTTACTTGGGATATTGTGGGCCCGGTCTTCACTGCTTCCATTCAGTCTTTCTTTCGCCAAAGATGTCTCCTTAGAGGCACCAATGCTATGGCCATTGCTCTTGTTCCAAAAATCGCTAACCCTTCTTCCATGAATGACTACAGACTAATTTCTTGTTGCAATACCTCCTATAAATGTATTTCTAAGATCGTTGCCTCGCGTCTCATGGGTATCCTTCCTTCTATCATTTCGCCAAGTCAAGCTGCTTTTATAAAAGGTAGAAGGATAGGTGACAACATTCTTCTTGCTCAAGAACTTTTTAGGAATTACCATAGACCCTTCGGGCCGCCTAGATGTGCTCTGAAAATTGACTTAAGAAAAGCTTTTGACTCCATTTCTTGGGATTTATTAATGGCTGCTCTTCGTTCCTTTAACTTTCCCCCAAAATTTTTGTCCTGGGTTAAATCTTACATTACCTCTACTACATTCTCTGTCAAGGTCAATGGTGCTCTTTATGGCTATTTCAAAGGATATAAGGGGCTTAGGCAAGGTGGTCCCTTTCACCTTATCTTTTTGTCATTATCATGGAAGTTTTTTCCCTTATGCTTTCTAAGGCATCCAAGCTTCCCTCCTTTCATTACCACTGGAAGACGGTTGTCATCTCCCTCACTCATCTTTGTTTTGCGAATGATCTCATCATTTTTTGCCAGGGTGACATTGGCTTAGTTAGTACCCTCAAACATTGCCTTGATCAGTTCTCCTTTCAGTCTGGCCTGCTTATAAATGCCTCGAAGAGCATGTGCTTTCTTTCCCATGTCCCTCCTGACACTAGCGATGATATTCTATCTTCTCTGGGATTCCAGTTGGGTTCATTTCCTGCAAAGTTTCTTAATGTTCCTTTGATCACAACCAAACTTAGTCTTGCAGACTGCTAACCTCTCCTCGAAAAGATTAAATCCAGAATCTCTTTGTGGACTAATAGATTCCTCTCTAATGCTGGTAGACTGCAATTGATCAAATCGGTTATCCACTATATCCAAGCCTATTGGTCTGCTCACTTTATTCTCCCTGCCTCTGCTATCAATGACATGAAATCTTCCATGTCTAGATTCCTCTAGAAAGGGCCTTCTATGGGTAAATTTGGCGCTAAAATTGCTTGGAGAAAAATTTATCTTTCTTTTGCTGAAGGGGGGCTGGCTATTAAGAATCTTGAAAATTGGAAAAAAGCTCAGATCATGATGCTTCTCTGGCAGATCATTTCTCCCTCCTCCTCTTCTTACTGGGCTAAGTGGGTTCGTGCTGTCCATCTTAAAAACAAATTCTTCTAGATTCTTCCTATTCCATTGGATTATTCTTGGATTTGGAGGAAAGTTCTCAATCTTCTATCTATTGCATGCAGGCGTATCACCTTTTCTATTGGTAATGGTGCTTGTACTAGTCTTTGGTTTGACCCTTGGCTAGGTCATTCTCCTCTCGCTTCTTCTATTCACCCTTGATTATCAACTCTAGCCTTGGTTCTGCTGCCTCTGTCAGCCAAATCATCATAAACTCCAGTTGGGTCCTCCCTGCATCCAACCATAATGATCTCATTGAATTTCGAAATTCTTTTGATATGTCTAGGATTTTTAACTCCGATGCTCAAGATGCCATTCTCTGGGATGGCACCAGGGCTAAGGACCTTAAAACCTCTTCTTTTTGGTGTTCTATTCGCAAAGTATGTTTAACTGTGGGGTGGCATAATATGGTGTGGCATAGCATGGCGCCTCCTCGGTATTCTTTCCTTCTTTGGCTTACTTTCCCACAAGGGGCTTCGGACTATTGATAGGCTTATCAAGTTTGGTATGGAAGTGAACTCCCTTTGTGTACTCTGTTCTACTGAAAGGGAAACATTTCATCACCTTTTCTTCCAATGTAGATTTTCTTTTCAGCTTTTGCTCGCTATCCTCAGACGTTGTGGCTGGCGTGGGATGGATCGAAGTTGGTCCTCTATTACTGATTTTCTTTGTTGTAGCTCTGGCCCCAATTTCAAGCATGGTTTACTAATTTTTCGCTTTGCTACTGTTGTGTATCGGATTTGGCATGAGCGTAATTCTAGGATTTTCTCCAACAAGGCTACTCCTGTTCGGGTCATTATTCGTGATATTATCCATATCATCAAATGTCGCCTCCGCACTTATGCTAGATTTCAAAAGCTTAAATCTAAGGCTTGTTTCCATCATTTGGTACTGTAATTTCAATCAGTCTTACTGTTTCATATACTGTTATTGGGATCTATTGACTACTACATATGCATTTGGGAGTTGGGCTTACTTCACTGTTACGTGTCTGGGCTGCCTTGCATGGGGCTTGGGGTTCTACTATCTTTGGGTCTTGTGACTCTTCTGTGATTTAAGTTGTAGGGTAAACATGGTATGACCTGGGTTGCTGCTGTAGGTTTCATCTGCAACAGTTGTGTTGTTGGTTGCCTATTTTTCTGATCTGTTTTAAGGCTACTAGGTCCTAATTTTTTAGTGGTGATGATTTTCTTTGATGATTATTGGGTTGCTTGGGTAGTTGGCTGTCCTTCTGCTGCTGCTAGGTTCTTTGAGCTTGACTACGGGTTTGGTGATTCTCTAAGACTGAACTTGGGCACTGTTTTGATGGCTTTGGATTGTCTCTGGCTGTTGCACTGTTCTGCTTCCTCTTTGATTAGGGCTACTTTGGGTTATCTATAGACTTATGGTTTGGGGAATTTTTTGGTTGCTCTATGTTGGGTCCGATTTGGTCAACTGTTATTGGTCTGCAGTTGGCTTGTCGTTGGTCTAGCCTTTGTTACTGTTTCCTGTGCATATTGGGTGGACTATCCTGCTGCTGCTATAGATCTATCCTGTTTGGCAAAGTGGGGTCTTGAAAGGGTGGGGCTTCGGTCAAGAAGGGCTCGATTGGGTTGGACTTCGGCAAAGAGGGGCTCGAATTGGTGTAGTTTCGGCTTCGGCCAGTTGGGATTTAGGGAGTGTGGTGCTTCGGCCTTTTGGGGCTTTGACTAGGCGGGGCTTCGACTTGGACCATTTGGTCTTCAGTCTGTTGATTTGTTCAGTGGACAGGGCTTCGACTTGGACCATTCGGTCTTCGGTCTGTTGGTTTGTTCAGTGGGCGGGGCTTCGAATAGAAAGTCCAACGTAAGGCCCAAAGTTAATAAAACCTAAACTCGAACCAAGAACCGGACCCGTGGATCAAACCGATGGGTCACCGGGTGAGAAAAACCCATGGGGCAACCCATGTGGGCCCCATGAGTGAGCCATGGCTGGCCAACTTGGTGGCCAAGCAAGGGATAAGTGTTGTGGGGTGCAAGAAATGAATAATAAGGAGGTGGAAGTAAGGAGGTGAGATGGTTTAATGACCTCAATGCCCTAACCTTGCAAATTCTATAAATAGAGAGGTTGTTAGTTCATTTGTTGCTTGTTCAAAAACACCAACATCTTAGAGCTTATATTATTGATAGAAAAGTGAGAAGAGCTAGTCTTTAACAATCCAAGAAGAAGAGAAGAAGAATCAAGTTAAGAACACAAAGGTAATGAATCCTAAACCATTATTCTCTATCTCTTCAATTGTAGTTTGATAGAGAAGTGGATATTGGTGGAGCATGTATGATAAGGAGTATAAGGATGGCTATTAATGGACTTAAACCTTAATAAACCATGTTGTAAGAGAATCATAATCATAGAAGTTATGAACTAATGAAGAACATTTGAAAATTGTCATTTGTTGTTGATGGACAAGTTTAAAATCATCATGTATAGTATTAGATGATATGTGTTTGGTTAGGATGATAGAATGATGGAATGACTCCATTTTAAACGGTGTAAAAATCTCAAGTAACGAAGTTATGGAAAAATTTACGAGATTAGACGATAATCGTGGAAATCGTGAAATTCTTAGAATGAAAGTCAAAAGTCACCATTGAAATCGAAAACGTTGGTTTTCGATGGAGAATAGTCTAAATTTGCATTTTTGAGCTGCGGACTCAAAAATGGTCAAATTCCGACTTAGAATGAAGGAACGATCTATGAACGTTCACGAACGTTTAATAAATTCGTAATAAAGAACTTAATCGGTGATTTCCATGTTAATGGATTCAAAAATGTAAGATTCTTAAATGAAATCATAGTTCATATGATTTGTGAGCTAACGACTTTTGAACGAGCCGATTCGGACTTATAATGAATTAGTTATGAGCCCGGAAAGAATTGCGATGAAAAAAGCGTGAAAATTATGCGAGGCTCTCGAGTTAAGTATTGCGCAATGACCCAAAGAGTGTGAAGTCGATGCCGCTTGCCTTGTAGAACCCTCAAATCTTCAGAAGTGGCTCACAGTCACCTTCATAAGTATAAAGGAATGGCCAAGCAATTGCCAAGATCGAGCATCATGTCTCTTGACTCACTCATGCTTAACGCTAACTTTTGTAACGACCGAGAAAATTGAATTATTTATAAAATAATTTTATTTGATTTAATAATGAATAAAAATTATAATATATGTTATTATAATGAGTTAACAAGATGAATGTTGTTCTATAACCTAAAAGTGTCGTAAAGTCGTAGTATTTTGGCTACGTGAAGAAATTAAAGTGTTTAAATTTCCAAGACGAAAATAAAAGTTTTTCAAGAAATTCTCTGAAAAACACTATTCATCAATTTCTGCTCGGGAATTATTTAAGAATTTCTGGGAAATGCGTAATGATAGAATAATAAGGAAGGATGGATTATGTGATAATAATTCAGTTATGACAAACGCGATTTTTTGCCTGTATACTAAGTTTAAGAATGTTAGGGAAAGTGAAGATTGAATAAACGATGATTGTATGATACGCAAGTATTATACAAAGCATGAAATACGAGTATGATACGAAGTATTATACGAGTATGTATGAAAGATAGTATATCGTATATGATGAATGATTATACGAATTAGTATACACAAAGAATACGTGGACTATACGTTAAAAGCTTTAAGCTAATTATAATGGACTTGTAGGATTTGTGTAGGAATTGGGCAAGCCCAAGTGCAAACTTGCTAAAGCCCAAACATTAATAATACAAGCCCAATGTACTTAAAACCTATGCCCAAACCAAGAACCGGACCCGTGGATCGAACCGATGGGGCACCGGGTAAGAAAAACCTATGGGGCAACCCATGTGAGCCCCATGAGTGAGTCATAGCTGGCCAACTTAGTGGCCAAGCAAGAGATAAGTGTTGTGGAGGCCAAGCAATGAATAGTAAGGAGGTGGAAGGGCTTAATGACCCTTATACCCTAACTTTGTAATTTCTATAAATAAGAGGAGTTGCTAGTTCATATTTGCCTTGTTCAAATTTCCACCAACAACTTAGCATAAACACATTGAGAGAAAAGTGAGAAGTGTCTTGCCAATTTAAGAAGAAAAGAAGAAGAACCAAGCTAAGAACTTCAAAGGTAATGAATCCCTAACCATTAATCTCCATCTCTTCAATTATAATTTGATAGAGAAGTGAGTATTGGTGGTGCATATACCATAAGGAGTATAAGGATGGTTAGTGGAGGACTTAAACCTTAATAAACCATGTTGTAAGTGAATCATAATCATAAAAGTTATGAACTCAGAACATTGAAGAATTGTCATTTTGTTGTTGATGGACAAGTTTAAAACCATCATTTGTAGGCTTGGATGATTTATGTTGTGTTAATGGAAGAAAACCATTTGGAACGGTGTAAAAATCTTAAGTAACGAAGTTATTGCGAAATTTACAAGATTAGACGATAATCGTCGAAATCGTGACATTCTCGGAATGAAAGTCAAAAAGTCATCATTGAACTCGAAAACGTTAGTTTTCGATGGAGAATAGTCTAAGTTTGCATTTTAGAGTTGTGGACTCAAAAATGGTCAAATTCTGACTAAGAATGAAGAAACGAGCTATGAATGTTCACGAACGTTTAACAAATTCGTAATAAAGAACTTAATCGGTGAATTCTGTGCTAACAGATTCGAAATGTAAGATTCTTAAATGAGATCATAAAACATGTGATATGTGAGCTAACGACTTTTGAACGAGCCAATTCGGACTTATAATGAGTAAGTTATGAGCCCGAAAAATTTACAGAAGAAATGAATTGAGAACATTTTTTTAGGCTCGGTAAATGACGACGTAAGCGTGACCCGACCCAAGGCTTTATAATTGGCGCCATGACTTTCATAGTCGCGCCTTCTAACCCATCGAAGAGTGACACAAGTGTAGATATAGAAGGAAGTATGTATGGCCGCAGTACCGAGGCTTAGTTTGATGAATCGAAGAGTCGTACATGGCCTGAAGCTTTAGTAGGGTAAATTAGCGTGCCATGATACACTTAGGAAGGATGTGAACAATGGAAATGAATGTAATGCTTATGAAAGTTGATTAATAGTGAATTATTACTTTAATTAACTTAAACTAATGTCCTTAAGGATGATAATAACTTTGAGAAGTCTCTCTCGCTTTCTCAATTTCAACTAAAGGTTGACGAACGATTACTTGAACATAAACGCAAAGTAATACAATAAACCGTAACGAACGTTAACCGATCTAAAGAATGATTAGATTGAGAAGAAGGGTAAGATACATTAGTGACCATACATGATTGTTTATGACCTAATGTGGTATGTTATGTACTTATGTATTGTAGAAACCTTAAAGATTCAAAAGGAAAGTGTATTAACTGTAGAAGACGCTGAATGCAAGTGTTCTAACTCTTGTCTATGTTCATTCTGGACAAGCTTTGTGATTCATGTATCTTACGCATGAATTGATGTGAAATGAAGTCGAAGCCAATTCCTTCAGCTAGACTTAGTATATTTTGTGGATTTCCTTATAATCTATCAAAATGTTATCAATATTGTTATCTTTTGCCAAACTGTTTTGGTATGGATTTCAAAGAAAGACTGAGTATTAATGAACAAAAGTTTTGTCGTCAATAGACAGGCACGTGAGGTTGCCAAAACTTAAACGTAGATACGTTTAATGAAGTAGTGTTATGTCTGACATAGAGTACTATAAATTTGATCACCTGGCGTGTGCTTCGTAAGATATAATCTGGGACTTACGGACTTAGTGTCGGGTTGTCGTTTTTAAAGAAAGAATGAAATGCTCAAGGTCTTGGACCAAAATCGATGTTTAACTAATGTTGTGCATAGTTAAACGTTTTAAAGAAAAGAGAAGTGTTATTTTGAATTCTCTATAGTACTTTATAGCTATTGATTCATTTATAGAAGATATACGATTCATATGATTCAAACCTATTGTTTAATGAAATTGTCATACTTGTTGAGCTAGTTATGTTCATTCTTGCTTGAACCATATGAATTTAGCTAAGACTGAACGAACTGCAGGATCCAGTAAGGATAAAGGGAAGGCTAAGGCAGACCAATAAGCTATCTTTGTAATAGTATAGCATGAATATTGTAATTATTTGATATTATGACAAAGAACATATGTAATGACTACAAAGAACCTGGGAAAGGGAATATTATTTTGGAATATATAGAAGACATATTCATTCTTTGAGTTATTTCAATTGAATTTATGTGTGAACTATAGCATCGTGTAGCACCATCTGTCGGGTTAGAAGATACTCGGATTTGGAAGCGTCACAGGTTGGTATCAGAGCCGTAGGTTATAAAACTTAAGGGAGAAAAAGAACCTTAAGCCATAACCTTAAGAAAAGTTAAAGAAGTAAAAGACGAAGTTAACCCTAAAAATGTATTAAATGTGATATGTGTTTTTACTATTCTAATGATGTGTACTAATCAAACTAATTTGTTTTGTTGTAGATGTCCGGAGATAACGTGATGTATAAGGTTATACATGTGGTTAGTGAGGGGTCTGTAAACCAAGTAGAGATCTTACCAACACCTATAGTTGAGTTGTCAGAAGTGGTGGTGGTTGAGTTAGAAGACTCGGAACTATGAGAATGCTATTAGGCAAATGTAACCTAGTTCGTAACTAGAGTTAGATATGTAAATATGTTGTATCTATGTAGTGACGTAAAAACCTCTTTTGTATATTAATGGATAGTCTTTTGTAAATTCTAATTTTTGGAAAGCAATGACAAAAAAGTAATGTAATCAGCTAAGGCTGTGTAATGACGAATGATGTAGTATTATACTACAAGGAAGAAGCAAATCAATATAAGTCTTTTATTAAACATGTTGTGCAATGAGTATTAGTTATTGTTTAATAATAAATAATAACTAACTAACAAGAAGTCGGTCTCGAACGATAAAATCGATGAGAGAGAAGCTCTCCCTTCTCTCTAGCTTTGCTTTTCATTGATTCAGATATGAATCTCGTTCCCATTCCGAGATAAATTTTCGATGGTTTGTTCGAGTCCCCTCTGATCTGTTAGTCCGAGGTTGTCTTTGTTCCTTCTTTGTTTTGGGCTTTTGTTTTTTCGTGCTTATCCTCCATGGGTAAACAGTTGAAACGCTCAAAATCCAAATCTGCAACAAAGAGGCCTCGGTCAAAGATGGTGCTCGGTTCTATTGGGAATGCTAGTGTTGAGGATTGCTTTGATTCTTCAAGAGCTTGTTTCAAATCTGCCGTGTCTAGTTTGAAGGATGCTAATTTTGATTTGCCAGATAATTTCTACTCCGCAGATGAGAAGGTCTTGTCTATTGTTCCTGCTGATTCACCTTTGATGGTGACTGATTCTCACTCTCCTGGAGCTGCGTGTGTGTTATCTGACTGTTGCCATGGGACCCACTCAGCTGATTGTCTCAAGGAACCTTTAGACCGATGCCCACGTGCTTGTGTTTATAACTTTCAGCTTTTTAGTCACAATTATTGTCTGAATGGAAATTCATCTTCTAATGCTCAATTTCCAAATTGCCTGGGCCCTGCTACCCAGCAAATCGCTAACTCCTCTCTATCTCAGACTAGGGAGGCCGAGATAACTCTGTCCTTGCCTAAACCGTTATCCATTCAAATTGGCGAATTCTCTTCTCCCCTTGCCGGTGAATCCTCTTCGACTCACGGTAGGGATGCTCCCGCTTCCTCAGGTTTTTTGCTCCATCATAAGGTATGTCCTCTTAAGGATCACGAGATTCTCTCCATTCCTTCAAAAATCTCACAACATGGAGTTGATGTTTGGTCCCTCTCCCTTGTGGGTTCTTTTATTGGTTGTAAGAAATCTATACACTATGCTTCTTTCTGGGCAAAAAACATTTGGGGTGACCGAATTGCAAAGGTGTTTTTTAAAGGAAATGGTCTCTTCATTTTTAATTTTAAGCAAGAGGCTGATATGCTCGGTATTCTCAACTCTGGTCCTGTTTTTTTTTGGCAAATCCCTCTTGATCCTTCATCGATGGCATCCTGGTATGGAATTGGTTAAATCTGATCCTACTGCTATTCCTATTTGGATCAACTTCCATAATGTCCCTCTTGCCTTTTGGCATGATGATGGTTTTGCTTACCTTGCTAGTCATTTTGGTAAACCTTTGTTCCTTGATGAGCATACTAGGACGGGTAACAAACTTGCATTTGCTAGAGTATGCGTGGAAATTGAGGCAATCACAATTGTTCCAAGTTCCTTCAGAATTCAAATTGAAAATTGTGATCCTCATGAAATCAAGGTGGAAATCCTCTGATGCTTCTTGCAAATCTAAGCCTCGAGCTATGGTACAAAATCCTGGGAAACGCAAGTCTTTTTGGAAAAAGGTGGAGAAGCGAAATGAGGAACCATCATCTTGCCACTCTTCTCCTACCCTGCCCCCGGAACACTGTAATGATGTTCAATCTTGCAAGGTAAAGCAAAATGAACACCCTCTTGGGGATTCACTGGCTTCCACTAGTACAGTTTTCACCCTGGACTTTAATATTGGATTACAGCCTGGTAGTCCAGGGAATGTTGATCGCAGTGGGAAGGGTATGACGGCAATCTCACTGGACGTACCATCATCAAGGCGGAAAGTTAATTCCCCAGGATCAGGTTCGGAAAAAAGAGTTCACTTTGACAAAACTGCAGTTTTAATGGATATAGCTAATATTGCTAAAATAGATGCTTTAGCTACTATCTCCTTTCCAGCAGTCAAATCTTGCTTAAAGGTTTCCACCGGGAGAATTGCAATGCGGCAAATCGAAAATAAACCTCCTTGACTTATACAACTGGTTTGTTATTGGGCTGGTTGGTAACCCCCATGTGGTTCTGCTGTTGTAGCAGCACGTGGTTTTGGGCCCGGCTGGTTTAGGTTCTACGTAGCCATGCTCCTTGATATTGTTATCTATTGTCGTTATTCTGATTTGGTTTGAATCTGACAATCTGGCTTTCTGCTTTGGTTCGTTCTGCTGGTAATGTTCAGATTTGGCTTCTGTTTCATTTTGATGGTACTTGGTTGCTGTCATTTTGATTTCTATCAATCCTTGCTCGTTGATTTATTCAAATTCTTTAGCTTGGGTATGTTTTGCGCTTGGCCATATGAAAGGTTCTGTCGATGAGATTTCCGGCTGATTTTTGCCGAGTTTTGGGAGTTGCTGTGGGTCAGTGTTCTTGCAGGTTTTGAGCAACGCAATGGGGCCTTCTTTCTCATATTTGTTTTGCATTGCTGGTGCCACCTTGTTGCCTCCCACGTGGGGTATAAGTATTTTGATGCCACACGTGGGGTTTACTTTGTAGCTAAATATTTAGTTTTATAGCTAAATGTTTTTGTTTCTGCTGTCTTTTGCTTAACCTCGGGCTGTGAGGGCGATTAATATTGGGTTAGGCAATTGTTTTTTTTCCTAGTTTTTAGGTGCTTTAATCCTCTCGAGAGAAGAGGGTTATGTTATGATCTCCACTGTAATATCTTTAGCTTTTGCTTTTTTATATACAAACAAATTTAGCAAAAAAAAACAAGAAAGTAATAATGAAGTGTTATTTATTTTAACAGAAAGATGCCGCCAAGAAGAAGACAGTGAAATCAAGAAGCAAATGTAAATCAACCGGAAGAGGGACCGGTTAACCCGATGCAAGAGTTCGTTAATTTATTAACGACTGCTTTTAATAGAAATGGGGCGATTATACCTGTAAATCCTGTGATAGTACGGGCTACTACGTTTAAGGATTTTAAGAGTGTAGGCCCACCGGAGTTCAAAGGAACTACGGACCCTATAGAAGCCCAGACTTGGGTAAAAAAAATAGAGAAGGCATTTTGTTATTGCAAATGTCGAAGAGGGGCAAAAGGTTTTTTTTGCTACCTATATGATGAAGGGAGAGGCCAACTTTTGGTGGGAGGTAAACCAAGCTAGGGCTGGAGTAGAAAATATAATGTGGACACGGTTCAAGGAGATTTTCTTCAAGAACTATTTTCTCAAGAGTATGCAGGGGAGGATGGAGATGAGGTTTCTAGAATTGAAACAAGGGGAAATGACTATTCCCCAATATGCTTCCAAGTTCAATGAACTGGCAATGTTTGCTCCACATCAGGTCGATACGGAGCTAAGGAAGGCGAGGAGGTTCGAGCAGGGCTTGAAACCCTGGCTCTATAGCCAGATATCAGTGTTTCAAAGTACTTCCTTTGGAACCATTCTAGAGAAGGCGATAATCGCCGAGGGTGGTAACGAGGCTCTAAGTCAATACCACAGAGAGAAGAAGAATAAGAATAAGGTAGAAGGAGTGAAAACCGAGGGAGCCAGCGGGAGTGGCAATCGTCAGAAGAGGAAGGGTTTTAACTCTGGGAATACCGGAGTAAAGCAAATAGATCCTAAGAAGAGGATGGAGGCATGCAAGAATTGTGGGAAGACTCATTTGGGAGTCTGTCTCAAGGAAAAAGCGGTGTGCTACAACTGTGGATAGGAGGGGCACATTTCGCCTAATTGTCCAAGTTTGAAAAAGAATCACGGATGTTCGCCTTTGTTGTGAAGGAAAACATCAGAAAGCCCAAGATGACCCCATAGTCTCCTAGCTATAGGCTCAACAACTTTATAGGGAAGAGAGGAATGAAGGAAATATCCCACAAGACTGTCTGCCCAGATTTGGTTTCCTCTAAGTAGCATATTGTCCAGAGGTATGACAGACAAGATCCCATCGGCAGAAGTAGAATTAGGTGGGTGGTATGAAAGATGCCTAGAAGACTTGACATTAGTTCTACCAACCACATCACTCCAAGTTTTGGTGGCGGCTTTCTGGCCTGGTGCAGGTATTTCCCGTTCCTCGAGGGAAGAAACGGGAATTTTTGAAAAGGCTGACCCTAAAAAACCAGTTTTGACAAGACATGAGTTGGTGGGAGACCGAGCTTGAACCACCGGTTTAGAGCCTTCACCCACCTCAGTCGCCGGAGAAATCAAAGGGGCTGATCCTCCCGGCCTAGAATCTTCACCAACACATAAGACCTATCGAAGAGCGCCACCTAGGAGGCCAGAAAAACTCAAGGGGGATATCTGGTTTAGGACTTAATACAGGTACCTCATGTGCACTTGGAAAATTGACCCTCTTACCATCCGACAAGAAATGTTGAACATCATTGGAAGTAATCCCGTGAGCTGATAAAAAGGACATTAAATGCATGTTTTTCTTCCTTTCAAACAGAGCTTCCTCCCTATCTTTTTGAGAAAAATGATGAGCAACCGAGAATATTTCCCTAGCATTGGCCCCCATAGCATGACCGATATCCATATCAGGAGCCAAAGCATTGGTTGAAGAGTCTTCAGAGCTAATGTTGGTACCCATACCACCCATAATGGGAGCTGACTCCCCCATTTCCTCGACTCCAAGATGAGGAGGTAGAGAGTCCGATGAGTTCGGATGAGAGACACCAAACTCAGCAAATAGGTCTTTAGAAAGGCTACTCTCTGAGTTCCCTACGAAGAGATGGTTGTGACTAACCATAATGGAACAGAGGAAGATGATGAGCGAAAGAAGGAGAGGTGATCAAAAAGTACTAATGAGAACCGAATAGAAAATAAGAAGATTAACAGCAAAGAAGCCAAAAATTGTGACAAGAGTGAAGGGGGAGAGGCCGGAAAGTTAGGTAGGAGATGGTCGGAAAAGAGGTATAGAGAGAAGGCAGAGAGAAAACTTTAGAGAGAGAAACATCTTGTGAAAATAGCTCGCATGGTAGCTATTGTTATAAGCGAATTCCACTAAGGGTAGGTGATCATCCCAACTTCCTTTAAAGTCCATCACGCAAGTTCTAAGCATCTCCTCTAGCATTTTTATCGTTCACTCACTCTGCCTATCTGTCTGCGGATGATAAGCGGTACTTAACCTCAATTGTGTTCCCATCCTCTCTTGCAAGCTCTTACAAAATTTTGACGTGAAGCGCGGATCTCGCTTAGAAACAATCGATACAGGCACTACATGTCGTGAAACAATTTCCTTTTCGTACAGATTTGCTAACTGATTCAAACTATATCGGATCTTGATTCAAACTATATCGGACATGGTAGATACATGTCGTGAAAATGAGCCGTCTTTGTTAGTCGATCCACGATAACCCAAATGGCGTCAAAACCTTTCTGCGTGACTGGAAGTCCTACCACGAAATCCATCGTAATATGCTCCCATTTCCACTCCAGTATCTCCAACGGTTGGAGTAGACCACTCGGCCTCTGTTGCTCCGCTTTGACTCGTTGACACATAAGACATCTACTAACGCACTCCGCAATTTCTTGTTTCAGATTTGGCCACCAAAAATGTTGCCTCAAATCTTGGTACATTTTCGTGCCTCCTGGATGAACGAAATACGTCGTCTTGTGTGCCTCGTGTAAAATTTCTTCCCTCAACTTAGTTATCACTGGCACCCACACTCTCCCTTCAAATCTTAAAATATCGTCTCTATCTATCTTGAACTTTTCTTCCTCATTTTTTGGGATCCTCTTCCTGATTTTCTCACATTCTTCATCCTTTTCTTGGGATTCCTTTACTCTATCCAATAAGGTCGGACGAGCTTCTACTGCAAACAATCTCTCTTCAAACCTTTCCGGTCCTTTCACTTCTATCTCCAATTTTTCCATATCCCTTATGTTCCTCCTGAGTTGTCAACTGAAATAACTTCTCCCTTCCTTTCCTACTCAACGCATCGGCCACAACGTTTGCTTTTCCCGGGTGATAAACAATATCGCAGTCATAATCCTTGATTAATTCTAACCACCTTCTTTGACGCATGTTTAACTCCTTCGTGTGAATATATATATATATATATATATATATATATATATATATATATATATATTGTTATCGTGGGTTTTGACCAAGACCGGGGTACTGTGGCCATACCACCATTTCGCTTAACACTTGTTGCGGGACGGAATCGATCCCAGATGCCCGGGTTTACTTGTTCACCCCAATGTCGAAGCTTATCATTGCGCCAAATATCTCACATTTTCACCGTCATAAATAGTGTCTCCAAATCTTTAACGCAAAAACTACTGCCGATAACTCTAAGTCATGAGTAGGGTATCATTTTTCATAATCCTTCAATTGTTGTGACGCATATGCAATGACTTTTCCATGTTGCATTAGCACACAACCCAGTTCTCTATGCGACGCATCACTATACACCATAAATCATCCTGTATCATCTGGTAAGGATAATACAGGTGCCTCGCTCAATCTCTTTTTTAGCTCTTGGAAACTCTCCTCACACTTGTCTGTCTACACAAATTTCACTGTCTTTGTTGTTAAGTTGGTCAACGGGGTTGCTATCTTACAAAAATCCTTGATAAATCTTTGATAGTACCCAGCTAACATTAAGAAACTTCTTACTTCAGTTGGCTTCTTCGGTTGTTCCCGATTACTCACTGCTTCTACTTTCGCGGGGTCTATTGGTATTCCATCCTTATCCACCACGTGTCCTAAGAATTGAACCTTCTCCATCCAAAATTCACACTTAAAATTTTTGCATACAACTTCTCTTTTCTTAGTGCTTCCAAAACCAGCAGATGTTCGGCATGTTCTTCCTCCGTCTTTGAGTAGATCAGTATATCGTCGAAGAAAACTACTACGACCTTATCTAAGAATGGCTTGAAGACTCGATTCATCAAGTCCATAAACGCTGCCGGAGCATTCGTTAAACCGAATGACATTACTAAAAATTTGAAATGTCCGTAACGAGTTTGAAACGCCGTCTTTGATATATCCTCTTCCCGCACCTTCAACTGGTGATAACCCGTTCGCAAATCTATCTTCGAGAAACACTTGACTCCCTTTAATTGGTCAAAAAGGTCGTATATCCTTGGTAACGAATATCTATTCTTAATCGTCACCCTGTTCAATTCTAGATAATCGATACAGAACCTCATTGATCCATCTTTCTTCTTTACAAACAACACGGGTGCTCCCCAATGAGACACACTCGGTCATATGTAACCCTTATCTAGCAACTCTTGCAATTGTATCATTAATTCCTTCATTTCTACTAGCGCCATACGGTATGGAGCTTTCAAAATCGGTGCAGTTCCCGGTGCGACAAGCTGAGTATGCTTTACAGATTCCCACCAGTAATCTGCCTCTCCTCGCAACATGAAGGTGGCAAAGGGAACCTTTTGCTCCTCGAAGCATCCCAAGATATCAAATATCTTGGTGATCTGCTTTATCCACGTCTCCGCCTTAAGTGGTTTTGGCTCTCCCAAAAACTCTGGTGGTCCCAGCTCCTTGAACTGCTTAGTGGTGACCATCCGAGAGTTGCCAGTGTTTCCACCTGCATTTTGAACAAGGGCCGCTCTCGCCTGATGTTGCATGAATTGCATAAAGCCTCTAAACATCCCATCGTTAATCATTTGATCGGTGTTATAGTATACCTGAGGATTATTGTCTTCCTGTTACACATTATCCTGGGTATTGATTGTTAGTGACTCAACGGTCTCATGTGCTTCATTGCTAATCTCAACATTTTCAGATGCCATTTTCAAACACTGCCACAAAATAAGGGTTAATTGACATATCACATATTATCACTATACTCTGACCGATCAATTAAATACCAAATAACTTAGGTAGGTCATACTAGCGAAGGAATTCCACGTCTCTCCCCTCCTAGTTCTTGTCTCACATCTCAGCCAGGGAACATATCCCTAAGCTTTGATACCAAATGTGACGCCCCCAAAATAGGTATACATCACCCATCTTGAGTCGCCAAATACATGGTACAGAAATAAAATACAAACTTCTTTAATACAACTTTCGTGTAAAAATACGACAAAACATTGCTGAGTTTTTACATGAATATTGTCTTCTAGACAATATCCAAACTCAAATTCAATCCTCATTACATTTATTATCACACTAAGTAGTGAGGACTGCTAAAACCACCATCTCGGACCATCACTCTGTTCCCCAACTAGTCCCAGCTACGTTCTCTTTTTCTGAAGAGAACAATGAAAGCAAAAGGGTGAGCTCAACTAGCCCAGTAAGAAATATTATGACTAAGACAATGCAGAATAAATTATCATTAGCCTTCAACAGTGTTAAACTGATAAAATACAATAAACATCAAGTTTAACTACAGCGGAACAAGCAATCCATTAGAAGAGTCAAGTAGAGCATGATATCTACTATCTTCTATGATTTAAAAAGTTTTTCATCCACTTTATCACCGAGACTCGACAATAAATAAACCACATCATTGAATCATCCCGGCACTTTCGGGCGAAGGATATTCATGTAATCATCAATAATTCATGATTATACCGAATAATCCTCGGTCATAATCATACCAACAACTCGTCCCATCAATGCACTACGGGCCAATGAGGACTTTTACCACATCATTTGTAACATTACGGGTCATGATTATACTGAATGATCCCTGGTCATAAATATACCAATCAACAGTCCATGCATGTAAGCCAAAGATGACTTTCATCACAATATAAGCATGAGGATGATGACAATGATATAAGCATTAATCAAACGAAATCAAGGATAAATATTAAAGACTTTAAATTTATCCAGAGTTTAAAAATATCCAAATTGTCAACATGATACTTCTTTGTGGAGTAAAATTCAAGAATAATATTCATGTATCAAAAATAATTTGGACAGAAAAGAAATATATTTTTCAGGTGAATAGTACCTTGTGAATAGTACTTTGGGAATTGTACCTCGTGAATAGTATCCCGACATGAAAAGTGCCCCAAATATTCGAGTGAATAGTAACTCGTGAATAAGATACTCGGCATGAAAAAATGCCCCAATAATACCCGAAAGTGAATAATATTTGAGTGAATAATGTAACCGTGAATAGTAACCAAATAAATAGTAACTCATGAATAGTATCTCGGTATGAAAAGATCAATAATTATCAAGAAAGCTCAGAATAATATTTTCAAGAAAAGATACTGGATGAAGCTCAAATATCAAGGATATTCTACTAATTTCACGGAGTATAGAAGCAATACTTAAACAGAATAAAGGTATAATAAGGAATATGAGACAAAATAATATTACTCACATACTATAGAGTATGGAAGAAAATATTATTCCTTATGAATACTGAACAAAAATAATATCCCTTACCTTAGAAGAAGACTGGATACTGGAATAGTGGGGTAGCAGACTTCTCTTTTTCTTTCTCTCTATAATTTCTCTTGTGAGTCTTACTGAATTGGTGAGAATGCAAGAAGAATGTGCTTCTATTTATAGAAAAATATAGTTTCAATAATTGCACGTTTTGGGGCTCGAAATATTACAGTATAATACCTTCATCTTTTCCTTCATTTTTAATTTAGTCCTGCAAGTATTATCAAACTTGCACCACCTCCCCTAATAGTACATCATGTGAATCAATAGTACATTCATGTGAATCAATAGTTCTATACATGTGAAAAAATAGTTACAGTATAGTACCTTCATCTATACCTCCATTTTTAATTTTGTCATGCAAGTATTATCAATCTTGCACCACCTCCCCTAATAGTATATGCATGTGAATCAATAGTACAAACATGTGAACAAATAGTTATAAGCATATGAATTAATAGCAATTAATTGCTCATTTATTCGATTAATTACCCGATTGGTCAATATAACCTCTAAAAATCAATTATTATCGAAATAAATGTCGATTTCCACTAACACTAATAATCCCAACACAATGGAACTATCAATTTCATCTTTAATCAACATGAATTTATTCATCATTAATATTATAACTCATAATATTTAAATCTATGCTTAGTTCATAATTCCTAATATTTACGCGATAATTTCTGTAAATATACTCTATAGGGATTACTTCCTTATTCGCAACTTCTATGTTCAAGGGATTTCCTAATCGTTCTTGGGGTAAATTAAATCGATTAGCAAATTCCTTGGATACAAAAGAACAGGTGGCACCCGAATCGAACAATACATAGGCATTTATATCATTGATCGGGATGATACCTGACATAACGTCCTTCGCAACTAAAGCGTCATGGATGGTCATATTAAATGTTCTGGCAGTTGGACGGTTGGATGGCGTTGGTCCGGCAATCATCAATTTGCCACTCCCTCCTTGTTGGCTGCTTCCTCCACTACTTCCTTTCTTCGGGCAGTCTTTGATCAGATGGTCCGCCGAACCACAAGCAAAACATCCTTTGATCTTCTTCGGCTTTGGGAAGTTTGGAGCATAATGTCCCTCTTGGCCACAGTTGTAACATACATTGCGCCCTTTCCAACATTCGCCTTGGTGATACCTTCCACACATTGGGCATCCTTCCAACTTCTTCTTAAACTCTCCTCGAGATTTTTTACTTGATTGTTGGGATTCTTGTTGTTGTTGTTCTCCCACTTCATCTTTCCTAAGTTACAACCTCCGCTGCTACTTCCTCCTCGGTTCTCTCCACCGGTGCTCTTTCCCTTCTTCTCCTTGTTATACAAACTTAAAGCTTCACTTCCTCCCTCTGCAATAATAGCCTTCTCCAACAATGTTGTAAAAGAATCAATCTGAAGAACCGATACCATGTTAAACAACCAAGGCTTCAGTCCTTGCTCAAAACGCCTAGCTTTCCTCTCTTCATCTACCACCTAGTATTCAGCAAACCGAGCTAGTTCATTGAACTTAGCCGCGTATTGTGCCACTGACATATCTTCTTGCTTAAGTTCTAAAAACTTTACCTCCATCTTATTTTTCATGCTCTTCAGGAAATAATTCTTGAAGAACAGAGTCTTAAACCTCTCCCGAGTGACTATCCATTCTCCTGCTCTCTGCTAATTCGCCTCCCACCAGTAATTCGTTTCGCCTTTCATCATATAGGTTGCAAATGTTGTCTTCTGGTTTTCACCCACACGAGCGATGGTGAAAGCCTTCTCCATCTCTTTGATCCATGTCTGAGCCACGATCGGATCGATCGTTCCTACAAATTCCGGAGGTCCTACACTCCTAAAATCCTTAAAGCTTGGGACTGGAACTACTTGGGGAACGGGCGGTACTGGTTCATTTCTTCCCCTAAGAGCTTCTTCTAACAAATCTACAAGCCTCTGTATCGGATCTACTGGTCCTCTCTCATCGTTAACCGATTCTTCCGGTGCAGTTATTCTATGTATGGGTGGCTCTGCATCATAAAATTTTTATTTTATTATCTAATTATATTACTTAATCATTTCTTAGTTGAAAGAACTAAAAGTTATATAACACATTTCTGAAACAAGAACATTTATATTCATATGCCAAATGGTTACAATTACATGGTCTTTTCTAACATACTTCTATAAATGACAACATCATATCCCCTCTTAACACAAAAGACGGGGACAACACTCACATATTACCCCTCTAATATTTTTAAAAAGTTTGGGGGTCTACAACTACCTCACATCTTACACAAAGACTGAGATTTAACAACAACAAATTAAATAACACATAAATAAAACACTACAACTACTAAGCTTTGTCGACATTGGGATTTTTATTTGTCCCTTTTTCTATTCTTGTTCTTTGGTGTTCTCATGTTAGGTGAGATTTGTTTGAAAAAACAAGTGAAAAAGGTCCGACATGTATAAGTCGACAATTTGACTATAAGAGTCGCCAGTTGGTGTTTTTAACTGGTTGCACCAACGCAACCGAGAAAAGGTTTGCACATCCGTGATGTGACACTGCTAAACGGGTCTGTGAAACCAAGATTCATTTGAGTTCGGGGGTTTGATTATGCGGAGGGAAGGTGTTAGGCACCCCCGATATCCGTGTTACCACGGTGACTGCCACTTTTCAAGAAACTATTATATGAATGTGTGTGTGTGTGTGTGTCTGTGTGTGTCGGTTAATGTGCTGTTATTTGGAAGTAGTGCTATGCCTCATTCGCACCTATACAAAGGGTTTGAATTTGTATAAAAATTCAATTTTAAACAAGATATAGCAATGAGATTTTATGAAACAGGTTTTTCAAACCCTGTGCTCAATAATAATTGGGGAAGACCTTGGGCCGAGATCCTACCATTCTAGAGTTTTGGGATCGAGCCCACACGCCTAAGGATGAGCGTGCTTTGTCTCAGGCAGCTTTAGCTATACGGGTAAAACTCATCTTACTATTTAGCTTTTAATTATATTCAATCGTAAATAAAATTATATAAGTAACATACGTATACGGAATACATTACAGGACCGATTTCAGAGGCTTCGGGACGAGCGTATAGCTGAGCTGGAGGCTATTAGGAGGGGTTCTGAGCTGTTAGATTCTGCCACCCATCTTCCCTATATTGTATTAGATCGGGATAAGGAGATGAGACTATGGGTAGTATCTCAGGATCCCCCTACTAGCAGTACCGACAGATATCGAGTGTTGGGTCTGCCGAGGATACCCGCATATACACTTCTTGGAGGTAATATTTTATTATGTTTCACGAAATTATCCGAATTTATCACATTATATAAATTATTATTAGTAATCGAATTTGTATCTCTTTATAGGCTCCAGCCAGCGCCAGCGTCCGTGAGCACATGTCGGACCATCTCATACGATCGCTGGCTTGGAAGACGATATCTTCCTATGGCTGATAGGGGCCGTGTTGGATAGGTTCCGTACCGATCCGGTCTTTCGGCGTCAGCAGTTGCCTTCTAGTTCTCGTCTTCACCAGATTGCTTAAGATATTATAGCGAGGGCCTCTCAGTAGAAATGCGGAATTAACACGGAGCGATTCGGCGCTTGAGCGCCGAGATTCTCCGGATGGTGATTACCCTCTTGGAGGAGGCTTTTCGTCCGCCCCTACCTACTCAGGTATTCTAATTGTTTATGTTTTTTTCAATTAAGGCTAGCTTGTTAATTCTCTCTCTCTCTCTCTCTCTCTCTCTCTCTCACACACACACACACACACATATATATATATATATACGGACTAATGATTTATATTTTTGATTCTATCAACAGGGTGGCGATGGCGAGCAGACTGGCGATGACTGTAAGACCCCAACTTTTATGAATAAAGATTAATTTCTCTCGAAATATATTTTTAAATATTATGGCGTGGATATAATATAATGTTATAGTTGTGGGTAATATTTATAAATTTTGCAAAGTAAGCAAGTGGTTATATAATATTCGATTGGTCAGGGAATATTCGTTTTAACGCGGAATATTAAATGCGACAACACAATCATTAGTGGACCCCATAAACGGAAGTATTGTCGTAATAAGAAAACGCGTAATTATCTTTTATAAAAATAATGGCGGAAGTGTTACCGTTAAAACCGTTGAACTACCCGATAGTAAAAGTACAAGATGTCTGCTGCGTTCGTTGCGTAGTAGCACACCAGTATTGATTATTGATGCTTACGTGAGAAGTCACTCTGTTATATACTCAATTATTGCTACGATAATTGCTGATCATATCTCTCATATTATTGATTCGATTATTGTAATAAAGATCATCCGCATAATATGTTATATTATTAAATCAATAATTGAGACGACAAAGTTATTTATATTATTAAATTGCACTATTTACAATGTCTAGAAGTTCTTTCAAGGAGAGGTTGGGTCATCTAATTGCACGCCAATAAGGAGAAATCCTTATCGAAAAGCCCCCTCTTTCCTGGGAACGACCTGGTTATTAAATATTGTGAGTTATAATATTAATGATGAATAAGTTCGTGTTGATTAAAGATGAATTTGATAGTTCCATTGTGTTGGGATTATTAGTTTTAGTGGAAATCGACATCTATTCTGATGATAATTGATGTCTAGGGGTTATATTGATAAATCGGGTAATTAATCGGATAAATGAGCAATTAATTGCTACTAATTCACATGCTTATATAACTATTTGTTTACATGTGTGTACTATTGAATCACATTCATGTACTATTAGGGGAGTTGGTGCAAGATTTATAATACTTGCATGACTAAGTTAAAAATGGAGGTATAGATGGAGGTACTATCTCGTAATTATATTTTTTCACATGATTATAACTATTGATTCACATGATTGAACTATTAATTCACATTATTTACTATTAGGGGAGGTGGTGCAAGTTTGATAAGACTTGCAGGACTAAATTAAAAATGAAAGAAAAGTTGGAGGTATTGTACTGTAATATTTCGAGCCCCAAAACGTGCAATTATCGAAACTATAGTAAATAGAAGTTCATTCTTCCTTCATTTCTCACCAATTCACTAAAGCTATAGAGCAATTATTATAGAGAGAAATTATAGAGAGAAAGAAGAAGAGAAGTCTGCTACCTCTCCACTCCAGTATCCAGTTTCTTTCTAAGGTAAGGGCTATTATTACTTTTGTAATCATGAAGAGAGTTTCTGTTATTCCATTCTTTATTATTATGTTGGAATAACCTGTCTATGCGAAGTACCACATACATGGTGAAATTCTTCTGTTATTCCATTCTTTATTATTATGTTGGAATAACTTTTATACATGCAAGTCACCGCATACATGGTGAAATTCTTCATTATTCCATTCTTTATTATTCATTGGAATATCCTGTGTGTGCGGATTACGCTAGACACAGTTCCATTCTTTATTATTCATTGGAATAACTTTTGTACATGCGATTATCGCATTCATGGTGAATTCTTTGTTATTCAATTCTTTATTATTACATTGGAATATCCTATCTGTAAGCGGATTACGCTTGACACAGGTTCCATTCTTTATTATTACATTGGAATAACCTATACATGCGATCTATCACATGCATGGTGAATTCTTTGTTATTCCATTCTTTATTATTCATTTGAATATCCATGTCATAAGTGGATTACGCATGACCTAGTTCCATTCTTTATTATTACATTGGAATAACTTTTGTCATGTGGATTATCACATGCATGGTGAATGATGCTTCGTATTCATTCCTTATTAAATTGTGGAAATGATCCGTCTCGTGGATTAGCGCGCATGGCGTGTGAAAATCCATTTGCGCTTTCATATATTCTATGATACTCATTTGGTTAAAGTTTTGGCTTCTATACTCCATGAAATTAGTAGAATATCACGGATATTTGCGCTTCATCCCATTATTTTTTATGAAAATATTCTTACGAGCATTCTTGAATTTTACTCCACAAAGCGATGTCATGTTGACAATTTGGATGTAATTGATTTCAAGATAAATTAACTTATAAATCTTTAAAATTTATTCTTGAACTTGTTTTATTAAATTATTATGTCATTGTCATTTCCTCATGCTTATATTGTGATGAAAGTCATCTTTGGCTTACGTGCGTAGATGAACTTGGTATGATTATGACCATGGATTATTCGGTATAATCATGACTTTGTAATGTTATAAATGATGTGGTAAAAGTCCTCGAGAGCTTTGTGGTGCATTGATGGAATGATTTTGGTATGATTATGACCGTGGATTATTCGGTATAGTCATGACCATTGATGATTTAATGAATATCCTTGGCCCAGAAAAGCGAGATGACTCGATGATGTGGTTTATTTATTAAGTGAGTCTCAAATGATAAAAATTGATGAAAACATTTTAAATCATAGAAGATAGTAGATATCATGCTCTACTTGACTCTTCTAATGGATTGTTTATTCCGCTGCAGTTAAACTTGATGTCTATTGTATTTTATCAATTTAACAATATTGAAGACTAATGATAATTTATTCTGCATTATCTTAGTCATAATATTTCTTGCTGGGCTAGTTGAGCTCACCCTTTCTTTCACTATTCTCTTCAGGAAATGAGAACGTGGCGGGACTAGTCGGGGAACGCGGTGTGACGGTCCGGATGATAGCATTAGTAGTCCTCACTATTACATTAAATAGTGTGACAATAAATGTAATGAGGACTCCATTGAGTGTGGATATTGTCTAGATGACAATATTCTTATTAAAACTCTTAGATTATATTTTGTCTATATTTTACACGATTTGTTGTATAATTAAGTTGTATTTGAATTTTGTACCATGTATTTGGCGACTCAAGATGGGTGATGTATACCTATTTTGGGGCGTCACAATGACGAGCAAATGATCTTGATTTCCATACATTTAGAGCAAATATTCGTTCACCTCACTTGGATGATGATACTTTTTTACTAGTTTATAGTTCATTTGTATTCATGTTATTATAGAACATTTGTATATATTATAGTGTCTAATTAAATACGTATATAAGTATTGTAGAACATTTGTATATATTGTAGTGTCTAATTAAATGCATATATAAGTATTGTAAATTATAGTGTTTATCATTTATGGAACATTAGCTTATATTTGTAATTGGTTAGCTTATATTTATGGAACATTAGCTTATAATACGTTTTGGTGGATATTTGAATGTGAATGATAATGAGTTGAAGATTACGTTTTAGTGCTATGTTGCATATTTGAATGTGAGATACACGTTTATATTACTGTGTATTGGGTTGTGACAGGTTACAGGTACATTAATGGGTTTAAACACCTGGAAACTGAACTTTTAAAATTTGCATTTAAAAAAAACAGCTATTTTTGACGGAATAAGGTATTTCTGATGGAACTTCACTCGGATTTCACAAATAACCAATTTTTAATAAATACTGAAATATTCTAATTTTCAGTCGAAAATAGGATAATTCCGAGTGAATATGTCCGTCGAAAATAGGGTATATTATACTCGACGAAAAGTTTCGTCCTATATATTCAGTCGAAGATAGTTTATGTTCGATGCAAATCCGTCGGAGATAATTTCGTCGAAAATAATATAGATCCGACGGAATTTTTGACGGATCTTATCTTCGATCTTGAATATATACGATAGAAATTTCGACGGATATTTTCGTTAAAAAAATAATCTATTTTTGATTGAATAGAGAACATGTTCGACGGAACATTAAAAGTCAATTAAGCTTTTTCTTGTAGTGTTACTTATTAATACATTTATTATTATAATTGTATTTGATTATGTGTATTATGTGATTAAGATTGATCAATATAACATTAGAAACCCTAATGTTAAATTTAGAAACCTTAATGATCAGTTAGGAAACCCTAATATTAGTTTAGAAACCCTAATTCCAAATTTAGAAATCCTAAACCCCAATTAGCAACCCCTAATGGTGATTAGCAAACCCTAATACAATTTAGCAAACCCTAAGGGTTAAAATTTAAGGGAAGCATGTGAAATGACCGAACTACCCTTAAAATTATTTGGAAAATGACCAAAATGCCCTTAAAAGGTGCGAAATGACCAAAATACCCTTTATCTTATCTTTAACAAAAGATAAGACCAAATCTTTGGTGACTCGTCAATGGAGATATTGTCATGTGCTTAAAATCCAAGTAAATCAGCCATATTTGACAACTAGCATCAGCCACATTCATTGAATCAAAAGATAAGATCTAAAAGAGATATTAAAGACACAAAAATCCTTACTTTAGTTCCTTATCCATAGCCAAGTCTCTCATACACCAAGTCCACAAAATCTAGATTGAAACTAAGTCATAAGTTAAGCCAAATCCACTTCATAACCATCCAAGATCAGATCAGAGAAAGAAAATCTAAAGTTTGTTAATAAGGTATAAATCCTAACCCTAAGCTAGATCTTTTATGCTTAGGTAGATTTTTTGTTTTTGTGTTTAGATATGTTCTATGTTAAGTTATTTAGTGATCTATGTTGATAAAACATGAATCCATAACATTTAAATGCATAAAAATGAAGATTTAAGCAAGTTGGAAAACCACAAAAATATGGCTGACGATTGAATGTCGTATTCTGTAGATCTCACTCTCTGTTAATGTTTAGATTTGTTAAGTGTATCCTTGTTGTAGTATGTTATAAGTTTAACAAACTGGAAGTGGAATCATGATCATAGGATGTCTAGATTTCAAGTTATTCATGGTCAAACCTAGTTCACCAATCACAGAAAACCATTTCTGGAAAACCCAGATTTGCCCAGAAAGGCGTGACAAGATTTTGGAGGGCTTTGATCTTCTTCATGTTATGTTGTTAGCTTGTCTAAGTGTATCACTTTTATACCCTGACATATGGACTACAAAACTCTAACAATAGAACATTTAAATCATAACTAGGATGTAAGTTATTAATGGTCAAAATGGGTTGATCAAGCACAATTTCTGCTTTCTGGAAATTCCAGAAAACTGAACAGCCCTAACATGCTGTTTGACCAAGCTAGATCTTCCATATGTGATGTTGTTAAGCCTAACCAGTGTATTATTTTTGAACCTTGACATGTATACTACATGTTTGTGACACTAGAACACTTGAACAATACACAGAATCTAAGTTATTAACCACCAAAGTGGGTTGACCAACATTGACCACATTTCTGGAAATTCCAGAAAATGAAGAATAGCTTAGATGGGTAGTTTGACCATCAAATATCTTCTTGATATGATGTGGTTAGACCCTGAAATTGTTATATACTTGTAGTATTACATCAAGACTACACCATTGATATACTCTCATGCACAGAAACATAACTACTTGGAAATCATTGATGGTCAACGTAGGCTTCAAGGCTTTGACCAAGGCTGTTCTTCATTGAAGAAGAACACATTTAGCGACAGTTACTATCACTAAAACCCATTAGTGACAGTTTTTAATAAAATTAATTTAAATAATTATAAATAAACATTAAATAATTATTAATAATTAATAATTAATAATTAAGTTTTAAAAATAATTTTAAGTTAGAAAAATTAACTTTTACTTTTTTAACATAAATTTCATTAATATTTTAATTTATTTAAATATTAATGATAATAAATTTGTTTAATAATTATATTAAATAAATAGGTTAGAAATGATTTTAATATTTTAAAAATCATTTAAAAATGATATTAAGGTTTTAAAATAATTTAAGTTAAATAAATTTTAATATTTTAACATGAATTACATTAATATTTTAATATTAATAATATTTATTTAAGAATGATTTTAATATTTTAAAAATCATTTAAAGGTGACATTAAGGTTTTAAAAATGTTTATAAATGATATTAATTAAAAATTAAGATTTTATAATAAATAAATTTTAATATTTTGACATGAATTTCATTAATATTTTAAATTATTTAAATATTAATGATAATGAAATTATTTAGCAATTAAATCATTATAAATGATATTAATTAAAATTTATTATAAATAATATTAATGTTTGAAAATCATTATAAATGATAATAATGATTTGAAAATTATTATGAGCTTCCTAAAATATTATAAATGATAATTAAATTATTTAAGATAGGTCTTTATATAAAAGATTAAAACTAAATTGTGTAGCAGTAAATAAAGATCAAAGCAAGTATCTTACCCTTTTCATTTACTTTATGCAATAGATTTTTGTAAGCGAGTTTCTTAACTCTATCTTTTATTGAGCAAGTATCTCGAATCTTTGTGTAATCAAATATCCTATATATAACTTTTAAATTATGTACAAGCTTGATTCTTGAACAAAGATTCAATTTATTCATTGAAGACATGTATCTCAATATTGTTTGCATGTGATCCATATATGATCAAGATTTATTATGTTCTTTATGATTTAAGTTTGGTTATGCAAGTGTCATCACTTGTATAAATTGTGTATTAACTATTAGATTTCGGTATGTATATGTGAGATCCCGAATTTTATGAAATGAAAGTATTCAATTTTCATATAATTATTATTCTATTTAGTAAATGGTTAAATTGATAAAAGGTTCAAGTTAAGGGTGATATGTGAAAAAATTTTAAAGTAAACAAGTTATCATAATCGGTGATAAAAGTACAGTAATATGCGTGGTTGCACAGTGGCACGCGGTATTGTACAGTATCTTTGATTATTGATGCTTACGTGAGAAGTCACCCAGTTTTATTCAATTATTGTCACAATATTTTATATTATTAAATCAATAATTGAGATGACAAGTTGTTCATATTATTATTTGCATTATTGACGATGTCTAGAAAGTTATGTCGAGGAAAGGGGTTAGGTTATTTAATTGCGTGCCAATAGAGAGAAATCCTTATCGGAAAGCCCCTTCTTTCCTGGGAACGATCTGTTTGTTAATATTGTGAGTTATAATATTAATTATGAATGTTATTAAAAATTGAATTTGAGCTCAGAGTTGAATTTGGAGACACGAACGTGATATTTGAGTCCAGAACGATGAAATTAGTAAAAATAGACTATAAACAGAAAATTTGTCGGGGTTTACTTTTTGGTCAAAAGGTCAATAGTTGACTTTTTGGGGAAAAGTCAAACTTCAAAATTTCAAAAAGGAAATTATTGATAAAAATATTTCCATTGTGTTGGGATTATTAGTGTTAGTGGAAATCGACATTTATTTCGATAATAATTGATGTCTGGAGGTTATATTGACCAATCGGGTAATAATCGGATAAATGAGCAATTAATTACTATTAATTCACATACTTATAACTATTTGTTCATATGTATGTACAATTAATTCACATGCATGTACTATTAGGGGAGGTGGTGCAAGATTGATAACACTTGCATGACTAAATTAAAAATAGAGGTATAGATGAAGGTACTATACTGTAATTATTTTTTTCACATGTATAGAACTATTGATTCACGTGATTGTACTATTGATTCACATGATGTACTATTAGGGGACGTGGTGCAAGTTTGATAATACTTGCAGGACTAAATTAAAAATGAAGGAAAATATGAAGGTATTATACTGTAATATTTCGAGTCCCAAAACGTGCAATTATTGAAATTATGTTTTCCTATAAATAAAAGCTCATTCTTCCTTCATTCTCACCAATTCACTAAGACTCACAAGAGCAATTATAGAAAGAAGAAGAGTAGTCTGCTACTTCACTACTCCAGTAGTCAATCCTCTTCTGAGGTAAGGGGTATTATTTATTTTATATTCTGAAGAGATATTATTTTTCGTATTCGTATGAATATTATTTTCGTTCAATATTAAGTAAGGAATATCATCTTCGCTTCAATATTAAGTAGGAATATTATTTTCGCTTCAACAATCGTATGGGGTATTATTTATTTCATATTACGAAGAGATATTATTTTTGTATTCGTATGAATATTATTTTCGCTTCAATATTCGTAAGGAATATCATCTTCGTTCAATATTTGTAGGAATATTATTTTCGCTTCAACAAATGTAAGGGTTATTTTTATTTCATATTCAAGAGATATTTTTTTTGTATTCGTATGAATATTATTTTCGTTCAATATTCGTAAGGAATATCATCTTCGTTCAATATTCGTAGGAATATTATTTTCGTTCAATAGTCGTAAGGGGTATTATTTTTTTCGTATTCATGAAGAGAGTTATTTTTTTCAATACTCGTAAAGGTTGTTATTCCATTCTTTATTATTCTGTTGGAATAACCTGTCTACGCGGACTACCGCATGTGCATGGTGAATGACCGTTCGTATTCATTCTTTATTAAATTATGAAAATATTATTCTGAGCTTTCTTGATAATTATTGATCTTTCATGCAGGAATACTATTCATGAGTTACTATTTACGGGTACTATTTACCCAGTTACTATTCACTCGAATATTATTCACTCGGGTATTCGGGGCACTTTTCATGCCTGAGTACTATTCACGAGTTACTATTCACCCGGTTACAAATAACAATAGAAATATCATTCAAATCTGACGTATTTTTATTTAAATCTGTGACATGGGCTAAGAAAGCTTGACATCCATTTTTCAATAAATGAATAGCTTTATGGCTTGATATGATAGTGATTGACTTTAGTGGTTTGGTTGCTTGAATTCGCATAATAGGTTGGTTAGGAATATGAAAGCTAACAACCTTACGAAAACAATCGATTTTAGCATGATGAGTAGTTAACCAATCAATCCCTAAAATCACATCAAATGCAAGTATTTTCAAAGAGATAAGATCGACAGGTAACGTGATGTTACCGATTTGAATCAAACAAGACTTATAAATAGTGGATGTAATGAAGGTTTCTCCCGATGGAGTTTCAACAGATAAATCAAAGTCAAATTTCTCCAGAGTTAAATTTAAACGTTGAGGGCAAGTAGGAGAAATAAAAGAATGGGTAGAACCAGTATCAAATAAGGTATAGACTTCGCTAGAGTTTATGATTAGCTTACCCGTAATCACCTCGTTCGGATTCCTCGCTTTTTGGGAGGTTACGACAAACGCTCTCCCGTGAACTACTAGTTTTGTCTTATCTAGGACGACCTTTGATGCCTCCATCCCAGCTGGACTTGACTTTGGTGTACGATAAAATCGGGCTAGGTGACCTTCTCTTCCACAATTGTAATATGCTTTGGACTGCTGCGTACAGTTTGGAGTGATGTGTTCCTCCCCTCCGCATTTGTAACATACAACCGACGGTCGTTCTCCTTCCTTAATAACAGGTGATGCTGCTAACGTCTTTCTATCATTATTGAATCTCCTCTTCTTGAATTTTCCAGCTCTATTATCTTGGCCATGATTACCACCGAAGTGGTTACCATTTCTGGCATATTGATTCCCTTCACGTTTGTTGTCACCGTTTTGATGACTGCTACCACTGGTATTATCGACTTGCCAACTGCTCTCTCTTGGTTGGGTTGACTCATTCTCGCGCTCCAATAGCTGAGCCTTATTTACAACATCTGAATACAAATACAGTTTGTGAGAGATAAGGTATTGACGTATCTCGAGTTTCAAACCCCTTAGAAACATCTGCGTCATTCTCTCCTCATTATCAACCAAGTGTGACGCAAATCGGGACAACTCGGCAAACTTAGCTTCATACTGTGACATGGTCATATTGTTTTGCTCTAGTTTGATGAACTCTACCTCCTTCATGTGACGAATACTTTCGGGAAAGTACTTGTCGTTGAACAGTTCTTGGAACTTCTCCCAAGACATCTTTAATGCGATAAATTCGAGTCGCTTTTACTGATTCCCACCAATGTCGCCTCTCCTCGCAACATGAAGGTGGCAAAGGGAACCTTTTGTTCCTCGAAGCATCCCAAGACATCAAATATCATGGTGATCTGCTTTATCCACGTCTCCGCCTTAAGTGGTTTTGGCTCTCCCAAAAACTCTGGTGGTCCCAGCTGTTAGGTTTGTAATATTCATGAACGCAATCAAATTGCAAAATAATGCGGAAGCGTGTAAAATCAGAGTTTAAAAAAATTTACAAACCATATACCCGGATCACCCTTTATGCATAATTATTAATTAAACGAAAAGATAAAGAATAAAATCATACCCTTGAAGATCGAGCTTCCTCAGGTACAAGTTCACCTTCAAATCCTTTCGCGTTCAACTTGAATCCACCGGGTTTGGTTCCTTCCTTTGATCAACGTTAGCCACCCATATGTTTGGCCTCTAGAGGTAATCCACCAAGGAAGAAGAAAATTCAAGAAGAAGGGTGGTTGGCTAAACCCTAGTTTTTCTATCTCTATAGAAAAGGTGTACTCTCCCAACAATTGGAATTATTACGTTGTAAAAGTCAACAACCCCTCACCCATAATAAGACTCCTCTTATTAATAGATGTGGGCAACCCACCTTAACAATTAAGGAATTGGGTTTTATTTAATTAATTAAATTCTTTTAATTAATTAAGCTCCCTAATCTTATTAGGGATAATTAATTAAACTCTTTTAATTAATTTAACCTCCTAATCTTATTAGGAATAAATGAGAGTACTTATATTAAATTAATTCCTAAACTCTTTTAGAAATTAAAATAATAATAATTGTAATAATATTAATAAGACTCCTCTTATTAATTTATATTTAATATTTCTAAAATATTAAATAAAAAATATTAAGCTATTTAATTTATTCTATCACCATAGATTAAATTAAATATACATAACATATTATTATTACGATTATGCCATTAACTTCTTAAATAATTATTCTTCCTTTTTTTGGTGTGACCCTTTAGGTTCTCCATATTAAACCTAGTTTAATGAATAAATCAATTAGAATAATTCTAATCTTATTTAAATAAATAAATTAAACAATTAATTTATTTAAATAAATAATATTTATTCTACAATAGGGATAAGCCTCCCAAGCGATTAACGACTTTCCGGATAATATAGATTTCAACATTAATCATTAAAGAACCTTTGAGTAAATAGTTACCGTATAATTCAATCCTTCCACCATACAATGTCCCAATTAAATATAAGACATGGAATTCTTTGTCAAGTCTTATTTTATTTAATTATATGTATTTCGATCCTTAAATGCACAACTCAAATAATGCAAATTAGAAACTCCTTTCTAATTTCATTACTCCTTAACCAAGGACTACTGGGTTGTCATTTATCGAATCACATAGAAATTTCTCTTCTTTTATTAGAAGTGGTAGATTCTTTATTGATCATACATTATCTCCATGTACAACTTATTATACCCAAGCATACCCTTTGATATACCCTAAGGGTCTTAAGGAATAAGTCAAAGTATAACTCATCATACACAAGATACTATGATGATCTCAAGTCCAAGGATCACTTGTACTACTATCACTACAGAAATTCCTATTGACAGCAAATAAAACTCCATTAGGTATTCTTTAGCGAGCCAATGCTCAAAGTGAACTTATTCTCTAATAAGCACCTACATACTTGCTTTAGTGTCTCCACACAAATGATCATGAGATCAATCATCCTCATCCAATGAGCAAGTTAACGTATGTACCAATCTATCCTGGATTCACTAATCCCCAATTTAGTAATCCAACGATTGGGAACTATTTTAGTTTTAAGCTTTCTAAGAATTTAGATCTCATTAGAATGATCATCATCATTATTCTAAAAGCATTGCTTAAAACTATGGGTTTATCACATATTATAAAAACAAAGATCATGTAGATAATTAAAAGCCTTTAATAAATTAAAACTATTTATTAATAAATGAATAAGATTGTTACAAAGTATATGCTTTATCATCAAACATGATTGGCTTGTGTGCATACTACTTTCAATCTCCCACTTGCACTAAAAAGCCAATCGTCATGGTATCTTATACTCTTCTTCTCTAAGTGACGATTATCCTAACATTGTTGGATAAGCTTTAGTTAATGGATATGTAATGTTGTTCTTGAGAGTCCACTATCTCTATAGTGATTTCCCATCTTTCAATGATTCTAATAATCAAATAAAAGTGCCACAACACATGTTTAGATCCAAGATGAGACTTAGGAACTATTCCTAGTTACTCAGTAATGAACTTTTAATCCAAACAATCAACTTGCGACTTCATTTATAGCTATTTACTTTGTCTTTATCACTAAACCAAAGAAACTCTTTCATTGTTTGGAACCTTTCCAATTCATCGCACCACTTGCTCAAGGTAACCCTTTACCTTAAAGTGGATTTTTCTGTCGTCTTGGTCCGTCTCGAAAAACTTGAGTCCATTAAGCCCTTTAGTTTTAATTAAGACCCACCATGAATATGATCACATCCTTAGTGCTTGGGTTAAGCACTTTAAGATATTTTCACCGACTCATAGTGAACTTCTCCGAATATGACCGATCAACATCAGGTCTCGTACATTTCATTGCATACATGATTGTCACTCATGCGACCTCTCTTTTCAGGAGTCTGTGGGGACTATTAAGAGAGATACACTTCATAGCTCATCAACATGAGACATCTCTTGGAGTTTGCCATGCTAAACGACTTTAGCATCAAATGAATATACGCCTTGGGTTAAGTCGAGCATCCTTTTAAATCTATCTATATAGATTTATATCCCCAATTAAGATACTCTTCCAAATCATTCATGGAGGAATGTTTAGACAACTTTATCTTTACTGATTGTAGCATTGGTATGTCATTCCTTATCCGTAATATATCAACATATATAGTACTAGGAATGTCACGATGCTCCCAATCGACCCTTTTTGTACACACTAGGTTCATTCTTATTTTGATAAAATCAAACTCTTTTGATTTCCTCATCAAAACGAATGTTCCATATTTGAGAAACTTGCTTCAATCCATTTCTCTGAGTGTCTACAACACTTACCTCATCGTATGTAACTGGATCATCATCTTCTATGATGTGTACCTCATCATCATCATCTATGATGAATCCATACCTCCCAGGTATCTTCTGTACTATTCCAGATTTACGATTCAGTTGTGGTATAATAGGTCTATCTATAGGTTCCTCTTATTTGACTTATAGTATTTTGTGGTTCTTGAACTCTTCAAGATCTATTATCCTCCCACTAGCCCTTTCAATGATAAACACCTTTATCTTAGAAAGCGTGTGTTTCATAAACAAACACCTTTTGCTAAGTAGGATTATAGAACACATACCCTAAACTTACTTTAGGATGTCCCACAAATCGATACATGTCAAATCTTGTCCCAAGCTTATCCTTCGAAACATTTTCACATAAGTTGGACAACCCCTTAACTTAACATACTTAAGATTAGAAATCCTCCACATCCATAACTTTTATGGAGTCTTGGGGCCGGATTTTGAGGTTACCATTTTCGTAGATATGCAGCCATTTCTAGGACATTATCCCAGAAGGATACTGGAATGTCGGTAAAATCATTATGGACCGTACCATGTCCAACAAGGTATGATTTTTCCTTTCAGATACATCAATCAATTATTGCGTATCAGGAGGCATCCATTATGAGAAAACCATTTGAGATGATCTAGAAACTTATTGCACAAGTATTTATTCCTTGATCTAATCAAAGAATCTTAATACTTTGTCAATTTGTTTCACTTTTTGAATTCTTTGAACCTTTCAAATAATTCACACTTGTATTTCTGCAAATACACACATTCAACTCTTTGAATGATCATCTCCTTTTCTTATACTAGTTTGTTCAATTTATAAAATATATTTTTCACATAAGTCAAGTATACAAAATCCATTAAGTAATATTCCAGTTCTATACAAAACATTATTATTATAAATAGAACAACAATTGTTCTTAATTATAATACCAAAGATTTCATTGTCCAACAATAAAATGGAAATAATATTTTTAACAAGTACTGGAATACAATAACAACTTATTGACTTAATAGATTTGCCCGTAGGGATTGCTAAACTATAAGTTTCTATGGCTAATGCAGCAACCTTTGCTTCATTTCCCATACATATGATTACTTATATTTGTTTAGCTTTCTACTTCTGTTTGGTCCTTTCATAAATCTATATTTATGATAATCAAAGTTGGTATCCAATACCAAAGTAGAACCTTGACTTAAAAAAAATTTATTTCAATCATGAACAAAAAATCAGATATTAACCTAAAAACTTCACTAAGCTTCTTTGGTTAGCCTCTCGCAAGATGCTTTTCGCAGCTTTCTTTCCAATGGTCCAGGCTTTATTGCGGTGGGAAGCAAACTCATTTGCTATCCGTGATCGCTTTTATTCTTATTATCCTTTGTTTATGCCTTTCTATTTACCTTCTTTGAATCGTTCTTCTTTTCGGAAGATCCTTTGGCCTCTACCAAGAAGACATGGTCTTTCTTGGTTGAAAGTGACTCTCAACATTTTTCAACATGTTAAGCAAATCAAACAAAGTCGATATCTAGCTTGTTCATATGAAAATTCACACAACAATTGTGAAAGGAGTCCCGGAGTGAGTGCAAGATCAAATCTTGACTCAACTCTCCATCCATGACAAAACTCGTTGTCTAATTGATCAATCAAATTGATAATGTTAAGGACTTTTATCCGTCTCAGAGTGTCATCTTGTCATTCTAGATCGGAAGAGCTCCTTAGATATCTCGATATCTATCACCCCTACTTTCCTCACCATCAACTACTTGATGTGCGGGAATATAGTAGGAGCATCCTTAGTTTCATCTTGACGCCAAGCTCGTTACTCATGGATGCGAGAGCATGATGCATTGAGCCAATCATGCATCATCTTGCCACTTTCTAAAAGTAGCAATGTCTTCCTCGGAGGCATTGTTCTACAACCATTGCGAGGATAGGCATATTAAGGACATAAGATAGCTTTTCACCATATGAGAACTATTCTCAAATTCCTTAACCAATCCGCTTTAATTCTTTCCAGTTAATTTAGCATCTAATATGCTTCGCAAAGGATAGTAATTTTAGACATTGTAAAATTACGTAAATGAATTTGTAATTAACAACATTTTAACATACATTCTATTATTAATTACCAAAATAAATTAGGTCTTGTTTTAAATTGGTATCTCCCACTATTTTCTTCAAACTATATTACCTCTCACTTATATAGTTCTAAGAAAATCTAATTAAAGATTTGCTAGTGAGAATTAGGATCCCATTTCAAATGTATATAGCCTTGTGGTGACACAACAAACTATATATAAATAAATAGGTAGACAACTTTTGTCAATTACATCAACTATGCAACTCCTTGTATTTTGCCTCTTAGATTATTTTGATCAAGTGGTGGCACATCCAAATCAAAATTATCCAAGTTAAGTCCGAACCTAGCACTCCATATATTCAAAAAGAAAAATATCATCCTTGTGGTGACACAACAAAACAATATTGTTCAATTTTCTTTATAAGCATCAAATGTGATAAATTAACATCTTAAATACTTAATACTTGCCTTGTGGTGACACAACAAACTCATATTAAATATTTAATACTCTATTAATTTTATCATGCTAGAAAGCGACGTTCGATATTCCAAATATCTTTGATCGCTTAGGACTTAATATAAAAATTTGAGGGTTTGTTATTAATTTATCTCATCTTGTTTAGCTGCATGCATTTATTATATATATATAAAATACGCGTATATATAATAAACATGCGAAGCATGTTTGCATAATATATAATATATATAGTATAAGCATGCACATATAGAATACTATATTCTACCCTTGATTGATTATGGACTTTTATTCTAGTTTGGTTCACTAGAGCCACCAAGTGAACCAAAAGGTCAAACCCCTAGGGGTGCAAGAAATAATATTTAAATATAACTATTACATTTAAACCCGGGCTCCATTACAAACGGGTCTTCAAGCGCTCCTTTTTCCTTGATCTCCAATTTTTTTAAAATTAATTCTAACTATTCCTATTACAAAACTATTTAAAATAAATAGAAACCTTGATCGCCAAATAAGGGAAGTATATAGAGAGGAGATAGAATTTACATTAAGAAAAATTAGAGAAGACGAGGTACTGCAGAATTCCCATTTAATAAAACTCATACATTCATGCATCCAACTAAAATAAAATCCAATCGCATTGGCAATCAATAGTCCATAATCAATCCCATTTATTATCATACACATCACCATATGCATCAATAAATAACATTCATCTCATGAATAATAAACATTTAATATATATATTGATATCATTTAATGGGCAAATTTAGTTAGTATAAAATCTATTTTTGAATCAAAATAAACTCCTTTATTTTAATCCAAATTTAAATCAAAATAAAACTATTTTATTTTAATTTATCTAATTTTGAATAAAATAAACTATTTTATTTTAATCAAAATCTTTAATCAAAATAAACTCCTTTATTTTAATTAATTATGGAATCCAATTCCATATAATAAAAAAAATCTTTAATTAAAATAAACAATTTTATTTTAATTAATTATGGAATCCAATTCCATGTAAAAAAAACTTTTATTAAGAAAACACTATATTCTTTCCCATTCACAAATAAACTCCTTTATTTTGAATAATATGAAATCTTATTTCATATCTAAATAAACTCCTTTATTTAAGGAAATTAGGATTCTCTTTCCTATTCACAAATAAACTCTTTTATTTTGAATAATATGAAATCTTATTTCATATTTAAATAAACTCCTTTATTTAAGGAAACATGGAATCCAATTTCAACTCTAATTAGTTATCATGGAATCCAATTTCAACTCTAATTAGTTAGAATGAAATTTAATTTTAAAATTAAAATAAACCTATTATTTTAATATTAAAATAAACCTTTTATTTTAAAATTAAAATAAACTTTTATTTTAATTATAAAATAATTAAGAATAATATATATATATATAACTATTATATATATATAATATAAACTGAATATATATATATATAGTTAACCGTTCATAATATATATTATATATATATATATATATATATATATAAACCGTGCATTTCCTTCTTTAAAAAAAAATCCTTGATTTCCTGCTAACTTAAAAATTCACGTGGCCATGTTTTGACCGTGCATGTCCCTCTTTAAATTGTTAACATGCTTCCTTGATTTGTGTGGAATATACAAATTAACAACTTTGATTGCCGGACTTTTCTTGAGTCCTCACGTGAATCACCCGAATTCGGTATATAAAAAAAAACTGTATATATATATATATATTTTTTAAATAAATTTTATACAACATATTATGCCCAATTAAATTGTTCTAAACACATATCAATATACATATCAAATTTAAACAATTAATAATTCGCATAAAGGTTTGGCTCTGATACCACTGTTAGGTTTGTAATATTCATGAACGCAATCAAATTGCAAAATAATGCGGAAGCGTGTAAAATCAGAGTTTAAAAAAATTTACAAACCATATACCCGGATCACCCTTTATGCATAATTATTAATTAAACGAAAAGATAAAGAATAAAATCATACCTCAAGATCGAGCTTCCTCGTGTACAAGTTCACCTCCAAATCCTTTCGCGCTCAACTTGAATCCACCGGGTTTGGTTCCTTCCTTTCGATCAACGTTAGCCACCCATATGTTTGGCCTCTAGAGGTGATCCACCAAGGAAGAAGAAAATTCAAGAAGAAGGGTGGTTGGCTAAACCCTAGTTTTTCTATCTCTATAGAAAAGGTGTACTCTCCAACAATTGGAATTATTACGTTGTAGAAAGTCAACAACCCTCACCCATAATAAGACTCCTCTTATTAATAGATGTGGGCAACCCACCTTAACAATTAAGGAATTGGGTTTTATTTAATTAATTAAATTCTTTTAATTAATTAAGCTCCTAATCTTATTAGGGATAATTAATTAAACTCTTTTAATTAATTTAACCTCCTAATCTTATTAGGAATAAATGAGAGTACTTATATTAAATTAATTCCTAAACTCTTTTAGAAATTAAAATAATAATAATTGTAATAATATTAATAAGACTCTCTTATTAATTTATATTTAATATTTCTAAAATATTAAATAATAATATTAAGTTATTTAATTTATTCTATCACCATAGATTAAATTAAATATACATAACATATTATTACGATTATGCCATTAACTTCTTAAATAATTATTCTTCCTTTTATGGTGTGACCCTTTTAGGTTCTCCATATTAAACCTATTGTGAATAAATCAATTAGAATAATTCTAATCTTATTTAAATAAATAAATTAAACAATTAATTTATTTAAATAAATAATATTTATTCTACAATAGGGATAAGCCTCCCCAATGATTAACGACTTTCCGGATAATATAGATTTCAACATTAATCATTAAAGAACCTTTGAGTAAATAGTTACCGTATAATTCAATCCTTCCACCATACAATGTCCCAATTAAATATAAGACATGGAATTACTCACAAGTCTTATTTTATTTAATTATATGTATTTCGATCCTTAAATGCACAACTCAAATAATGCAAATTAGAAACTCCTTTCTAATTTCATTATGCGCCGCCAAGGACTACTGGGTTGTCATTTATCGAATCACATAGGACATTTCTCTTTTTATTAGAAGTGGTAGATTCTTTATCGATCATACATTATCTCCATGTACAACTTATTATACCCAAGCATACCCTTTGATATACCCTAAGGGTCTTAAGGAATAAGTCAAAGTATAACTCATCATACACAAGATACTATGATGATCTCAAGTCCAAAGATCACTTGTACTACTATCACTACAGAATTCCTATCGACAGCAAATAAAACTCCATTAGGTATTCCTTAGCGAGCCAATGCTCAATGAACTTATTCTCTAATAAGCACCTACATACTTGCTTTAGTGTCTCCACACAAATGATCATGAGATCAATCATCCTCATCCAATGAGCAAGCAACGTATGTACTAATCTATCCGGATTCACTAATCCCCAATTTAGTAATCCAACGATTGGGAACTATTTTAGTTTTAAGCTTTCTAAGAATTTAGATCTCATTAGAATGATCATCATCATTATTCTAAAAGTATTGCTTAAAACAATGGGTTTATCACATATTATAAAACAGCATCATGTAGATAATTAAAAGCCTTTAATAAATTAAAACTATTTATTAATAAATGAATAAGATTGTTACAAAGTATATGCTTTATCATCAAACATGATTGGCTTGTGTGCATACTACTTTCACCAGCTCCTTGAACTGCTTAGCGGTGACCATCCGAGAGTTGGCAGTGTTCCCACCTTCATTTTGAACAAGGGCCGCTCTCGCCTGATGTTGCATGAATTGCATAAAGCCTCTGAACATCCCATCGTTAATCATTTGATCGGTGTTATAGTATACCTGAGGATTATTGTCTTCCTGTTACACATTATCCTGGGTATTGATTATTAGTGACTCAACGGTCTCATGTGCTTTATTTCTAATCTCAACATTTTCAGATGCCATTTTCAAACACTGCCACAAAATAAGGGTTAATTGACATGTCACATATTATCGCTATACTCTGACCGACCAATTAAATACCAAATAACTTAGGTAGGTCATACTAGCGAAGGAATTCCACGTCTCTCCCCTCCTAGTTCTTGTCTCACATCTCAGCCAAGGATCATATCCCTAAGCTTTGATACCAAATGTGACGCCCCCAAAATAGGTATACATCACCCATCTTGAGTCGCCAAATAAATGGTACAGAAATCAAATACAAACTTCTTTAATACAAATTTTGTGTAAAAATATGACAAAACATTGCTGAGTTTTTACATGAATATTGTCTTCTAGACAATATCCAAACTCAAATTCAATCCTCATTACATTTATTATCACACTAAGTAGTGAGGACTGCTAAAACCACCATCTCGGACCATCACTCCATTCCCCGACTAGTCCCAGCTACGTTCTCTTTTCCTGAAGAGAACAATGAAAGCAAAAGGGTGAGCTCAACTAGCCCAGTAAGAAATATTATGACTAAGACAATGCAGAATAAATTATCATTAGCCTTCAACAGTGTTAAACTGATAAAATACAATAAACATAAAGTTTAACTACAGCGGAACAAGCAATCCATTAGAAGAGTCAAGTAGAGCATGATATCTACTATCTTCTATGATTTAAAAAGTTTTTCATCCACTTTATCGCTGAGACTCAGCTTAATAAATAAACCACATCATTGAATCATCCCGGCACTACGGGCCAAAGATATTCATGTAATCATCAATGGTCATGATTATACCGAATAATCCCTGGTCATAATCATACCAACAACTGTCCATCAATGCACTACGGGCCAATGAGGACTTTTACCACATCATTTGTAACATTACGGGTCATGATTATACCGAATGATCCCTGGTCATAAATATACCAATCAACAGTCCATGCATGTAAGCCAAAGATGACTTTCATCACAATATAAGCATGAGGATGATGACAATGATATAAGCATTAATCAAACAAAATCAAGGATAAATATTAAAGACTTTAAATTTATCCAGAGTTTAAAAATATCCAAATTGTCAACATGATACTGCTTTGTGGAGTAAAATTCAAGAATAATATTCATGTATCAAAAATAATTTGGACAGAAAAGAAATATATTTTTCGGGTGAATAGTACCTTGTGAATAGTACTTTGGGAATTGTACCTCGTGAATAGTACCCCGACATGAAAAGTGCCCCAAATATTCGAGTGAATAGTAACTCGTGAATAGTACTCCGGCATGAAAATTGCCCCGAATACCCGAGTGAATAATATTTGAGTGAATAGTAACCGGGTGAATAGTAACCCGTAAATAGTAACTCATGAATAGTATCTCGGTATGAAAAGATCAATAATTATCAAGAAAGCTCAGAATAATATTTTCATGAAAAGATACTGGATGAAGCTCAAATATCAAGGATATTCTACTAATTTCATGGAGTATAGAAGCAATACTTAAACAGAATGAAGGTACAATCAGGAATATGAGACGGAATAATATTACTTACATACTATAGAGTATGGAATAAAATATTATTCCTTATGAATACTGAACAAAAATAATATCCCTTACCTTAGAAGAAGACTGGATACTGGAATAGTGGGGTAGCAGACTTCTCTTTTTCTTTCTCTCTATAATTTCTCTCTCTATAATTTCTCTTGTGAGTCTTACTGAATTGGTGAGAATGCAAGAAGAATGTGCTTCTATTTATAGAAAAATATAGTTTCAATAATTGCACGTTTTAGGGCTCGAAATATTACAGTATAATACCTTCATCTTTTCCTTCATTTTTAATTTAGTCCTGCAAGTATTATCAAACTTGCACCACCTCCCCTAATAGTACATCATGTGAATCAATAGTACATTCATGTGAATCAATAGTTCTATACATGTGAAAAAATAGTTACAGTATAGTACCTTCATCTATACCTCCATTTTTAATTTAGTCATGCAAGTATTATCAATCTTGGACCACCTCCCCTAATAGTATATGCATGTGAATCAATAGTACACACATGTGAACAAATAGTTATAAGCATGTGAATTAATAGCAATTAATTGCTCATTTATCCAATTAATTACCCGATTGGTCAATATAACCTCCAAAAATCAATTATTATCGAAATAAATGTCGATTTCCACTAACACTAATAATCCCAACACAATGGAACTATCAATTTCATCTTTAATCAACACGAATTTATTCATCATTAATATTATAACTCATAATATTTAAATCTATGCTTAGTTCATGATTCCTAACATTTACGCGATAATTTCGGTAAATATACTCTATAGGGATTACTTCCTTATTCCCAACTTCTATGTTCAAGGGATTTCCTAATCGTTCTTGGGGTAAATTAAATCGATTAGCAAATTCCTCGGATATAAAATAACAGGTGGCACCCGAATCGAACAATACATAGGCATTTATATCATTGATCGGGATGATACCTGACATAACGTCCTTCGCAACTACAAATATCATGGATCGGTCATATTAAATGTTCGGCGGTTGATTCGTTGGATGGCGTTGGTCCGGCAATCATCAATTTGCCACTCCCTCCTTGTTGGCTGCTTCCTCCACTACTTCCTTTCTTCGGGCAGTCTTTGATCAGATGGTCCACCGAACCACAAGCAAAACATCCTTTGATCTTCTTCGGCTTTGGGAAGTTTGGAGCATAATGTCCCTCTTGGCCACAGTTGTAACATACATTGTGCCCTTTCCAACATTCGCCTTGGTGATATCTTCCATACTTTGGGCATCCTTCCAACTTCTTCTTAAACTCTCCTCGAGATTTTTTACTTGATTGTTGGGATTCTTGTTGTTGTTGTTCTCCCACTTCATCTTTCCTAAGTTACTACCTCCGCTGCTACTTCCTCCTCGGTTCTCTCCACCGGTGCTCTTTCTCTTCTTCTCTTTGTTATACAGATTTAAAGCTTCACTTCCTCCCTCTGCAATAATAGCCTTCTCCAACAATGTTGTAAAAAAATCAATCTGAAGAACCGATACCATGTTAAAAACCAAGGCTTCAGTCCTTGCTCAAAACGCCTAGCTTTCCTCTCTTCATCTACCACCTGGTATTCAGCAAACCGAGCTAGTTCATTGAACTTAGCCGCGTATTGCGCCACTGACATATCTTCTTGCTTAAGTTCTAAAAACTTTACCTCCATCTTATTTTTCATGCTCTTCGGGAAATAATTCTTGAAGAACAGAGTCTTAAACCTCTCCCAAGTGACTATCCATTCTCCTGCTCTCTGCTAATTCGCCTCCCACCAGTAATTCGTTTCGCCTTTCATCATATAGGTTGCAAATGTTGTCTTCTGGTTTTCACCCACACGAGCGATGGTGAAAGCCTTCTCCATCTCTTTGATCCATGTCTGAGCTACGATCGGATCGATCGTTCCTACAAATTTCGGAGGTCCTACACTCCTAAAATCCTTAAAGCTTGTGGATCGGAACTACTTGGGGAACCAAGCAGATCGGTTCATTTCTTCCCCAAGAGCTTCTTCTAAAAATCTACAAGCCTCTCAGATCGGATCTCATCGGTCCTCTCATCGTTAATCGATTCTTCCTAAGTGCGCTTATTCTATGTATGGGTGGCTCTGCATCATAAAATTTTCATTTTATTATCTAATTATATTACTTAAATATTTCTCAGTTGAAAGAACTAAAAGTTATATAACACGTTTCTGAAACAATAACATTTATATTCATATGCCAAATGGTTACAATTACATGATCTTTTCTAGCATACTTCTATAAATGACAACATCATATCCCCTCTTAACACAAAAAACGGGGACAACACTCACATATTACCCCTCTAATATTTTTAAAAAGTTTGGGGGTCTACAACTACCTCACATCTTACACAAAGACTGAGATTTAACAACAACAAATTAAATAACACATAAATAAAACACTACAACTACTAAGCTTTGTCGACGTTGGGATTTTTATTTGTCCCTTTTTCTATTCTTGTTCTTTGGTGTTCTCATGTTAGGTGAGATTTGTTTGAAAAAATAAGTGAAAAAGGTCCGACATGTATAAGTCGACAATTTGACTGTAAGAGTCGCCAGTTGGTGTTTTTAACTGGTTGCACCAACGCAACCGAGAAAAGGTTTGTACATCCGTGATGTGACACTGCTAAACGGGTCTGTGAAACCGAGATTCATTTGAGTTCGGGGGTTTGATTATATGGAGGGAAGGTGTTAGGCACCCCCGACATCCGTGTTACCACGGTGACTGCCACTTTTCAAGAAACTATTATATGAATGTGTGTGTGTGTGTGTGTGTGGGTCAATGTGCTGTTATTTGGAAGTAGTGCTATGCCTCGTTCGCACCTATACAAAGGGTTTGAATTTGTATAAAAATTTAATTTTAAACAAGATATAGCAATGAGATTTTATGAAAGAGGTTTTTCAAACCCTGTGCTTAATAATAATTGGGGAGGACCTTGGGCCGAGATCCTACCATTCTAGAGTTTTGGGATCGAGCCCACACGCCTAAGGATGAGCGTGCTTTGTCTCAGGCAGCTTTAGCTATACGGGTAAAACTCATCTTACTATTTAGCTTTTAATTATATTCAATCGTAAATAAAATGATATAAGTAACATACGTATACGGAATACATTACAGGACCGATTTTAGAGGCTTTGGGACGAGCGTATAGCTGAGCTGGAGGCTATTAGGAGGGGTTCTGAGCTGTTAGATTCTGCCACCCATCTTCCCTATATTGTATTAGATCGGGATGAGGAGATGAGACCATGGATCGTATCTCAGGATCCCCCTACTAGCAATACCGACAGATATCGAGTGTTGGGTCTGCTGAGGATACCCGCATATACACTTCCTAGAGGTAATATTTTATTATGTTTCACGAAATTATCCAAATTTATCACATTATATAAATTATTATTAGTAATCGAATTTGTATCTCTTTATAGGCTCCAGCCAGCGCTAGCATCCGAGAGCACATGTCGGACCATCTCATACGATCGCTGGCTTGCAAGATGATATCTTCTGACGGCTGATAGGGGCCGTGTCGGATAGGTTCCGTACCGATCGGGTCTTTCGACGTCAGCAGTTGCCTTCCAGTTCTCGTCTTCACCAAATTGCTTAAGATATTATAGCAGGGGCCTCTGTAGAGAGTACGGAATTAACACGGGAGCAGTTCGACGCTTGGAGCGCCGAGATTCTCCGGATGGTGATTACCCTCTTGGAGGAGGCTTTTCGTGCGCCCCCACCTACTCAGGTATTCTTATTGTTTATGTTTTTTTAAATTAAGGCTAGTATGTTAATTCTCTCTCTCTCTCTCTCACACACACACACACACACACACACACACATATATATATATATATATATGGACTAATGATTTATATTTTTGATTCTATCAACAGGGTGGCGATGGCGAGCAGACTGGCGATGACTGTAAGACCCCAACTTTTGTGAATAAAGATTAATTTCTCTCGAAATATATTTTTAAATATTATGGTGTGGATATAATATAATGTTATAGTTGTGGGTAATATTTACAAATTCTGCAAAGTAAGCAAGTGGTTATATAATATTCGATTGGTCGAGGAATATTCGTTTTAACGGGGAATATTCATACGACGGCACAATCATTGGTGGACCCCACAATGGAAGTCTTGTCGTAATAAGAAAACGACGGAATTATCTTTTTATAAAAATAACGGCGGAAGTGTTACCGTTAAAACCGTTGAACTACCCGGTAGTAAAAAATACGATGTCTGGCGTGGTTGCATAATAGCACACTGGTATTGATTATTGATGCTTACGTGAGAAGTCACTCGATTATACTCAATTATTACTCACGATGAATTGTTGCATCATATCTCTCATATTATTGATTCATTTATTGTCACAAAGATCATCTGCATAATATGTTATATTATTAAATCAATAATTGAGATGATAAAGTTATTTATATTATTAAATTGAAATATTTACAATGTCTAGAAGTTCTGTCAAGGCGAGGTTGGGTCATCTAATTGCGCGCCAATAAGGGGAAATCCTTATCGAAAAGCCCCCTCTTTCCTAGGAGCGACCTGGTTGTTAAATATTGTGAGTTATAATATTAATGATGAATAAGTTCGTGTTGATTAAAGATGAATTTGATAGTTCCATTGTGTTGGGATTATTAGTGTTAGTGGAAATCGACATCTATTCTGATGATAATTGATGTCTGGGGGTTATATTGATAAATCGAGTAATTAATCGGATAAATGAGCAATTAATTGCTACTAATTCACATGCTTATATAACTATTTGTTCACATGTGTGTACTATTGAATCACATTCATGTACTATTAGGGGAGTTGGTGCAAGATTGATAATACTTGCATGACTAAGTTAAAAATGGAGGTATAGATGGAGGTACTATACTGTAATTCGTATTTTTCACATGATTATAACTATTGATTCACATGATTGAACTATTGATTCACATTATTTACTATTAGGGGAGGTGGTGCAAGTTTGATAAGACTTGCAGGACTAAATTAAAAATGAAAGAAAAGTTGGAGGTATTGTACTGTAATATTTCGAGCCCCAAAACGTGCAATTATCGAAACTATAGTTTCCTATAAATAGAAGTTCATTCTTCCTTCATTTCTCACCAATTCACTAAAGCTATAGGGCAATTAGTATAGAGAGAAATTATAGAGAGAAAGAAGAAGAGAAATCTGCTACCTCTCTACTCCAGTATCCAGTTTCTTTCTAAGGTAAGGGGTATTATTTCTTTTGTAATCATGAAGAGAGCTTCTGTTATTCCATTCTTTATTATTATGTTGGAATAACCTGTCTATGCGAAGTACCACATACATGGTGAAATTCTTCTGTTATTCCATTCTTTATTATTATGTTGAATAACTCCGCCATGCATCAATCTCGCATACATGGTGAAATTCTTCATTATTCCATTCTTTATTATTCTGCTTGAATATCCTCGTATTAAGCGGATTACGTTAGACTGGTTCCATTCTTTATTATTACATTGGAATAACTTTTGCATGCGGCCTATCGCATGCATGGTGAATTCTTTGTTATTCTATTCTTTATTATTCATTTGGAATATCCTCATGCATGCGGATTACGCTTGAGACACGTTCCATTCTTTATTATTCTCGTTGGAATAACTCATATGCATGCGATCTATCGCATGCATGGTGAATTCTTTGTTATTCCATTCTTTATTATTACATTGGAATATCCTCGTCATGCGGATTACGCATGACCTAGTTCCATTCTTTATTATTACATTGAATAACTTTTGTACATGTGGATTATCACATGCATGATGAATGATGCTTTGTATTCATTCCTTATTAAATTGTGGAAATGATCTATCTACGTGGATTACCGCATGGCGGGTGAAAATCCATTTGCAGTTTCATATATTCTATGATACTCATTTGGTTAAAGTTTCGGCTTCTATACTCCATGAAATTAGTAGAATATCCTGGATATTTCGCTTCATCCGGTATTTTTTTATGTAAATATTCTTCTGAGCATTCTTGAATTTTACTCCACAAAGCAGTATCATGTTGACAATTTGGACGTAATTGATTTCAAGATAAATTAACTTATAAATCTTTAAAATATATTCTTGAACTTGTTTTATTAAATTATTATGTCATTGTCATTATCCTCATGCTTATATTGTGATGAAAGTTATCTTTGGCTTACGTGCATAGATGAACTTGGTATGATTATGACCATGGATTATTCGGTATAATCATGACTGTTCGTAATGTTATAAATGATGTGGTAAAAGTCCTCGGAGCTCATGTAGTGCATTGATGGACGCTTTTTGGTATGATTATGACGAGGGATTATTCGGGATAGTCATGACCATTGATGATTTAATGAATATCCTTGGCCCGTAGTGCGTGGATGACTCGATGATGTGGTTTATTTATTAAAATTCGAGTCTCGGCCGATAAAAATTGATGAAAACATTTTAAATCATAGAAGATGGTAGATATCATGCTCTACTTGACTCTTCTGATGGATTGTTTATTCCGCTGCAGTTAAACTTGATGTCTATTGTATTTTATCAGTTTAACAATATTGAAGACTAATGATAATTTATTCTGCATTATCTTAGTCATAATATTTCTTGCTGGGCTAGTTGAGCTCACCCTTTCTTTCACTATTCTCTTCAGGAAATGAGAACGTAACCGGGACTAGTCGGGGAACGGAGTGACGGTCCAGATGATAGCATTAGTAGTCCTCACTATTCTGTTAAATAGTGTGACAATAAATGTAATGAGGACTCCATTGGGTGTGGATATTGTCTAGATGACAATATTCTTATTAAAACTCTTAGATTATATTTTGTCGTATTTTACACGACTGTTGTATAATTAAGTTGTATTTGAATTTTGTACCATGTATTTGGCGACTCAAGATGGGTGATGTATACCTATTTTGGGGGCGTCACAATGACGAGCAGGAGCACAACGCTGATTTCCATACACCAGAGCAGCGTCGTTCACCTCCGCCCGATGATAATACTTTTACTAGTTTATAGTTCATTTGTATTCATGTTATTATAGAACATTTGTATATATTATAGTGTCTAATTAAATGGCTCATATAAGTATTGTAGAACATTTGTATATATTGTAGTGTCTAATTAAATACAGATAAGTATTGTAAATTATATTGTTTGTCATTTATGGAACATTAGCTTATATTTGTAATTGGTTAGCTTATATTTATGGAAAATTAGCTTATAATACGTTTTGGTGGATATTTGAATGTGAATGATAATGAGTTGAAGATTACGTTTTAGTGCTATGTTGCATATTTGAATGTGAGATACACGTTTATATTACTGTGTATTGGGTTGTGACAGGTTACAGGTACATTAATGGGTTTAAACACAGGCCCGAACTTTTAAAATTGCATTTTTAAAAAAACGGCTATTTTGATTTTAATAAGGTATTTCTGATGGAACTTCACTCGGATTTAACAAATAACCAATTTTTAATAAATACTGAAATATTCTAATTTTCAATCAGAAATAGGATAATTCCGAGGGAATATGTCCGTCGAAAATAGGGTATATTACACTCGACGAAAAGTTCCGTCCTATATATTCAGTCGAAGATAGTTTATGTTCGATGCAAATCCGTCGGAGATAATTTCGTCGAAAATAATATAGATCCGACGGAATTTTTGACGGATCTTGATGCAAATATATACGACCGAATTTCTGACAGATATTTTCGTCGAAAATAATCTATTTTTGATTGAATAGGCTTATGTTCGACGGAACATTCCGTCGGAATTAAGTTTTTTCTTGTAGTGTTACTTATTAATACATTTATTATTATAATTGTATTTCAGATTATGTGTATTATGTGATTAAGGATTGATCAATAAAACATTAGAAACCCTAATGTTAAATTTAGAAACCTTAATGATCAGTTAGGAAACCCTAATATTAGTTTAGAAACCCTAATTCCAAATTTAGAAATCCTAAACCCCAATTAGCAACCCCTAATGGTGATTAGCAAACCCTAATGCAATTTAGCAAACCCTAAGGGTTAAAATTTAAGGGAATCATGTGAAATGACCGAACTACCCTTAAAATTATTTGGAAAATGACCAAAATGCCCTTAAAAGGTGTGAAATAACCAAAATACCCTTTATCTTATCTTTTAACAAAAGATAAGACCAAATCTTTGGTGACTCGTCAATGGAGATATTGTCATGTGCTTAAAATCCAAGTAAATCATCCATATTTGACAACTAGCATCAGCCACATTCATTGAATCAAAAGATAAGATCTAAAAGAGATATTAAAGACACAAAAATCCTTACTTTAGTTCCTTATCCATAGCCAAGTCTCTCATACACCAAGTCCACGAAATCTAGATTGAAACTAAGTCATAAGTTAAGCCAAATCCACTTCATAACCATCCAAGATCAGATCAGAGAAAGAAAATCTAAAGTTTGTTAATAAGGTATAAATCCTAACCCTAAGCTAGATCTTTTATGCTTAGGTAGATTTTTTGTTTTTGTGTTTAGATATGTTCTATGTTATGTTATTTAGTGATCTATGTTGATAAAACATGAATCCATAACATTTAAATGCATAAAAATGAAGATTTAAGCAAGTTGGAAAAACCCTAAAAATATGGCCTGACAGTCAAATGTCAGGGCCTGTAGATCTCACTCTCTGTTAATGTTTAGATTTGTTAAGTGTATCCTTGTTGTAGTATGTTATAAGTTTAACAAACTGGAAGTGGAATCATGATCATAGGATGTCTAGATTTCAAGTTATTCATGGTCAAACCTAGTTCACCAATCACAGAAAACCATTTCTGGAAAACCCAAATTTGCCTAGAAAGGCTTGACAAGATTTTGGAGGGCTTTGATCTTCTTCATGTTATGTTGTTAGCTTGTCTAAGTGTATCACTTTTATACCCTGACATATGGACTACAAAACCCTAACAATAGAACATTTAAATCATAACTATGATGTAAGTTATTAATGGTCAAAATGGGTTGATCAAGCACAATTTCTGCTTTATGGAAATTCCAGAAAACTGAACAGCTCTGACATGTTGTTTGACCAAGCTAGATCTTCCATATGTGATGTTGTTAAGCCTAACCAGTGTATTATTTTTGAACCTTGACATGTATACTACATGTTTGTGACACTAGAACACTTGAACAATACACAGAATCTAAGTTATTAACCACCAAAGTGGGTTGACCAACATTGACCACATTTCTGGAAATTCCAGAAAATGAAGAATAGCTTAGATGGGTAGTTTGACCATCAAATATCTTCTTGATATGATGTGGTTAGACCCTGAAATTGTTATATACTTGTAGTATTACATCAAGACTACACCATTGATATACTCTCATGCACAGAAACATAACTAGTTGGAAATCATTGATGGTCAAAGTAGGCTTCAAGGCTTTGACCAAGGCTGTTCTTCATTGAAGAAGAACACATTTAGCGACAGTTACTATCACTAAAACCCATTAGTAGATGCTTTTAATAAAATTAATTTAAATAATTATAAATAAACATTAAATAATTATTAATAATTAATAATTAAGTTTTAAAAATAATTTTAAGTTAGAAAAATTAACTTTTACTTTTTTAACATAAATTTCATTAATATTTTAATTTATTTAAATATTAATGATAATAAATTTGTTTAATAATTATATTAAATAAATAGGTTAGAAATGATTTTAATATTTTAAAATCATTTAAAAATGATATTAAGGTTTTAAAAATAATTTAAGTTAAATAAATTTTAATATTTTAACATGAATTACATTAATATTTTAATATTAATAATATTTATTTAAGAATGATTTTAATATTTTAAAAATCATTTAAAGGTGACATTAAGGTTTTAAAAAATGTTTATAAATGATATTAATTAAAAATTAAGATTTTATAATAAATAAATTTTAATATTTTGACATGAATTTCATTAATATTTTAAATTATTTAAATATTAATGATAATGAAATTATTTAGCAATTAAATCATTATAAATGATATTAATTAAAATTTATTATAAATAATATTAATGTTTGAAAAATCATTATAAATGATAATAATGATTTGAAAATTATTATGAGCTTCTGAAAAATATTATAAATGATAATTAAATTATTTAAGATAGGTCTTTATAAAAAAGATTAAAACTAAATTGCGTAGCAGTAAATAACGATCAAAGCAAGTAACTTACCCTTTTCATTTACTTTATGCAATAGATTTTTGTAAGCGAGTTTCTTAACTCTATCTTTTATTGAGCAAGTATCTGAATCTTTGTGTAATCAAATATCCTATATATAACTTTTAAATTATGTACAAGCCAATTCTTGAACAGTATTCAATTTATTCATTGAAGACATGTATCTCAATATTGTTTGCATGTGATCCATATATGATCAAGATTTATTATGTTCTTTATGATTTAAGTTTGGGTATGCAAGTGTCATCACTTGTATAAATTGTGTATTAACTATTGGATTTCGGTATGTATATGTGAGATCCCGAATTTTATGAAATAAAAGTATTCAATTTTCATATAATTATTATTCTATTTAGTAAATGGTTAAATTGATAAAAGGTTAAAGTTAAGGGTGATATGTGAAAAAATTTCAAAGTAAGCAAGTTGTCATAATCGGTGATAAAAAATACGATAATATCGCGTGGTTGCACAACGTGGCACTACAGTATTGTCTGATATCTTTGATTATTGATGCTTACGTGAAAGTCACCAGCTTTATTCAATTATTGTCACAATATTTATATTATTAAATCAATAATTGAGATGACAAGTTGTTCATATTATTATTTGCATTATTGACGATGTCTAGAAAGTTCTGCCGAGGAAAGGGGTTAGGTTATTTAATTGCGCGCCAATAGAGAGAAATCCTTATCGGAAAGCCCCCTCTTTCCTGGGAACGATCTGTTTGTTAATATTGTGAGTTATAATATTAATTATGAATGTTATTAAAAATTGAATTTGAGCTCAGAGTTGAATTTGGAGACACGAACGTGATATTTGAGTCCAGAACGATGAAATTAGTAACAATAGACTATAAACACAAAATTTGTCGGGGTTTACTTTTTGGTCAAAAGGTCAATAGTTGACTTTTTTGGGAAAAGTCAAACTTCAAAATTTCAAAAAGGAAATTATTCATAAAAATATTTCCATTGTGTTGGGATTATTAGTGTTAGTGGGAATCGACATTTATTTCGATAATAATTGATGTCTGGAGGTTATATTGACCAATCGGGTAATAATCGGATAAATGAGCAATTATTTGCTATTAATTCACATACTTATAACTATTTGTTCACATGTATGTACTATTAATTCACATGCATGTACTATTAGGGGAGGTGGTGCAAGATTGATAACACTTGCATGACTAAATTAAAAATGGAGGTATAGATGAAGGTACTATACTATAATTATTTTTTTCACATGTATAGAACTATTGATTCACATGATTGTACTATTGATTCACATGATGTACTATTAGGGGACGTGGTGCAAGTTTGATAATACTTGCAGGACTAAATTAAAAATGAAGGAAAAGATGAAGGTATTATACTGTAATATTTTGAGTCCCAAAACGTGCAATTATTGAAACTATGTTTTCCTATAAATAAAAGCTCATTCTTCCTTCATTCTCACCAATTCACTAAGACTCACAAGAGCAATTATAGAGAGAGAAGCTATATAGAGAAAGAAGAAGAGTAGTCTGCTACTTCACTACTCCAGTATCCAATCTTCTTCTGAGGTAAGGGGTATTATTTATTTCATATTCTGAAGAGATATTATTTTTCATTATTCGTATGAATATTATTTTAGCTTCAATATTAAGTAAGGAATATCATCTTCGCTTCAATATTCGTAGGAATATTATTTTCGCTCAACGATCGTATGGGGTATTATTTATTTCATATTACGAAGAGATATTATTTTTTCGTATTCGTATGAAATATTATTTTAGATTCAATATTCGTAAGGAATATCATCTTCGCTTCAATATTTGTAGGAATATTATTTTAGCTCAACAAATCGTAAGGGGTATTATTTATTTCATATTACGAAGAGATATTTTTTCAGATTCGTATGAATATTATTTTCGCTTCAATATTAAGTAAGGAATATCATCTTCGCTTCAATATTCGTAGGAATATTATTTTCGTTCAATAGTCGTAAGGGGTATTATTTTTTTCGTATTCATGAAGAGAGTTATTTTTTTCAATACTCGTAAAGGTTGTTATTCCATTCTTTATTATTCTGTTGGAATAACCTGTCTACGCGGACTACCGCATGTGCATGGTGAATGACCGTTCGTATTCATTCTTTATTAAATTATGAAAATATTATTCTGAGCTTTCATGATAATTATTGATCTTTCATGCGGAATACTATTCATGAGTTACTATTTACTAGTACTATTTACCCGATTTACTATTCACTCGAATATTATTCACTTTCGGGTATTCGGGGCACTTTTCATGCCTCGAGTACTATTCACGAGTTACTATTCACCGATTCTACAAATAACAATAGAAATATCATTCAAATCGGCGTATTTTTATTTAAATCATGACATGGGCTAAGAAAGCTTGACATCCATTTTGAATAAATGAATAGCTTTATGGCTTGATATGATAGTGATTGACTTTAGTGGTTTGGTTGCTTGAATTCGCATAATAGGTTGGTTAGGAATATGAAAGCTAACAACCTTACGAAAACAATCGATTTTAGCATGATGAGTAGTTAACCAATCAATCCCTAAAATCACATCAAATGCAAGTATTTTCAAAGAGATAAGATCGACGGTAACGTCTTTATTCTGATTTGAATCAAACAAGACTTATAAATAGTGGATGTAATGAAGGTTTCTCCCGATGGAGTTTCAACAGATAAATCAAAGTCAAATTTCTCCAGGGTTAAATTTAAACGTTGAGCGCAAGTAGGAGAAATAAAAGAATGGGTAGAACCGGTATCAAATAAGGTATAGACTTCGCTAGAGTTTATGATTAGCTTACCCGTAATCACCTCGTTCGGATTCCTCGCTTTTTGGGAGGTTACGACAAACGCTCTCCCGTGAACTACTAGTTTTGTCTTATCTAGGACGGCCTTTGATGCCTCCATCCCAGCTGGACTTGACTTTGGTGTACGATAAAATCGGGCTAGGTGACCTTCTCTTCCACAATTGTAATATGCTTTGGACTGCTGCGTACAGTTTGGAGTGATGTGTTCCTCCCCTCCGTATTTGTAACATACGACCGACGGTCGTTCTCCTTCCTTAATAACAGGTGATGCTGCTAACGTCTTTCCATCATTATTGAATCTCCTCTTCTTGAATTTTCCAGCTCTATTATCTTGGCCATGATTACCACCGAAGTGGTTACCATTTCTGGCATATTGATTCCCTTCACGTTTGTTGTCACCGTTTCACGATGTTTGCTACTACCTTTGGTATTATCGACTTATATTTGCTCTCTCTTGGTTGGGTTGACTCATTATCGCGCTCCAATAACTGAGCCTTATTTACAACATCTGAATACAAATACAGTTTGTGAGAGATAAGGTATTGACGTATCTCGGGTTTCAAACCTCTTAGAAACATCTGCGTCATTCTCTCCTCATTATCAACCAAGTGTGATGCAAACCGGGACAACTCGGCAAACTTAGCTTCATACTGCGACACGGTCATATTGTTTTGCTCTAGTTTGATGAACTCTACCACCTTCATGTGACGAATAATTTCGGGAAAGTACTTGTCGTTGAACAGTTCTTGGAACTTCTCCCAAGACATCTTTAGTGCGACAAGCTAAGTACGCTTTACAGATTCCCACCAGTAATCTCCCTCTCCTCGCAACATGAAGGTGGCAAAGGAAACCTTTTGCTCCTCGAAGCATCCCAAGACATCAAATATCTTGGTGATCAGCTTTATCCATGTCTTCGCCTTAAGTGGTTTTGGCTCTCCCAAAAACTCTGGTGGTCCCAGCTCCTTGAACTACTTAGCGGTGACCATCCAAGAGTTGGCAGTGTTTCCACCTGCATTTTGAACAAGGGCCGCTCTCGCCTGATGTTGCATGAATTGCATAAAGCCTCTGAACATCCCATCGTTAATCATTTGATCGGTGTTATAGTATACCTGAGGATTATTGTCTTCCTGTTACACATTATCCTGGGTATTGATTATTAGTGACTCTACGGTCTCTTGTGCTTCATTGCTAATCTCAACATTTTCAGATGCCATTTTCAAACACTGCCACAAAATAAGGGTTAATTGACATGTCACATATTATCACTATACTCTGACCGACCAATTAAATACCAAATAACTTAGGTAGGTCATACTAGCGAAGGAATTCCACGTCTCTCCCCTCCTAGTTCTTGTCTCACATCTCAGCTAGGGATCATATCCCTAAGCTTTGATACCAAATGTGACTCCCCCAAAATAGGTATACATCACCCATCTTGAGTCGCCAAATACATGGTACAGAAATCAAATACAAACTTCTTTAATACAACTTTCGTGTAAAAATACGACAAAACATAGCTTAGTTTTTACATGAATATTGTCTTCTAGACAATATCCAAACTCAAATTCAATCCTCATTACATTTATTATCACACTAAGTAGTGAGGACTGCTAAAACCACCATCTCGGACCATCACTCCATTCCCCGACTAGTCCCAGCTACGTTCTCTTTTCCTGAAGAGAACAATGAAAGCAAAAGGGTGAGCTCAACTAGCCCAGTAAGAAATATTATGACTAAGACAATGCAGAATAAATTATCATTAGCCTTCAACAGTGTTAAACTGATAAAATACATTAAACAACAAGTTTAACTACAGCGGAACAAGCAATCCATTAGAAGAGTCAAGTAGAGCATGATATCTACTATCTTCTATGATTTAACAAGTTTTTCATCCACTTTATCGCTGAGACTCAGCTTAATAAATAAACCACATCATCGAATCATCCCGGCACTACGAGCCAAGGATATTCATGTAATCATCAATGGTCATGATAATACCGAATAATCCCTGGTCATAATCATACCAACAACTGTCCATCAATGCACTACGGGCCAATGAGGACTTTTACCACATCGTTTGTAACATTATGGGTCATGATTATACCGAATGATCCCTGGTGATAAATATACCAATCAACAGTCCATGCATGTAAGCCAAAGATGACTTTCATCACAATATAAGCATGAGGATGATGACAATGATATAAGCATTAATCAAATGAAATCAAGGATAAATATTAAAGACTTTAAATTTATCTAGAGTTTAAAAATATCCAAATTGTCAACACGATATTGCTTTGTGGAGTAAAATTCAAGAATAATATTCATGTATCAAAAATAATTTGGACAGAAAAAAAATATATTTTTCCGGTGAATAGTACTTTGGGAATTGTACCTCGTGAATAGTACCCCGACATAAAAAGTGCCCAAATATTCGAGTGAATAGTAACTCGTGAATAGTACTCTGGCATGAAAAGTGCCCCGAATACCCGAGTGAATAATATTTGAGTGAATAGTAATCGGGTGAATAATAACCCGTAAATAGTAACTCATGAATAGTATCTCGGTATGAAAAGATCAATAATTATCAAGAAAGCTCAGAATAATATTTCCATGAAAAGATATTGGATGAAGCGCAAATATCAAGGATATTCTACTAATTTCACGAGTATATAAATGATACTTAAATGTAATGAAGGTATAATCGAGAATATGAGATTTAAATAATATTACTCACATACTATAGAGTATGGAAGAAAATATTATTCCTTATGAATACTGGACAAAAATAATATCCCTTACCTTAGAAGAAGACTGGATACTGGAATAGTGAGGTAGCAGACTTCTCTTCTTCTTTCTCTCTATAATTTTTCTCTCTATAATTGCTCTTGTGAGTCTTACTGAATTGGTGAGAATGCAAGAAGAATGTGCTTCTATTTATAGAAAAATATAGTTTCAATAATTTCATGTTTTGGGGCTCGAAATATTACAGTATAATACCTTCATCTTTTCCTTCATTTTTAATTTAGTCCTGCAAGTATTATCAAACTTGCACCACCTCCCCTAACAGTACATCATGTGAATCAATAGTACATTCATGTGAATCAATAGTTCAATACATGTGAAAAAAATAGTTACAGTATAGTACCTTCATCTATACCTCTATTTTTAATTTAGTCATGCAAGTATTATCAATCTTGCACCACCTCCCCTAATAGTATATGCATGTGAATCAATAGTACACACATGTGAACAAATAGTTATAAGCATGTGAATTAATAGCAATTAATTGCTCATTTATCCGATTAATTACCCGATTGGTCAATATAACCTCCAAAAATTAATTATTATCGAAATAAATGTCAATTTCCACTAACACTAATAATCCCAACACAATGGAACTATCAATTTCATCTTTAATCAACACGAATTTATTCATCATTAATATTATAACTCATAATATTTAACAACCAGATCATTTTTCAGGAAAGAGGGGGCTTTCTGATAAGGATTTCTCCCTATTGGCGAGTAATTAGGTGACCAAATCTCTCCTCGACAGAACTTTCTAGACATCGTCAATATTGCAAATAATAATATGAATAACTTTGTCGTCTCAATTATTGATTTAATAATATAAAATATTGATAATGTGATAATAATTGAATCAATAATATGAGAGATATTATGCAGCAATTATTATAGCAACAATTGAGTATAACTAAATGACTTCTCACGTTAGCATCGATGAATTAATACCGCACTTTCTTATGCAACCACCATTCATCGTATTTTTTACCAAGGGTAGTTCAACAGTTTAACGGTAAAAAATTTGTCGTTATTTTTATAAAAAGATAATTATTTCATTTTCTAACTACGACAATACTTCCGTTGTGGGGTCCACCAATGATTGTGCCGTCATACGAATATTCCCCGGCCAATCAAATATTATATAACCACTTGCTTGCTTTGCAAAATTTATAAATATTACTCACAACTATAATATTATATCAAATCTACACCATAATATTCAAAAATATTTTTTGAGAAAAATTAATCTTTATTCATAAAAGTTGGGGTCTTACAGTTTGGTTATTAAAGGAAAATAAACATTTAACATGGGACTTGTAACGAATAAATTTTTCGAGTTGTGATTCTGGGGACAGAATCCTTTTAAGGAGGGAAGGATGTAACGATCGAGAAATTTGTAATTTAATATTTGTAATTTAATTTAAATTTTTATTGAATTAAATAAATATTTTAAATAATTTATTTATTGAGGTAAATAAATATTTAATGAATTATGGTGAATTAATTTAGTAGCTAAATTGATTAATGTTAATTGAATTGAATAATGATAATTTTATCCAAGGATTTAATTTAAGGAAATAATTAAATTAAATCAATTGCTTAATATTTAAGAAAATAATTAAATTAAATGAATTGTTTAAAATTTAAGAAAATAAGTAAATTAGATAAAGTTATATTTAAGTCTAATTTATTAATTTAAATTAGATATATAATCATTTATTATTCATAAATATAATTATAATAGAAATTATTTTAATTACCATTACAAGTTATTAAAATTAATTAAGCTAAAGTTATTTAATTAACTAAATGTGTGACACATGAAATTATATAATAAAAATAATCTAGTTTGGGAGATAGGTGGTAGCCAAACAAGGCCTTGTGGCCTTTGGCTTACTGTAACTTACGCCTATTGGTTTTTGTTAACTGATATTCACGATTATCAGTTGGCTTATTTTATTTCACGTATTCTTCTAAAGCCTTAGAGCAGAGAAAGAGAGTTATGAGGAAGAGAGTGACTCTCTGTTTATTTTGCTAACGAGTTGGAGTATCAAGGTTCTTATTATTCTTCTCCCCAACAATCAAGGATTTAAGGTATAAATTTCTACTAATGTCTAGGTTTTGATTTCTTAGTGAATATCTACTGTAAATTGGTAGTTGTATTGGGTTGATACATGTATGTATGTTGTTATAATCTGCTAATCATCAATTGTGAGTGTTATTTGATGATTAACTACATGAAATTTGGGTTTGTAGGGAGAAAAGTAAATAACAGTGTATGTTTATGAAAAATGACTTAATAAAGAACAAAATTTCATGTTTAATATGTATGATAATCTGAAAATTGATGTTGGATTATGTTAATATGTTAAGAAACGAAAGCGGTGTAGTTTGAATCATGTCAATTGGTCGATCGAATTCGCTAAAAGTGTAAAAAATGATGAAATTCGAAAAATTGGGGTTTTGATCCCTTAAAATTGAATATATATATATATATATATATATATATGATGTTTGTGTGGTGAGAATGGTGAATAGCATGATCATTGATGATATTACAAAGTTTTAGTTGTTAGGTTTCATGATTTCTGTAGAAAATTGGAATGATTGGGCTATTCATATGTAATGTGAGTCATTTGCTTTATCATTTACATGCACTGTAGCGCTTGACCTCATTAGTATAAACGGCGTAAGCGGTAATGGTTTCATGGCAGACGTTTCTACTGAGCGCGTGCGCAAGCATTGCCTTGCTAGTTAAGGTGCAGAGCTTGAAGCGTGAAGCAATATTGCGTCTCGAGCCCAGCGAAAGACTTTTGCTTATTTGCAGGTTATGATTTGTGGACTTAAATTAGTTTAGCGTGCATGTTAATGATGTGACGGCCCCAAAATTAGGTATACATCACCCATCTTGGGTCGCCACTTACATGGTACATAAATTCAAATACAACTTACTAATATAAGCGTAAAGTAATAATACGACATAAACCGTGAGTTTGAATACAAATATTGTCTACTAGATATTATACAAACTCAAAAGGAGTCCTCATTACAACTATTATCACACTATTTCACGAATAGTGAGGACTACTAATGCTATCCTCTGGACCATTACTCCGCTCCCCGACTCTCCCCGACTATATTCTCATTTCACAAGAGAACAAAGGTGAAAGAAAGGGTGAGCTCAACTAGCCCAAGAAGAAATATTATGACTAAGATAATGCGAAATAAATTATCATTAGCCTTCAACAATGTTAAACCGATAAAATACAATAGACAACCAGTTTAATCTGCGGTGAATATCTGAATCCATTAAAAGAGTCAAGTAGAAAATAAAGTCTATTATCTTTTATGATTTAAAAGGTTTTCATCAATTTTTATCACTAAGACTCGGTTTAATGAATAAACCACAATATCTAATCATCCTCGTACCACTGGCCAAGGATTTTCATCAAATTATCAATGGTCATGACTATACCGAATCACCCCGGTCATAATCATACCAAAATCTATCCATCAACGCATTACAGAACACCGAGGACTTTTGTCACATCATTTATATCAAGCCATGATTATACCGAATGATCCTCGGTCATAATCATACTAAGTTCATCTATGCACGTAAGCCAAAGATAACATAATATAACATGAGGATGATGACAATGACATAATAATTCAATAAAACAAGTTCAAGAATTATTTAATCCAGAATTATTAACGTCCAAATTGTCAACATGATCTTTGTTTTGTATAGTAAAATTCAAGAATAATCGTAAGAATATTTCCATGAAAAGATATCTTTGGATGAAACACAAATATCAAAGATATTCTACTAATTTCATGGAGTATAGAAGTCAAAGTTTTAACCAACCGGGTATAATAAAGAATGGAATAACAAAAGAAATCACCATGCATGCAGTGCTTCGCATGATGATGAGTTATTCCAATAGAATAATAATAACGGAACCAGTCGTGAAATTCACAATCGGCAGGATGATCCAATGTAATAATAAATGTTTGAATAATAAACAATGGAACTGAATCCCTAAAAACACACGATGTGATATTCCAAATGTAATAATAAATGCGAATAATAAACAATGGAACCGTGTCCTTGTAAAACACACGCATGTGATATTCCAATGAATAATAAAGAATGGAATAATGTAAGAAGATCACCAAGTATAGGGGGATTCAGCGTATCTGAGTTATTCCAATGAATAAATAAGAATGGAATAATATAAGGATTTCACCAAGTATAGGGTATCTGGTATATCTGAGTTATGTATAGGGTATGCCACTTTTACGAGTTATTCAATGTAATAATAATGAATGGAATAATGAAGTTCTCTTCATGAATAAGAAAGAATAACACCCTTTACGGTACAACAAATAATACCCTTACTGTAAAAGACACTTTGGATATCAAAGTAGTGAAGTACCGGAATACTCTTCTTCTTTCTCTCTATAGATTTTCTCTATATAGCTTCTCTCTATAATTTCTCTCTCTAGAGTTTCAAAGAATTAAGAAAATAATAATGAAGGAATGAGCTTCTATTTATAGGAAAATAGAATGCATAGTAATTAATCCATGAAACGGTCCGCATTGATTAACTTTAATCGGCGGTCCATATTTAAAGAAAAATCTTTTAAATAAAATATAATATATTCTATTTATATAAAAACATTTTACTATGCAAACACTATGCAACACTATGCAAAACACTATGCAAAAACACTATACAACACTATGCATAATAAAATATAATATATTTTATTTATAGAATAACTTTAATAAAGTATTACATTTTTATATAAAAAAGATGTTTCGCTTTTATTACGTTAATAATACGAATAAAACAAAACGTCATTATCGATATAATAATTCATATTATTAATCGACAATAATGGAATCAAACCGAGAAACTTCTCACATAAGCATCGATAATCAATACCGGTGTTACTACTATATAACCACACGTATTCATCGTACTTTTTACTACTGAAAGTAGTTCAACAAGATCAACGGTAAAACTTCCGCCGTTATTTCAATAAAATATTTTTGTCGTTTTCTCGATCCGACAATAATTACATTATGAGGGTCCACCAATGATTGGTAGTTATCTGAATATTCCCCTTTAAATGTAATATTCCCACCAATCGAATATAATATAACCACTTGCATACTTTGCAAAATTTATAAATACTACCCACAACTATAATATTATCTCAAATTCACACCATAATATTAAAAAATTATTTCGACAAAATTTAAATCTTTATTGATAAAATCTGGGGTCTCACAAATGATGTTAAGACATAATGTGGATAACAACAACAGATTGTAAGGTGTTGCAATTCAAAGTGTGAAGATTTTTTTTTAAGTGATTGTTAATTAAGTTATATAATGAAACTAAATGTGATGTTTTCAAAAGTTAGAGATGAATGATTAAGTTATGTTTGATCGTAATGAGATTTCAGATTCGTTAAGGATGTTAACCAACATGGTTAGGTGCTAAGTTGGTTATGACCTAAATGATAGTTTAAACCCCTAAAGCTAATATTCATACAATTAATTGTTGTTGTGATTTCAATGATATATGTAGGCTAATTGGAGAATATTTTACACTTGTGTAGCTTACATACAAGGCAAGTTCCTAAACCTTACCTCTTTACAATTGAGCAAGCTTTCTAACTTCATTCTTTTATTAATGAATGTAAGATCCTAAACTTTTATTGAGCAAGACTATTGTAAGACCCCAACTTATTATAAATGAAATTGAATTTCCTCTATTTATTATTTTGAAATAGTAAGGGTTGAGTTGATTAATGTGGTTAGTTATGGGTAAAATGCGCAAATATCTTAAATAAGCAAGTGATTATAAAATATTCATTGTTGTCGGGGAATATTCGTTTGGTCGTGGAATATTCTTACTGCTTGGGAATATTAAATGACGACGACGACCTTGTGTGGGCCCATAACTGAAAGCGATTGGATGAAGAAAATAGCAAGTATAAGTTTTTCATAAATAACGGCGTAGTTGTTACTGATTAACACCGTTGAAATACCCGGTGGTTAAAACACGATGTCTGCGTTGTTGCAGACAAGAAGAAAAGCAGTATTGCACCAATTATTGATTCTTACGTGAAGACACTACTCAATAATTGTTACGATAATTCTTGCTTAATATTTTATTGATTCAATAATTGCTACGTTGATATTTTATATTATTGTTGTTTCAATAATTTTTACTGCACAGTATTTCCCATTATCAGATCAATAATTCATATTATTTGAATAATATTATTTGATAGCATTATTAGCGATGTTTAAGGAAGTTACATGCAGGAGAGGATTGATCACCTAATTGCGGCGCCAAAAGAAGAGAAATCCTTATTGAAAGCCCCTCTTTCACGAGCGACACGATTGTCATTATTGTGATTCTGTAATATTATTTGTGAAAAATGACAATTGTTGAAAAATGATATTTTATCTTTTCTGATAAAATAATTCATTTAAATATATTATTATATTATAATAATATAATAATGGTGATATTTTTACAGTGAATGTGTGATATATGAATAAATGAGGAAGAAGAGTATTTTTGTTATAATAAATGTTAAAAACATGTTAAGCATGTCGGTGGACTCCATTTTGTGACTAAAATTGGATTATAGCCCGTAAAATTATCCGTATGTGGATTTCAGTCAATTTCTGCTTGGAATTTAGAAAAACTTAAACTTATAAAGTTGTAGAGAATTGAATTTTCTATGGAATGGACATAAGATTTGAATTTTTCTGATAAAAGGGCTATTTATTATGAATTATTGAAGTTCCAAAATAATTGATTTTTGAAGTTTTAATTATTTTTTTAATAAAAAACATTTTTGTTATGATTGGTGGGCCCCACTTGTTGTTAAGCATGCTGAATTCAGAATTTCAAAGTGGGCGTAGGAATTTTAAAAATAATAATAATATTTTATTAAAGTTTACGCTTTGGTGTTCTAAAGATTTTCCTATAAATAGGTCTTGGGTTAGAATTGAAAATCACACCGTAAATCAAGTTTTCTCTCTCTATATTATCGAAGCGTATTCTTGTGAGTATTTTGATACTTTGAGTGTTGTTATACTGGTGCAAGTTCCTTCAAAGACTATATCCAAGATTCCATCGAAGTTTGCCTTTTTGAGGTAAGGAATGTTATTTTTTTTATAAATGATATTATTTTTTTCAATATCATTATGCAGAAATATTAGTATAATTTTTATTGTGAAATTTCTACCTTTTTGTGTCGGGGTTACTATTCACGTATACGACATTATTCACATATACGGCACTATACACGAATACGCCACTATTCACAGAAAAATTAAATTTTCCTTCTTTATCCCAGATGTCTATTTTTGTTACTATCTTTGATTGTATCCATGTTTTGATTATTATTCTTAAATTTTACTCCACCATAGTATATTATGCGCTGTTTTTGAACATGGATAAACCGAAGTACGAATCTCTAATATTTGTTCTTTTGTCTCACTGGATTCATTTTTTTTAAAATATTTTTCATCATCCTCAGTCCTAAATGATGATATAACTGAATATCTTTGGCTTGTAGTGCAAAGATGAATGATTTTCTGATGAATATCTTTGGCCCGTAGTTCAAAGATGAACAGATGTTGAGATGAACATGACCAACTGATGAATATCTTTGGCCTATAATGCAAAGATGAATATTTGATTCAAGATGAATATTGATTGATGTTACAGGGATAAAATATTGATGATGGAATTTTAAATTTATAGATGATAGTAGATTTCATTCTCTACTTAACTCTTCTAATGAATTGTTATTTTCGCTACGAATATTAATCTGAAACTCGTTGTCTATTATATTCTATCAGATTTTTCCCTGGTGAGGACTAACGATAATTTGTTCTATATTATCTTAGTCATAATGTTATTTACTGGGCTAGTTGAGCTCACCCTTTTTCTTTTTGATCCATTTTTCTTCTCAGGAGGCGAGAATGTAGCGAGTACTAGTCGGGGTATGGAATAATGGTTCTAGAAAGTTGTTTTAGTAGTCCTCACTATTTTTGTAAAATAATGTATCAATAATTATAATGAGGACTTATTTGAGTGTGGATATTGTCTAGAAGATAACATTTGTATTTAAACTCACAGTTTATGTGTTATCGTATTTTGTACGACAATTGTAATAATAAAGTTGTAGTTGTTTCTGTACCATGTATTTGGCGACTCAGAATGGGTGATGTATACCTATTTTGGGGCGCGTCCGGTTGGTATTAGAGCTTAGGATATGGTCTCCGCCGAGAGATCGGGAATAGAACTAGGAGGGGAGAGACGAGTAAATCCTTCGCTAGTATGTCTTACCTAAGCTTATTTGTTGGTTGGTTCAGTATAGGGTTATTATGTTGCATGTCAATTTCTTTAATTAACCCTTGTTTTGTGGCAGTATTTAAGAATGACAGCTGAAAATATTAACGATGGAGTAAATGAGACCGTGGAGACACCATTAATCACCAACGAGGAGAACGTGCAACAGGCCGACAATGTTCCTCCTATAAACAACACCACTGAGCAGACGATGAACGATGAGATGTTTAGAAGCTTTTTGCGGTTCATGCAAAACCAAACGAGGGAGACTTCTGTTCAAAATACAGGTAGAAACAATGGCAACGCACAACTGAATTCTGACCAGCAAGCTTCAAAGAGTTGGGACCACGAGTGCAGGGGAAAGCCGGATCCGATTAAAAGCGTAAACGTGGATCAAGCAAATTACCAAGATATTCGATGTCTTGGGATGCACGGAGGAACGAAAGTTCCATTCGCCACTTTTATGTTCCGTAGTGAGGCGATTCTTGGTGGGAATCATGAAGCGTACCCATCCGCCCACACTCGGCATGTCTTGGGAGACATTTCGAGAATCGTTCAATGACAAGTACTTTCACGAAAGTATTCGTCATATGAAGGAGGTAGAGTTTATTAGGCTGGAATGAACACAACATGACGCGGTGTCCCGAAGACGAGGCGAAGTTCATGGAGTTATCCAGTTTGCACCTCATTTGGTGGAGAATGAGGAATGTATGGCGCGATGTTTACGAGAGGTTTGAAACCCAAGACATACGTCATATCTCATTTCTCACAAATTTTCTCTATATTCGAGATGTTGTCAACGAGGCTCAATTATTAGAGCGAGATAATGAGTACGTTCAACCGAGGGACCACAACCAGGTCATACCGGGTGACAACAAATATCTGAGCAATGATAACCGTGGGGAGGAAAAATTAGACAAAAGCGGTAACCACTCCGGTAGTAATCGTGGTCATGATAATAGGAAAGGCGAGTCAGTGGAAGTTTCAAAAGAGGAGATTCAACAATGATGATGTGAAGACGTCGAAGACCAAAGATCAACCTGCTTCTAAGGGAGGAGAACAACCACCCGGTTGTATGCTATAAATGTGGAAAAGAGGGAACATCGGACAAACCGTCCACAATGAGTCGAGGTATATTATAATTGTGGAAAGGAAGGACATATCGCTTGAGATTGTCTTTGAGCGAAACCAAGTCCAATGAGGATGGTGACTCAAAAGGTCATCCCAAAAAGTCAAAGTCAGCGGTTCCTGGAAGAGCGTTTGTCGTGACTGGTCAAAATGCGAGAAACCCAAACGAGGTGATCACGGGTAAGTTAATCATAAATTCTTGCGAAGTTTACCCATTCATTTATCTCTCCTACTTGTGCTTAACGTTTAAACTTGACTCCGAAGAAATTAGACTTTAACTTATCTGTGGAGACTCCGTTAGGAGAAAATTTCATTACATCCATTGTTTATAAATCTTGTTTGATCCAAGTTGGCACCATCACATTACCTGTTGACCTTATCCCTTTAAAGATACTTGCATTTGACGTGATTTTAGGGATTGATTGGTTAACTACTCATCATGCCAAAATTGATTGTTTTCGTAAAGTTGTTAGTTTTCAAATTCCTAACCAACCTGTTATGCGAATTCAAGCAACTAAACCACTAAAATCAATCACTGTCATATCAAGCCATAAAGCCATTCGTTTATTGAAAAACGGATGTCAAGCTTTCTAAACCCATGTTATGGATTTGAATAAAGACACGTCAGATTTGAATAATATTTCTGTTGTTAGTGAATTTCCTAATGTATTTCCTGAAGAACTTCCAGTGCTCACCCCGAACGTGAAGTTGAATTCTTTATCGACCTTGAACCCAGATAAAGCCCATTTCTAAAACCCCATATCAAATGGCTCTATTGAACTTCGTGGAGTTAAAGGTCCAACTACGGGAGTTGTTGGACATCGGTTTCATTGTCCTAAGTACATCTCCATGGGGTGCTCTGTTTTATTTATAAAGAAGAAAAAGGCGGAGTATGCGACTTTGTATTGAACCATGTCACCATCAAGAATAGGTATCCGCTACCTCGCATTGATGACCTGTTTGACCAGTTGCAATGATGATATAACTGAATATCTTTGGCCAGTAGTGCAAATATGAATGATTTTCTGATGAATATCTTTGACCCGTAGTACAAAGATGAACAGATGTTGAGATGAACATGACCAACTGATGAATATCTTTGGCCTATAGTGCAAAGATGAATATTTGATTCAAGATGAATATTGATTGATGTTACAGGGATAAAATATTGATGATGGACTTTTAAATTCATAGATGATATTAGATTTCATTCTCTACTTAACTCTTTTAATGAATTGTTATTTCCACTGCGAATATTGATCTGAAACTTGTTGTCTATTATATTCTATCAGATTTTTCCTCGAGAGGACTAACGATAATTTGTTCTATATTATCTTAGTCATAATGTTCTTTACTGGGCTAGTTGAGCTCACTCTTTTCCTTTTTGTTCCATTTTTCTTCTCAGGATGCGAGAATGTAGCGAGTACTAATCGGGGTATAGAATAATGGTTCTAGAAAGTTGTTTTAGTAGTCCTCACTATTTTTGTAAAATAATGTATCAATAGTTATAATGAGGACTTATTTGAGTGTGGATATTGTCTAGAAGACAATATTTGTATTTAAACTCACAGTTTATGTGTTGTCGTATTTTGCACGACAATTGTAATAATAAATTTGTAGTTGTTTCTGTACCATGTATTTGGCGACTCAGAATGGGTGATGTATACCTATTTTAGGGATGTCACAACTATTGACTCTATCCTTATGTACAATTGAATAACCTCTTGTAACATAATTCGTTACATTGAGCGAGTTTCACTTTCCTTATTATTATTCGAGGCATATATTGTTCTAATACATTGTTTCAAGTGAGATTGTTCTAATTCTTTGAATATAGTACTTTGCATGTATATCATGTTTATTCAATTATACATTGTTGTTATTCGGTCCTTGACTTTGATAACCTTGTTCAAATCTTTATTGTTGTATTAAACCTTCAAGTAGTAAGCAAACCTTCATTGATTAAATTAATCTATAATTGAATAGTGTTCTAAAATTCTAGAAACACTAATAAGTTAGTTCCGAGCTAAACTTTCTTTAGAGCGAAAATTCTAAATTCAAGTTGAGACGAACAACCCTAACATAGGGGATTTTGTGATGTATAACGTTTTGATGTTTGTGCACAATAATACATGGTACAAAGGGTGATCCCCTAAATGCGTTAAGAAGGTGTCATATATAGTCTAATGACATATTAAGGTTGAGGTAATAATACCTAAATAACGGAGACATAGTTCGTGGTCTTAAGACCCTCAGATATTAAACTCGAACTTGTTTTCTATTTTGATTCGTAGAACAAGTTCATCATTGTTCAGCATTCGTTGTTCATTCTCATGTTGTTATCATTACTACTTCCTATATTAGTGAGTAATTGTTTGCTCACTCTTGCATTTAACATTGCAGTTAAAGTAGAGAAAGTCGATGAGCCATCTACTAGCAAAGGAAAGGGCAAAATGTCCAAGTGTTCACTTATGAGAATTTTATTTTAATGAATTATGTTAAAGACTTGTTTTATTTTATGATGTATTCCGCAAACTTATGTAATAAATTTAAGGTTAGATTACCTAGGATTGTTTTATGATGATGTAACCCTTTAAAGGGAAGATTATTGTTTAAGTTATTTAAATTATGTCTTTATCCTTTGTTATGGGTAGTTAGATGTAATGGTTTTGGATAGTGAACACCAAATCCTGTGGGAATGGAGTACCTGGATTTGGGGGTGTCACAGGTTGGTATCAGAGCTTTAGGTTATAAATCTTAGGTGGGGAAACCTTAGGCAGTAACCTTTAAGGAAACAGAAAACATAGAGGTTTCCAACTCTTATCTATTAAGGAATGGATTAAGGTATCCATTGAAACTAAATAATAAACGACATTATGTGCTATGTGTTAATTACTTATGTGCTAGCGAGTATCGAAAATGTTAAGTAAAACTTAAAATATCTTATTGTCAGGATGTCTAACGAATGAGGATCCAGTCCAGCTAGGGAAGTGATACCTCAGGTACCTAGAGATGACGAACCCCGGGATATTCATGTAGTGCGGGAGCAGTTGATCCAGGAGGATGAGCCTGTGACCGATCCCGAGGAGGATAGTTCTGAGGACATAGAGGAGGATGATGAGGAAGAGGATCCTGAGGATTTTCCACCAAACTCCATATCAGCTGAGATGTATGACGCTCTGTACGATTGTAACATAGAATTACAGGATAAAGTTGAGGAGCTGATGGAGTTGGTTGAGATGCATCACGCTACAATGGAGCAAAAGGATGCGGAGATTCAAGAACTCGACTCACGCCTTGGAAACACGGAGTGGGTCCTAGTTCATACCAAGGGTCAGCATGAGGATCTGTTGGCGATAAACTAGAAGATGAAGACTGACATAAAGAAATTAAAAGATGACTTCAAAGAGGAATCAGCTAAGTGTGCAAGAGCAGAGGATGCTTGGATGAAGGTGACTCAACGTGCAGACTGTGCTGAGGCTAAGGTCCAAGTGAAGAAGGCCAAGATGAACGAGATGGATTACGCTTTTAATTCTGCGATTGATAGGGCCCAGGATCGAGTCTTTTATTATCCACCTCAATTTGAAGACTCGTCATGGTTCGTGATGGATCGTAGAATGGCGTATCGTATCATGGAGGAAGAACGTCGAGAAGCCTTACGAAGTCTTAATATGTCTAGATAGAGAGAATAATAATAATAATAATAATAATAATAATAATAATAATAATAATAATGTGTGGTTAAGTAAGTAAACTGTGAATCCCTTATTTTGAGATGAATAAAGCGATAGTATGAGTATGTAATCCTGAAACTTGTCTAGTTCAGGAAAGTGAATGTTAATAGCGGTTATGTTATCTTTATATGTTTTAAAACGTTATGAATGAATAAAATATCAAAGTTTATTTGAAATGTTATGTGTTATAGCTTTAATCTTGGAATATTTAAGTTAAACTTCAAATACCCAGGAAGTTGAGTAATGAACTAATAAGCGTATATTTTAACAGAAAATGCCTCCTAGAAGAAGATAACCACGTCAACAACCACCTCCTGAGGGGTCTACTAATAATAATAATGAAGCCAACGTTAATCCGGTTCAGCAGTTGGTATCTCTGTTGACGGGTGCACTTGCGAATCAACCGCAAGCTCTAGTCACGACCTTTAAGGAATTCAAAGCGGTTGGACCGCCAGAGTTTCAAGGGTCTATGAATCCAGTGGAAGCCCAAACCTGGATCATGGAAATGGAGAAGGTGTTCGACGTTGCTAAAGTTAACGAGGATCAGAAGACTGCATTCGCAACATTCATGCTGAAGTCTGAAGCTAGCTACTGGTGGTAGGCAAATAAGGTTCATGGGGGACAAGGAGTGATAGCGTGGGATAGATTTAAGGAGATATTTTTTGAAATGTACTTTCCAGCGAGTTCTCAGAATCAGTTGGAGGTGCAATTTCTGGAGCTGAAACAAGGAACTATGACGGTGCCAGAATCTGCTGCGAAGTTTAACGAGTTGGCAAGGTTTGCCAACTCGTAAATACCGACGAGCGTAAAGCGAGAAGGTTCGAACAAGGATTGAAACCCTAGCTTTATGGCAAGGTTTCAATGTTCCAGCTGAATACATTTGTGGTTGTACTGGAAAAGGCAATTATCGCGGAAGGTGGAAGCGATGCCTTGACCAAGTACAACCAAGAATAGAAAAAGAAGAAGAATGAGAATGAGAATAAGGCTAGGGGAAAATAACATTGGAAATAACAGTCAGAAGAGGAAGTGGAGCGATAATTCAACTGTGGGAGGACAACAAGGAAGTCAACCAAAGAAGAAATTTGAAGCTTGTGCGACGTGCGGGAAAAACCATACCGGGGTATGTTTGAAGGGAAAGAGGGTGTGTTTCAACTATGGTCAGGAGGGACACATTGCACCGAACTGTTTTAGTCCAAAGAAAGGAGCACGTTTTACCTGCGGTTTGAAGGATCACATAGCTCGTGATTGCCATAAGAAGCCAGCGGGAAGTGCAAGTGGTGGAAAAGGAAACAACAACGGTGGTGGTGCATTGACTATCATTTGGATTAAAGACAATCCAAGCCAACCCATCTGCGAGGACTTTTAATATGACCGATGCGGGATCTTTTATCTGATCTAAGGTTATGGTGTCGTATCATTCCGATTAATGGTATTAATGCTTATGTGCTATTTGATTCGGGTGCTACTTGTTCATTTATATCCGATGAATTTGCTCAAAACTTAGATTTGCCTCAGGAAGAATTAGAATTTCCCTTAAGTATAGAGATTGCGAATAGGGAAGTGATTCCTGTTAAATTCATATATAGGAATTGTATAGTGGTTATAAAAGGTCACGAGATGATGGAAGACTTGATACCCATTAGACTTGGTGAATTTGATGTTATACTGGGAATGGATTGGTTATTCAATTACGGAGCTGTAATTGATTGCCAAAGGAAGTGTGTTAACCTTATGACTCCGTCAAAGGTTGTGTTCTATGGCAGCAAATCGCCTCGGCAAGCAAGTTGTCTGACGGTGATGCAAGCTAAGAAGTTGTTGAGACAAGGATGTGTAGAATACTTAGCCTACATAGTCGATACACAGAAGAAAAGTGCGAAGCTAGAAGAAATATCGATCATAAGAGATTTTGCAGACGTATTTCCAGATGATTTATCGGGTCTTCTACCGGATTGACAAATTGAGTTCGTGATTGACTTACTACCAGGAACGGTCCCGATATCTAAAGCACCATACAGGATGGCTGTGAGACCCCAAATTTTATGAATAAAGATTTAAATTTCTCAAAATATTTTTTTGAATATTATGCTGTGGATTTGATATAATGTTATAGTTGTGAGTAATATTTATAAATTTTGTAAAGTACGCAAGTTGTTATATAATATTCGATTGGTCGGGGAATATTCATTTTAACAGGGAATATTCATACGACGGCACAATCATTGGTGGACCCCACAACGGAATTATTGTCGGATTGAGAAAATGACAAAAATATTTTTATGAAAATAACGGCGGAAGTTTTACCGTTAACTGTTGAAACACCTGGTGTTAAAAGTACGATGTCTGGCGTGGTTGCGTGGTTGCATAGTAGCACACGGTATTGATTATTGATGCTTACGTGAGAAGTCACTCGGGTTTTGTTCAATTATTGCTCTGATGGTTGTTGCAAGTATCTCGCGTTATTTGATTCAATTATTGTCGATATTTTATATATTATTAAATCAATAATTGAGATAAAAAAGTTATTAATATTATTATTTGCAATATTAACGATGTCTAAAAGTTCTGTCAAGGAGAGGTTTGGTCACCTAATTGCGCGCCAATAGGGAGAAATCCTTATTGGAAAGTCCCCTCTTTCCTGAGAACGACCTGATCGATTAATAGTTTGAATTATAATAATGATGATGAATTTTGTTTTATTATTATTATAAATGTAATAAAACAAAAAACTTTTTATATAAAATAGAATACTTTTATAAAGTTATTTGTTTTATTTGATTATAAATAGAATATAATATATTTTATTATGCGTAGTATTTGCATAGTGCTGCGTAGTGTTTTTTCATAGTAAATTTTTTTTATATAAAATGAATACTTTTATAAAGTTATTTGTTTTATTAGATTATAAATAGAATATATTATATTTTATTATGCATAGTGCTGCGTAGTGTTTGCATAGTAAAATCTTTTTAAATAAAATAGAATACTTTTATAAAGTTATTTGTTTTATTAGATTTTAAATAATATATATATATATATATATTTTATAAATAGAATATATTATATTTTATTGCATAGTATCCTTTCCATTCTCCTATAAATAGGATGCTTAGTTAAAATTGAAAACACACCGTAAAATTGGAGAATTCTTCTTCTATAATCTTGGCGTATTTCTTTAGAGTTTTAAGAAGCTTTGAGCGAGAAAAGCGATATAAGTTTTCCTCGAGAATATCCTCGCCTCTTAGTCGAATACTCTTCTTTCTAAAGTAAGGGTATTATTCTTTCGTATTCATGAAGAGAGTTATTTTCTTTCAATACTCGTAAGGGTTGTTATTCCATTCTTTATTATTATGTTGGAATAACTTTATACATCTGTCTGCATACATGGTGAAATTCTTTTGTTATTACATTCTTTATTATTCTATTAGAATAACTTTATGCATCTTGATTACATCACATGCCCGTGAATTACATTGTTATTCCATTCATTATTATTACATTTGGAACATCACATCATCTGCGGATTACGCATGACACTGGTTCCATTCTTTATTATTCATTGGAATATCACATGCATGCGGATTCTGCATGACACAGTTCCATTCTTTATTATTACATTGGGAATAACTCGTTCATGCATGCGATCTATCGCATGCTGGTGAATTCTTACATTATTCCATTCTTTATTACTCTATTTGAATAACATGTATACATGTGGATTACTGCATGCATGGTGAATGATCCTTTGTATTCATTCCTTATTAACTTGTGGAAATGATGCATCTCACGTGGATTACTGCATCTACGTGCAAAAATCCATTTGCGGCTTCATATATTCTATTATACTCGGTTGGTTGAAGTTTTGGCTTCTATACTCCATGAAATTAGTAGAATATCCTCAATATTTGCGCTTCATCCAAAGATCTTTTCATGGAAATATTCTTCTAAGCATTCTTGAATTTTACTCCACAAAGCGATATCATGTTGACAATTTGGGCGTTATTGGTTCTGGATAAATTAATTTATAAATCTTTAAAATTTATTCTTGAACTTGTTTTATTGAATTGTCATCATCATCCTCATGCTTATATTATGTTGAAAGTCATCTCGTGGCTTTGTAGTGCGTAGATGGACTTGGTATGATTATAATAAGGATTATTCGGTATAATCATGACCGTAATGTTACAAATGATGTGATAAAAGTCCTCATTGGCCCGTAGTGCATTGATGGACAGCTTTTGGTATGATTATGGCTATAGATTCTCTTCGGCCAAGGGTGCAAGGATGAATTGTTTTATGGTATGATCAGGACCGTTGATGAAAACATGATTATCTTTGGCCCATAGTGCATGGATAATTCGTGGTCGTGATACTAAAGAATATCCTTGATGCAGAAAGCGGGGATGATTTGATGATGTGGATTATTTATTAAAATTTGAGTCTCAAATGATAAAATTGATGATAAATCTTTTAAATCATAGAAGATAGTAGATTTTATGCTCTACTTGACTCTTCTAATGGATTCCTTATTCCGCTGTAGTTGTTGATCTAAAACTTGGTGTCTATTATATTCTATCAGTTGTATACTGTTGAAGGCTAAGGATAATTTATTTTGCATTATCTTAGTCATAATATTTCTTACTGGGCTAGTTGAGCTCACCCTTTCTTTCAATGTTCTCTTCAGGAAATGATAATATAGTTGGAACTAGTCGAGGAATGGATTGATGGTCCAGAGGGTTGCATTAGTAGTCCTCACTATTCTGTGAAATAGTGTGATAATAAATGTATTGAGAACTTATTTTGAGTTTGAATACTGTCTAGAAGACAATATTTGTATTAAAACTCACAACTCATGTTGTATATTTAAGTTTGTATTTATATTCTGTACCATGTATTTGGCGACTCAGAATAAGTGATGTATACCTATTTTGGGGGCTCACAATGGCCCTGGTAGAAATGAAAGAGTTGATGGTGCAATTGAAAGAATTGCTCGACAAGAAGTATATTCAGTCGAGTGTGTCGCCATGGGGAGCACCGATGTTGTTTGTTAAGAAGAAATACGGATTGATGCGGCTCTGCATTGATTACCGAGAATTGAATAAGGTCACGATTAAAAATAAATATCCATTACCTAGAATCAATGACCTGTTCGATCAGTTGAAGGGAGCGAGATATTTCTCGAAGATAGACTTGAGAAGTGGTTATCATCAGTTGAAGGTGAGACCAGAGGATGTACCAAAAATAGCATTCAGAACTCGGTATGGTCATTACGAGTTTCTAGTTATGTCATTTGGTTTAACCAACGCACCTGCAACGTTCATGGATTTGATGAACAGGGTGTTTAAACCATTTTTAGACAAATTTGTGGTGGTGTTTATTGATGATATATTGGTATATTCCAAAACCAAAGAGGAACATGTTGAACACTTAAGAGTGACGTTGGAGACATTGAGAAAAGAGAAGTTGTACGCTAAGTTCTCAAAATATGAATTTTGGTTGGAATGTGTACAGTTTCTCGGGCACGTTATTGATAAGGACGGAATTTCGGTAGATCCATCAAAAGTGGAAGCTGTAATAAATTGGGATCAGCCGAAGACACCGTCAGAAGTAAGGAGTTTCTTGGGAGTGGCAGGTTACTACAGGCGTTTTATTCAAGACTTTTCCAAGATCGCGACTCCATTGACGAACTTAACTAGGAAAGCGGTTAAGTTTGTTTGGACAGAGAAGTGTGAGGAAAGTTTTTGAGAATTAAAGAAAAGGTTGAGTTCAGCACCTGTGTTGTCATTGCCTGATGATACAGGGAATTTTGTGGTGTATAGTAACGCATCGCATAAAGGACTAAGCTGTGTGCTTATGCAGAATGGCAGAGTTATTGCGTATGCATCACGACAGTTGAAAGATTACGAGAAAGGGTATCCAACTCATGATTTAGAGTTGGCGGCGATGGTGTTTGCCCTAAAAATTTGGAGACATTATCTTTATGGAGAGAGGTGTGAAATATATATTGACCATAAAAGTCTGAAGTATATATTTACACAAAAAGATTTGAATATGAGACAAAGAAGATGGTTGGAGCTGATCAAAGACTATGATTGCGAGATTTTTTATCATCCCGAAAAGGCGAATGTTGTTGCTGATGCTTTAAGTAGGAAGGGACGAGAGAAGTTAATGTTGTTGACTGCTCAAGATAAGCTAGTGTCGGAAATGGCTAACCATAGTTGGAAATTAAATATCCGACAGAATCCGATGAAAAGTTGTTCCAGATGGGAAACGGTTCAACATTGGTAGAAAAGGTGAAGAATGCACAACTTCAGGATGAAGACTGCGAAAAGATAAAACAGAGAGTATCTGAAGGTGAGGAAAACAAATTCAAAATCGATTCGAAAGGGTTACTTTGATTCGAAGGGAGAATTTGGGTTCCACCAGTACCAGAAATTAAAGAAGAATTTCTGAGTGAAGCTCATAACTCAAGATATTCGATTCACCCTGGTAGTACAAAGATGTACCAGGATCTTAGACACCATTTTTGGTGGCCGAATATGAAAAAGGATGTGTCTGAGTGCGTGGCAAAGTGCTTAACGTGTCAGAAAGTTAAGGCTGAACATCAAAGGCTAAGCGGATTATTACAACCGTTGGAGATACCAAAATGGAAATGTGAGCATATCACAATGGATTTTGTGGTAGGTCTTCCAACGACCCAACAAGGTTACGATGCCATTTGGGTGATTGTCGATCGACTGACGAAGTCGGCACACTTTTTGCCAATCAAGCTTTGATTTACCCTAGATCGGTTAGCAAAACTATACATGAAGGAAATTGTGTCAAGACACGGTGTACCTGTGTCCATTGTATCAGACAGAGATCCACGTTTCACATCTAATTTCTGGAAACGACTACAAGAGTGCTTGGGGACGCAGCTGAGAATGAGCACATCGTATCATCCTCAAACCGATGGACAAAGTGAGAGAACCATCCAAACACTAGAAGATATGCTTAGAGCATGTATCATGGATTTCAAGGGAAATTGGGACGATCATTTACCATTGGTGGAATTTGCTTATAATAATAGTTATCACGCGAGTATTGGCATGCCGCCTTACGAAGCGTTATACGACAGGAAATACATAACTCCGTTATGTTGGGATGAGGTAGGTAAACGTCAGCTATTGGGTCCAGAATTGGTACAACAGACTATCGAGATCATCAAGGTTATTTGAGAAAGATTGATAGCTGCACAATATAGACAGAAGAAATATGTTGATCAGCATCGACAAAATAGAGAATTCGATGTCGGTAGTTATGTTTTCTTGAAAGTGTCTCCCTGGAAGGGAAAAATTCAGTTTGGCAAGAAGGGAAAATTAAGCCCTGGGTTTATAGGACCTTTAGAAGTGCTTCGACGAGTTGGTGAAGTGGCGTACGAGGTAGCTTTACCTCCGGAGTTGGAGCATATTCATAATATTTTCCTTGTCTCGGTATTGAGACCATATAAGACTGATTATAAGCATGTTATAGAATATGAGCCCTTAGAGTTTGAGAAAGATTTGTCATATGAAGAAGTCCATGTTCAAATTATTGACAGAAAAGAGCAAGTACTGAGGAATAAGATGATACCTTCTGTTAAGGTAATCTGAAGGAACCACAATACTGAGGAAGCTATGTGGGAACTTAAAAGCGTTGTGATGAAGAATTATCCTCAGTTGTTTGCTTGATTTTGTATAGCGATTCTGGGGACATAATCTTGTTAAGGAGGGAAGAATGTAACGAATAAATTTTTCAAGTTGTGATTCTAGGGACATAATCCTTTTAAGGAGTGAAGGATGTAATGATCGAGAAATTTATAATTTAATATTTGTAATTTAATTTAAATATTTATTAAATTAAATAATTTATTTATTGAGATAAATAAATATTTGATAAATTGTGATGAATTAATTTAGTAGCTAAATTGATTAATGTTAATTGAATTGAATAATGATAATTTTATCTCAAGGATTTAATTTAAGGAAATAATTAAATTAAATCAATTGCTTAATATTTAAGAAAATAATTAAATTAAATGAATTGTTTAAAATTTAAAAAATAAGTAAATTAGATAAAGTTATGTTTAAGTCTAATTTATTAATTTAAATTAGATATATAATTATTTATTATTCATAAATATAATTATAATAGAAATTATTTTAATTATCATTACAAGTTATTTAAATTAATTAAGCTAAAGTTATTTAATTAACTAAATGTGTGACACATGAAACTATATAATAAAAATAATATAAAAATAATCTAGTTTGGGGGATAGGTGGTAGCCAAACAAGGTCGTGTGGCCTTTGGTTTACTGTAACTTACGCCTATTGGTTTTTATTAACTGATATTCACGATTACCAGTTGGCTTATTTTATTTCACGTAACTAAAGCCTTAGAGCAGAGAAAGAGAGTTGTGAGGAAGAGAGTGATTCTTTGTTTATTTTGCTAAGGAGTTGGAGTATCAAGGTTCTTATTATTCTTCTCCCCAACAATCAAGGATTTAAGGTATAAATTTCTACTAATGTCTATGTTTTGATTTTTTAGTGAATATCTACTGTAAATTGGTAGTTTTATTGGGTTGATACATGTATGTATGTTGTTATAATCTGCTAATCATCAATTGTGAGTGTTATTTGATGATTAACTGCATGAAATTTGGGTTTGTAGGGAGAAAAGTAAATAACAGTATATGTTTATGAAAAATGGCTTAATAAAGTACAAAATTTCATGTTTAATATGTATGATAATCTGAAAATTGATGTTGGATTATGTTAGTATGTTAAGAAATGAAAGCGGTGTAGTTTGAATCATGTTAATTGGTTAAGAAACAAAGTCGTGGCGATCGAATTCGCTAAAAGTGTAAAAAATGATGAAATCGGAAAAATTGGGGTTTTGATCCCTTAAAATTGAATATATATGATGTTTGTGTGGTATGAATGGTGAATAGCATGATTATTGATGATATTACAAAGTTTTAGTTGCTAGGTTTCATGATTTCAGAAAAATTGGAATGATTGGATCACTATGGAACGTAGTTCATTGCATCAGTCTCTGTCACAGACTTGCCTTGATTCATTGGCCATTACCACGGGCAGAAATGGCGCAATTTTGCTTGATGGTTTCTCAGAGACATGCACCAAAGGTAAATGCAAGGCCATGCCCCGAGCCCAGCAAGAACTTTTGCTTATTTGCAGGTTATGATTTGTGGACTTAAATTAGTTTAGCATGCATGTTAATGATGTTAAGACATAATGTGGATTACAACAACAGATTGTAAGGTGTTGCAATTCAAAGTGTGAAGATTTTTTTTAAGTGATTGTTAATTAAGTTATATAATGAAACTAAATGTGTTGTTTTCAAAAGTTAGATATGAATGATTAAGTTATGTTGGATCGTAATGAGATTTCAGATTCATTAAGGATGTTAACCAACATGGTTAGGTGCTAAGTTAAGGTTATGACCTAAATGATGGTTTAAACCCCTAAAGCTAATATTCATACAATTAATTGTTGTTGCGATTTCAATGATATATGTATGGTAATTGGAGAATATTTTACACTTGTGTAGCTTACATATAAGGCAAGTTCCTAAACCTTACCTCTTTACAATTGAGCAAGCTTTCTAACTTCATTCTTTTATTAATGAATGCAAGATCCTAAACTTTTATTGAGTAAGACTATTGACTCTATCCTTATGTACAATTGAATAAGCTCTTGTAACCTAATTCGTTACATTGAGCTAGTTTCACTTTCCTTATTATTATTCGAGGCATATATTGTTCTAATATATTATTTCAAGTGTACTTTGCATGTATATCATGTTTATTCAATTATACATTATTGTTATTCGGTCCTTGACTTTGATAACCTTGTTCAAATCTTTATTGTTGTATTAAACCTTCAAGTAGTAAGCAAACCTTCATTTATTGAATTTATCTATAATTGAATAGTGTTCTAAAATTCTAGAAACACTAATAAGTTAGTTCCGAGCTAAACTTTCTTTAGAGCGAAAATTCTAAATTCAAGCTGAGACGAACAACCCTGACATAGGGGATTTTGTACGTGTAACGTTTAGATGTTTGTGCACAATACATGGTACAAAGGGCTGATCCCCCTAAGTACGTTAAGAAGGGTCTGTATAGTCTAATTACTGTTAAGGTTGAGGCAATAATACCTAAATATCGGAGACATAGTTCGTGGTCTTAAGACCCTCAGATATTAAACTCGAACTTGTTTTCTATTTTGATTCGTAGAACAAGTTCATCATTGTTCAGCATTCGTTGTTCATTTTCATGTTGTTATCATTACTACTTCCTATATTAGTGAGCAATTGTTTGCTCACTCTTGCATTTAACATTGCAGCTAAAGTAGAGAAAGTCGATGAGCCATCTACTAGCAAAAGAAACGGCAAAATATCCAAGTATTAAAGACTTATGAGAATTTTATTTTAATGAATTATGTTAAATACTTGTTTTATTTTACGATGTATTCCACAAACTTATGTAATAAATTTAAGGTTAGATTACCTGAAATTGTTTTATGATGATGTAACCCTTTAAAGGGAAGATTATTGTTTAAGTTATTTAAATTATGTCTTTATCCTTTGTTATGGGTAGTTAGATGTAATGGTTTTGGATAGTGAACACCAAATCCTGTGGGAATGGAGTACCTGGATTTGGGGGTGTGACAGGACTACCCAAAATAGTAATAATGACTTTTATCATGGGATGAAAGGAGTATAACATTGTGTTTTGTATGACACGGTGCTATACTGCTATGTTTTTGGACATGGTATTTGTTTGACATAAAGATCCAACATAATTATTAATGCTCGTGTTTTTCAATTTCCACATGTAACACGTAATTTCCCTTAAGGTCTGAGGATTGAAACTAGCACATTCTTCATTTGTTTCCCCCTTTTATTTGGATGTTTAAATTATGGTGCAAGTAAGCGTATTTGAGACATGAACTCTTTAAAATGCATCAAGTAACTATGTCATATATTTGAGGCTTGGTGAGGTTTGTGTAATGTGTAAAAAACTTCAAATATGCCACTAACAATCATATCAATATAACAACTTGATGACATTGTGCATTACACTTTCTAAATATTTGTTAGTGCTTTAGAATGAAAAGAGGTACTCATTTTTAACCCTATTGGTTACATTATAAACATTTTTATCAGGAAATTAAAAAATATATTATATATATATATATAGGCAATGATCTATAACATCTATTTGCTCTGGATAAAAAATGGGCAAATACCATCTTTACCTTCCATTATATTTATGAACGGATAAGATTAAAAAATTAATCTCGCCATCAGCTAGTTTTACTAGCGGACTGTATTAATATTTACCCTTTCCGATTATGCCACCATCTTCTAGCGGATGTATATCATCAGTCAAAAGAAACTGGTGAGAAGGAAAAGAAATTGGGCGAGCTGCGATGCGATTTCTCGCTGCAAATTAGGGTTGTGAAAGTAAAAAGGAACTAGGAATTAGGGAATTATGGCTGTTGTGAATGAGAAAAAGAAATTGATGAGAAGGAATTGATTAAGGTTTCCAATTTTGGGTGCTGATTGATCCTATAAAACAGCAAATTCAGCACTAACAGAAACCAACTCCATTTTTGTCTCTCTCCCTCTGTGCACACTCCTTCCTTCTTCTTGGATTCGTACATCTCCCATCATCCCACCTGAATCTTAGCTACTTTACTTTCCTTTTCTCCGCCCATAGTTGAGTTCTTCCCCTCCCCTTTAAAACCCATCCAACACTTTCGAGTCCCTTTTCAAGTCATTGAATTTTCAGCCTTCAAATCTTTTCTCTCTTCTTTTCAGGCTACCCAGCTCCGCTTTGTTAACATCCCTTTCCCTCCTTACATCATTGGTGCTATTGTGGCACCATTTGTTCAGGTTCTAATTTGGATCTATTCACCTGTTGCGAATCCAATAAGCAAAGTAACAATTGTTTCTTTAATTACATTGTTGTAGAGTACTTGTTATAGCGAATGTGATGTTTTTTTACTTCCTTCACTCGTGCATCAACTTGGCTTAGTGGGGGTATAATTGTTCAAAAAATTTTTTTATCCCGTTTGCTAGAATAACTAGCGGACGCCGGAATGCATTTTTTTTATCTGGGCCCTCAATTATTGCTATGAATGGTTTAGATGATATTTGTCATTTTTTAATCCCTAGCAAATAGATGTTATGAATCATTACCCTATATATATATATACACACACACAACTATTATATAATGTCTTAGAATTTAGTAATCAGATTAATTCTATATACTTGAATATGTATTTGTGCACAAAACTTTTACCCAACTCTATGCAACATATGCTACTAAAATTTGATTATCGCACAACAATCTACCATCTTTTTATTATATTTTAATTTATTAATTGTACGTATAAATTTATTATTAACAAAATGAATAATTCCGCCGCAACGCGCGGATTTATATCTAATAATTGTGCTAAAAAGAAGTTTAGAAAATATTAGAGAAACATTTTACATAACTAATGCATTTATGCGGAACATTTATGTAAAAAAATATATTTAAGAAACAGTTTAACAAAAATACGACAAATAGGAGTATCAAATTTACAATTTAGCCCTGTTCTCTGTGTACGCCACCTTTTCCCTTGTCATTACGGAAAGTTCCACTACCGTTCGAGTTTTACACTGAGAATGTCATCAACATCATCAACAATGGAGTCCCTAATTCTTCAACTCCACGACATCTCCGCCGTGAAATTCGGTAATTTCAAGATCAAATCCGGCATCTCCTCCCCCATTTACATCGACCTCCGCCTTATCGTCTCCTACCCATCTCTCCTCACCCAAATCTCCCAAGCCCTAATCGCTCAATCCCCCAATCTCGCATACGACGTCGTTTGCGGAGTCCCCTACACTGCCCTCCCCATTGCCACCTGCATCTCCACCGCCTCCAACATTCCCATGCTCATGCGCCGGAAAGAGATTAAAGACTACGGCACCGCTAAAGCCATTGAGGGTGCGTTCAAGCAAGACCAAATTTGCCTGATTGTGGAGGATTTAGTCACCAGCGGCGCGTCGGTGCTGGAGACGGCGGCGCCGCTGCGTGCCGCCGGGTTGAAGGTGACGGACGCTGTAGTGATGATAGATAGGGAGCAAGGTGGGAGGGAGAATTTGAAGGAGAATGGGATTAATTTGCATGCTATGGTGAAGTTAACTGATATGGTGAGGATTTTGAAGCAAAGGGGTAGAGTTTCGGAGGAAATGGAGGAGATGGTTTTGAAGTTTTTGGAGGAGAATCGGAAGGTTGCGGTTCCGGCTGCCAGTAAGGGGAATGTTAGGGTTAGGGTTCCGTATGAGGAGAGGGTTAAGATGGCTAAGAATCCCACTGGGAAGAGATTGTTTGAGATAATGGTGGAGAAGGAGAGTAATTTGTGTTTGGCTGCTGATGTTGCCACTGCTTCTGAGTTGCTTGCTATTGTTGATAAGGTGAGAAAACTTTGTTAAACCCTTATTTTTTTATTTTTTTCTCATATATGTAATCAACTTCAATATCATGGTTAATTAGCTTATAGGAATTGCACCTATCTAAATAGACCCAAAATCCCCTATTTTCACTTGGGGAACAATAAAATTCAGCGACTAAAATACCTTACTAAAGATTAAAATTTCCTAGTCACTCTTAAATGTCCTAAATTCTCACTAATAAATTAAATAAATAATTACACTAAACCCAAGTGGACTTGATAAAAATTTCATAAAATAGATAAATAAATTTTCTTATATGGCTTTGAACTTGTCATCTTCATTGTAGCTTTTGTACAAAGTCATTGACTTTAGCAGCTAAATATACCTAGTGGTTCTGGGGCATATCTATCTAGATAGGAAGATAAGTGCATAGTAGAGTTTCATACATATAATCAAAGGGGGGCCTAATTGTATGGACACTTAGTCAAGAAATAAATAATATATCCTCTTTAGTTCTTTAATACTGGATTCACTTGATATAAAAAATCTATTTTGCTGGATCTCTTCTTGGCATTTCTTGTGATTCTTAGTGACTAAATTATGGCTGAATTTTTTGTAATCTCTATTCCTTATTTTTGTCAATAAAAATTTTCATGTCACTTTTTTTTTTAATTTTTTTTATATGCCTTTCTGTCTATTTTTTATGTTAGTCATATTACAGTTGATATATCACTGCTCTTCTAAAGCTTCCATAGATGGAGGGGAAAAAATAATTATCTAATTACAATATAGTATGATGATAAGTTATGTAGCATTTGAGGCGGTATGATGATAAGTTATGTAGCATTTGTGGTTGTGCCGTTAAGTTCCTTTTGATTTAGTTATACCTTTTCAATTAAGGAGTTTATTAGCAAGCAAGTTAAGCCTTGTTTCTAATTTACTCTTTGACCATTTATAATTTTCCCAGGAGAGGGTATTTATTCTGAATTTTCTGCTAATAGTATTTTGAATATTCACGCAGGTTGGACCAGAGATTTGCTTATTGAAAACTCATGTTGATATCCTGCCTGATTTCACCCCAGATTTTGGATCTAAACTCCGCTCGGTATATATTTATATATTCGTATACTTTCTGTTGACACATTAACAAAATTTTGATAATCTCTTTCTAGACACTAGCTTTTAAACAACTTATTTGTGGCCTATGACTTCCTTATCTTTTACATTTCATCCCAAAAGCTACATGTCCTTTTGTGAAATTTCCGATTTTCGTATACTGTACCATATGCATACTTTATGTTCATATATTTCTTTGGAAAATTTATTGATGCCATGACTTGAAGCATGAGATAGAAAGTAAACATTTTGGCATGTAGCATTCATTAGTATTCACCATCTTCTTTTGTACTGCATATATTTCTGCCGGAACGCTGTTTTGATACTCATACTCAGCTTTTAGCCTTTAGGCAAGGACTCTGACTGAGAAAGCTGGTTTACTCCTCATTTTTGGTTGTCTGGTACAATTTTCCTTTTATTAATAATCATCAATGGACTTTGTCAATGCGCGCAAATACCAAACTCTATCCCCATATTTACCAAATATTGATGACTATGCCAATATTTTCCAAATTAGATGACTCGTAAAACAATTCTTAGCTGCAATGGAATATCTATAATTAGAGATTGATTTATGGAGCAGACCTCATGATGCAAGAAGATCTTATGATAGAAGACTTCAAATTCCATTTAGGTCATGTTAAAGCGTTTAGAGAAGGCTTAGCTTCCTCATCTAGTTTAGGAGCGACAAGAAAGAAAGGGTTTCCGGCGTGCTCTATTTTTTCAAGTGGGTTCAAATTCTATTGGTTAGATATGCGGAATTCAGCAAACGAGTTTGAAGGTTTGAGCACATGGGAGGTTCAGTTTGCAGAGGCGATCTTGGCAGCAGGACTGTCAACAGGAGTTGGTATTTTGCCGGGATTCTAAGTTAGCGGTGATATATGAGATGTTGATTTATAGTTTTTAGGATTTGGGGTTCAAGGATTGGGTTTTCCTACCTTCTTGTGGGCGCCGGGGTGGTGGAGGGTTATTGTTGTTTTTGATACAAGGTGTGCTTCTCATCTAGAGTATGTTTGTGGCTCCTCCTTTTTCATGTCTATTTAATTTGCTGGTTAGGGGGCTTGGGCCTTGGGCCTTGGTGGTTTTTGTCAGTTTATGGACATAATCAGCAAGGGAGAGGAAGGTGTTTGGGATGAGTTTTATGCTATTTGCAGTCTTTGTAGCCTACTATGGTTTGTTGTTAGTTGTATCTTTATATGAAAGCCCATGGTTAGGAATTCTCTTAGAATCTAAATGTAACAAATCTAAAATTCTTAAATTTTTTAGTACCAATGTGATGTGTGCATTCAATACTATGTTAGCATATTCATTTTTGTGCAATCAAAGGTAGAAAACAAATAAATTTTTGGGTCGTTAATTTTATGTTCTGGAATGTAAGCAAACCGTTTTTGGAACAAAAAGTACCAAAACGCTAGTGTATAGGGTAACTCTAAATTGACCATGACTCAACTACCTTGGAAGACATCACTTGTAGAGTCTATGAAGGATCCTTGTATGATGGTCCCGCTGTCTATTATGAGGAGATTCCCTATGGTGAGAGACGTAATAAGAAGCAAAGAATAGATGAGAAGTTTTTTCATTCAAGTGCAACATTAGAAAAAGAGAATTCAGCTATGAAGATAGTGGCATACAAAAATTTATCATTGTTGTTGGGGCATGAATATTTAGGCCTGGATGCTACGGTGGGCCATAGTCTGCACGGAGGTAATTACCCCATGTGGGAATCTGTTTGGGCAGTTGATGATTTTAAGGAATCTAAGATTCCTAACTATATTTGATTTCTAACTCCTAAGGAAAGAGTCCGGATACAATCTGATTTCTTTTCCTTAAGAAGATTGACTTTAATCCCATTAAGGTATCTTACCTAATGAGGAATCCTATTCCTATAGGGCTTGGAGAAGGTGGTGTGATCGCTATAAATACAAGGTTACACCCTCATTATCAAGTTCAACTTTATTTTACAGCACTAGAGCATTAAACCTTCATTGTTAAACCTTATTTAGCTTGTACTTATTGTCACACCGGAGCTATCCTCCGGCGGCCCATGCCGTCAAGTTTCTCTGTGTGACTTCGTTTTTGTGCAGGATTGGACACGCTATTGGTGATTGAGGTGCGTGGACGAATCTTGACGTTAACATTGACACTAGAAGGAGGGTTTTTTAGTGCTACGTAATTTTCAATCACATAGGAGTTTTGGTTGGAATCATGGTGAATAGTAGGAAGATAATTTCAGCACGTGACCAGTCAACGACGAACCCTCCTCAACAACCAAGGGGTTTAGCCAAAAACAGGTTGAGACCATCAGTTTCTGAATGGTTGGGGTCTATGCCAATTTTGTGGCCCCATCGAAGGATAAGGCGGGCGGTCTGAGGCGGAAGCTGTTCTCAATGACCAGCAATGACACAAGACCAAGTGACTTTGTTGAGGACGCACCGTCCCGAACACATCCCCAAGATAATGGCAAAGATGAGAGGAGGTTGATCTTGGCAAAGAAGGCGCAAGAGACCGATGATGCTTTGAAAGCCTTACTCTTGCAGCGGAAGGAGATCGACCAGCAAATGGTGCTCTTGATAGGTGAAGAAGGCGGTGCTTCCAGCCATAACCGAAGGCGAGAGCAGTCGCCAAAAAATCAGTCCAGGACACATCGTCTGGACAATTCTCGACGGACCGAGAGCAGGTTCAAAAGTCGCTCTGGGGAAAGGAGTAGACGCCGAAGTCATTCACGAGATCATTCGCCAGGGAATCAGTCCAAGACACATCGTTCGGGCTGCTTCGCCAAACTGGGAGCAGACACTGAAGTCGCTCCCGAGTAGCAAGTTCAAAAGGCAGGGGTAGGTCTGACCGGAGAAGGCGAGATATTTCTCCAAATCGAAGAGGGCGGGACAGGCGAGGTTCACCCCCTCGAAGGATAACATCCTTCGGGACGGACCAGTGTCCTCTCGAACGGATTACATCCTTCGAGACGGATCAACATCCTCTCGAACAGATAATATCTTTCAGGACGGATCAACGTCCTCTCGAACGGATAACATCTTTCGAGACGGATTAACATCCTCTCGAACGGATAATATTCTTCGGGATGGATCAACTTCCTCTCGAATGGATAACATCTAACGTCCTCTCGAACGGATAATATTCTTTGAGACGGATCAACGTTCTCTTGAATGGATAATATCCTTCGAGATGGATCAACGTCCACTCGAACGAATAACATCCTTCGGGATGGATCAACGTTCTCTCGAACAGATAATATCCTTCGAGACGCTGACGGATCAACGTCCTTTCGAACGGATAACATCTGGATCAACGTCCTCTCGAACGGATAACATCCTTTGGGACGGATCAACGTCCTCTTGAATGGATAACATCCTTTGGGACGGATCAACGTCCTCTCGAATGGATAACATCCTTCTGGATGGATTAACGTTCTCTCGAACGGATAACATCCTCTCGAACGGATAACATACTCGGGACGGATGTCCTCTCGAATGGATGAACAATCCTTCGGGATCTACCGACGTCCTCCCGAGCGGATAATATCTTTCGAGACGGACCCACGTCCCCTTGAATGGATAACATCCTTCGGGACGGATCAACGTCCTTCCGAATGGATAACATCCTTCGGGACGAACCAACGTCCTCTCGAACGGACGAACATCTATCTGTTAACATTTCCATGATTAATTGATCTACTCTCTTATTTTAAGTTCCTTATAAACAAGAGAGTAGGGGGAAATGTTGGGGGCGTGAATATTTAGGCCCGGATGATAGGGTGGGCCCTGCATGGAGGTAATTATCCCACGTGGGAACCTGTTTGGGCAGTTGATGATTTTAAGGAATCTAAGATTCCTAACTATATTTGATTTCCAACTCCTAAGGAAAGAGTCCGGATACAACCTGATTTCTTTTCCTTAAGAAGATTGACTTTAATCTCATTAAGGTATCTTACCTAATGAGGAATCCTATTCCTATATGGGGAAGGGTTTGGAGAAGGTGGTGTGATCGCTATAAATACAAATTTACACCCTCATTATCAAGTACAACTTTATTTTACAGCATTAGAACATTAAGCCTTCATCGTTAAACCTTATTCAATCTGTACTTATTGTCACACCGGAGCTATTCCTCGGCGGCCTATACCGTCAAGTTACTCCGTGTAACATGGTTTCTGTGCAGGATTGAACACGTTATTGGTGATTGAGGTGCGTGGACGAATTTTGGCGTTAACAATTGTTATGAAGGAAAATGGGCCAAAGAAACTTGCCAAGAAATTGTGTAAGTACTTGAAGCATGAGAATTCCTAAGCTTCTAAAGTTTGTTTTTGATCCTGGAGCAAAGGAAATTTCAGCTACATAGCGATCCATGAGCGTTTAAGGGGAAGACAATGCAAGGCCATAGGTGATAGACTCCACAACATGCTTTCGCGAGGTTGTCATCTCGTTCTAGCAATGGTTATGGATGGAACATCAATGACACCTTGACCTCTCGCTTATATTGAAGCGGTTATCTTGGTATAATCAACGGTTGATGCATGGTAGAAGACGTCACAAACACCTATGGATTGATGCTTGATAAGTCGGATTGATCGCCACGAACACACCGATAAGATCTAGAGTTCCTGAAAAGAACAAAGATAGAATACTCTCAAGTAATCTAAAGAAAAGAAGTATTATTAAATCTAGCAGTGCCAAAACCCTTAGCCTTGAGGTCTATTCATACTAGTACACAGACATAATTATGGTAATAATAACCTAAAAATGTTGTCCTAGTTTTACCCTAGTAAAAGTCTCTAGAATTGCAATCTAAATCATAGTTGTTACGGCGCCACGGTGAGTCATGGCGGTAGCCGACTACCTGGACGCCTAGGTGACAATGGACGCCTAGGCGACAAGGCGACCGCCATGGCGTCCGTAAGGCGACAAGTCGTTTACAATGTGCAATTTATATATTATTTATTTTACTTAACAAGTATACTGGGAATAAAATTTCATATACATTAAAACTCAAAACATAACACTATGGAATAACATTAAAGACATAATTATGTAAATACTTAACAATAACAATCCAAAAGCAAAACACTTGATATTAAAAATTAGAAGAAGTAATGAAGAATTCAACAAACACCACAAAGAAAATAAAGTTGCAACCAACCAACACAAATACGTAGTCTAATAACTAATAAAACACCACCATAACAAGCGAAATAATGTCAGACTCTCTACACTAGTCTGTAAACATCGCTCAATCAAAATCATCATAGAAAAGGTCATCTCCATCTCTTCCATGAGAACTACTCTCATTCAAAGGCGTAGGTGGTGGTCTTTCTCCAAAATCATCCTCCACATCTTCATCATCATTTGGAATTCTCTCTTCATCAACTTCATTATCGAAGTCAATCTATCAACCTTGATTCCTTGAAGTCGAACCACCACCACGTCGAGAGTATGTCATTAGATTATTACTAGTATTAAGACGAGCACTCCTCCTCAAAGATTGCGACCCTCAAGCCGTGTTGGATGCACCGGCTCGATCCATATCATTCCATGTAAGATCCCCCGGGATGAACAACATCAACATCATTATCGATCCATTCATCACCCCATTCAAAGTCATCAATGACTAATGGATCAAAATTATTGTCAAGTTCACGCCTCTTTTGGAACCTTGAGTCGATCTTTCGATTGTATTGGACATACACCAAGTCACTCAATCGTTTGTGTTACAATCTATTTCTCTTCTTCGTATGAATCTAAAATAAATAGAACAAAAAATAATAATATTAATGATAAAATTTTAATAATAGTGAATGATTTATTACTTTTGAAATTTGAACTAACAATAGAAAGTACTTACAAACTCGAATGTACTCCAATTGTGCTCGCAACCGGAAGAAGAACAACAAAGGCCTAGAATTCTTTTTGCAAATGAGGATAGCTCGAATAATAAGGCTACCAAAAAGCATTCCACCAATCAACTAGCAAACATTTAAAAGAAATATTAATATTTTTAAAGGGAGGAAATGAAGAATGTATATAAATTATAAGCATAATATGTCTTTATATATATTTTAATATACGTATGAGGATTCTTTATTTTCTGTTGCCTAATCACCATTTCTCTTGCAAAAGTATCGCGAGAAGCATCATAGTTGTCGGCTATATTGCTTATCTTATCTAGCAAATCTAACTCGGGCACCATCTTTGCAAGAACGTCATTGAAGTCATCTCGTAAAGCATTAGCAAACAACCGACGTTCCTCTTTGATATCAAAGTACTTGCCCGGATTAAGAAACAACGCAGCCCCATATATTTTTTGTTCCATTTGATTTTCCCATCGCCGCTCAACAATTTTAATCACCTTCTTATACAGTCTTTGTTTGTTATCAAATGCATCTTTGATTTTTTTCTTCGCGCATTCCATCGCAGCAATAACTTCAGGCATAGTAGGCTTCTCATCACTATCAACAATCCTCAAGACTATAAGAAGTGGCTGTGATGCCCTAATGCAATCCTCAACAGTATGCCAAAATGTTGTTGAAATAACAGTATCACATACTTTCTTCCCCGCTTCAGTAGCCGACAACTTTGATTTTGACCAATCCTCGCTGATGAACAAATGCCTTAATGCATCTTTATTCTTGTACAAACTTTGCAAGGTGAGGAAAGTCAGAGCAAATCTAAGAATCATGGGTCTCACAAGATCCCTCCCATTCGTTTTCTCCCTCATCGCACTAAGAAGACCATGTCTATAAATGAATGTTGTAATTCTCCTTGCATTTGTGTTCGTGGGCTGGAATTGCTTCAACTTGCTTATGTCCTCTAACATAAGGTCAAGGCAGTGAGCGGCACAAGGTGTCCAAAACAGTGTAGGTCTCCTCTCCATTAGTATATGCCCCGATGCCTTGTAATTAGAGGCATTGTCTATGACCACCTGAACAACATACTCGGGGCCAATTTCCTCGATCTTGCTATCAAGTAGATTTGCCAACATTGTGGCATCTTGAGACTGACTTGAGGCATCAACAGAACCCATGAAATAAGTCCCTTCCGGACTATTAACAAGAAAATTCAATAAGTGTCTTCCCCTCTTATCTGTCCAACCATCCGACATGAGTGAGCAGCCGTATTCCTTCCAAGCAACTTCATTTTTTTTCTTTTAGTCATCGGTTTTCTTCTTTGCCTTCTCAAGTAAAGGAACCCTCAACTCGTGATACGTTGGAGGTTTGAAACCCGACCCATATTGCCCTATGGACTCGACCATTACTTCAAATCTCCTTGAATTTCATTCGTAGAAAAAATCGGCAACGTGCATTTGGACTCTCTCCTTTTCCTCCGGTGTCCTCAACCGACTTTCAATACTCGTTTGGCTCAAACGCTTGCTAGGTCTCTCCTCTACAACTTCGGGAGTCTTCCTTAGAAGTGCTTCAACCGTCTTAGCTTTTGGTAGTGGAACTTGGAATTGAAATACAACATTCTTCCTTTTAGAAGCCGTCCCAGAACTTGGGATAATGTTAGAAGAAGTATTGGAAGCCATGCTTGGACGAGCAGATGATTGTGCTTCTTGCACTTCTACTACATCATCATCATCATCTAGCTCAAGTGGCTTGTTCCTCTTTCTACTATTCAAAGCCGTTTGCATCTCCCTCATAATTTCTGTTGTTTTGGGACACTTAGCTAAATCTCCATAATTTCCGGCTAGATGTTGTGTGAGCCTTTTGATGCCCGAATGACATTTCTTCCCACAAAGTATGCATTGCACGACATCCTTATTACTTAAATCCGGCCAATATCCATATTTCCAACCCGGATTGTTCGATTTAGCTTTTCTTTTAGGGTCCTTCGTTATATCAAATTACCGGCCCCCAAACTTTCCGCCATTTTACTGTCTACACAATACAATCAAAAGCAAAATATAAGACAAACATATAATATAATATTTATATAGAATTCACAATCTCATGCATTATAATTAACAGTAGTACTAATTAATATAAGACAAACATATAATATAATAACTATTGGGTAATATAATCAGTGAAATATTTAATTGTCAAAAAAAAAAATGATATAACAAGTTATCGATATTGGGTAAATATGCTTCTCATTTTTTTGGCTAATTGGATATCATATTTTGAGTTGGCAGACTCTAGTCTGCCTCAGCCAGTATATATATATATATATATATATATATATATATATATATAAGTTGTAAACTCAAGTACCCAACAGAAAGACTTCAGCAGTAGCTAACCAAAAAAAAAAAAGGAAAAAGCCAATAGTGACTGAAATTCGCTCGTTTAACCGCTTGAAGCTCAAAAACAAAGGATGGTATGTAGCTGCTCAAGCGAAAAAAAGAAAAGGGGAAGGAAAAAGAAATACCTGCCGAACTGCTTGAATCCTCGATCGAAGCTGCCAACTGCTGACTCCTCGAACGCCGACTGCCGATCGACTCTCTTAGTCGGTTGCGACTATGTCTCTGTCGCGACTCTCTTCTCTCTGTCGTTCGCTGTCTCTCTCTCTTTTCTCTCGAGCTCGATCGATCTGTTTTCTCTCCTTTCTCTCGCTGCCGATTTGTTCGACTAGGTTGGTTTTCTCTATCCTTCGACGTCGTTTTTTATTTTTAACCCAGTTAAGTTTTGGGTAGATCCATACCCGTCGAACCAAGTAGGTCAATTTCCCTGTTAGTCGTCGAAGTCGTTGCCACGGCGTCCCAGGCGACGCCTTTTTTTTTCTGGTCGCTCGCATTTCCACCATCGACCAAGTCGGTCGTTCGCCTTGACTGCTTGTTACTAGGCGACGCCTTAACAACTATGATCTAAATAAATCATAACCCCCTAGAATCATGCTGAATTACCTAAAACAAACGGAAACAAAATACAATATAGTTTGCCTAATATTTTTGGAAACAAAATCTTTCTAATTTTTGAATTGGGCCTTTATCAAATTGATCCAAACTTGTGTCATGCTCATTAGCCTTCTCCTTGGGTTTCTTGAGTTAGCTTCAACCCAAACATTTTGGATCAATCCATTAAGGTCTTGCTTGAACCTTTTAGTTCTAGCCTTTGTAATTGGTCCAACTGACACTTGAATTGGATCAATCCAAATTTTGTCTCCTTGATTCCCATCCACACCCATTCTAAGCACGCCCTCATTATTCTTGTTGAAAATGATTTGTCCTCAAATCTGGCCTATTTCTTCTTGGATCAAATATCAATTTTTAAAACTTTTCACGTTGCGTATGCAAACACACTTGAATTCCTGGATTAAACAGAACAAAACCAAACAACATGTATCTTTTGTGTAATCACCATGAAATCAAAATACACAAGTTTTAATGCTTAATTTTCTAGATCAAAAATTAAGATACTTTCCTTTACTCTCAATGCATTGTTCTGATTGGGTTGCACAGTGATCCATGCTTTTTTCATCGTTGAATATGATCCTATCTTGAATCTGCACAACATAATCAACATTTATCTTTCTATTGAAATTAACACATTCAAAATCAAGTAATGACGTTAATGGAATTAAAAGGTCACAATCAACTTCACAAGATGAAAACTCAACTGTATAATTAACATTACAACGATCACAAACAGACACAATCACAGAACAAGCGTTAAAGACTTCCCCCAGTTTTGATAAAAATCAGAATATCATCAAAATAGATAATCCAAATGATATAACTGAACATGCATGTAAACCATACCCGACTCTAATTTGATGATAAACACTTTTAAAACCAATTTTAGAAAAATCACAAGTACCATGCAGTTCATATAGCATATTATCTAAATAAAGAATATGATAGCGATACATTATAGTGATTTTGTTGACCTCTTGGAAATCAATGCATTAAGATCTCATGAATGACACGAACTCATGCTTTCTTTCACAAACCTTTTCTTTATCAACTAACCAACATGTTTTTGTGACTCCTTCGTCTCCTCGGATCGAACCTGTAAGCTGGTCAAATTGGAATGATAACACTGGGGTATGATATCATCCTGAAATAGAGAAACAACAAAACTAGATAAAGAAGAGATAAACTGATTAGTATTCAAAAGTGTTTCTTTGTACGAACGTTCAATTATCGACTGTTTAAAATACAATACTTTTTCCAACTCACTCTTTTTCATAGTCACTTATTTTATTTTCCTCTTCTTTTCTCTTAATCTTTCTTTTGTTTTTATTCTCTCTTTTCAATCTCTTTTTTGTTTTCAACCTCACTTTTATCTGCTTCCTCTTTTTCACCCTCAATCTTTTGATTATTCTCTTTCTTTTGTTCACTCTTTTGCTTTTTCTTTTGATCACGATCTTTTTGTAAGTGCATTAGATCTTCATGGACTTGCTCAAATGTCATAGGACAGAGTGAATGATATTTGATTATGCACAAATGAGTACTGGTTCGTAAAGTCGTCATGCTTCACGTACTTTTCAAACTGCCATGATCTCCCAAGTAACAAATGACATCACATAATATTTCATCTTCAGATCTGCCAATGCTAAAAAAACTGACGCCTGTCTATTAACCTTTACCTTTTCACAATCCCTTGCAACTTGTAAGGTCGAGGATGGGCAACTGTAGACAGACCTAGCTTCTCCACCATTGTAGTGCTAGCAATGTTGGTACAAATATAGCAATCAATTTTTACACTACATATCTTGTTTTGGACAAGAAACCTAGTATAAAAGATGTTCTTTTGTTGTATTGTATCTTCCTCTTTAACTTGCACGCTCGTAACTTTTCTCATCACCAATGACTCTTCACGGGTAGCATGATTTCTTCAACTTTTACCTCCATCGGCTGAACTCGCTCCCCATGTGCCTTAGGAGTGTTTTGTGGCTGCAACCACCATGCCTCCAATCCTTTACCAACCGCCTCCATGATGTTTTCCTTTGCCTCCTTAGGCTGTACTCTCTCCCTCCTACGCTCCATAGGCTTTTGAGGCTGTTCCCTACATACATGATAAAATCTATTACGATGCCCCTTATACTCCTCCCATGTTCTTTTCCATTCATCCATGAAAGAATCTATACGAACTCTTGATTTCGTTTTCAATGAGTCCTGATAACCAAACATGTTTGCTGCAAAACAAGGGTTAGAAAATAATAATTCTTCATACTCCCTAACGTGTTTCGCTGAAACAATGAATCACTCAATTATGCGAGTATACACTCGATGCTGGCTTTTGTCTTTTAATGATCTCATCAGTCTTGCCTTTTTTCCCTCGAGTATTCTTTTTTTATGTTCTTTTCTTGATCTAATTACTAGTCAATGTAATCTATTACAATCAATCAAGAGCTTATCAAGAACAATCTAAATTGAAAGTATTTAGGAGACCACCTTGATGTACACTGTTTGGAAAACCCTTTCTCGGATTAATTGCTTCGGTTGACCTTTGTTTATTATCGATTTCGGATTGGCTTGCTTCCTATACGCCTTTAAATTTTTGGAAAGCTTGTTAGGCTTGCAGAATTTTATGGCTTTACTTGTTCGGAATTGGTGATGATGTATTCGGATGTGAGACGGTTGATTGCTGCGGATTTGAAGCAAACGCTGCGAATTTGGGTCAACACAAAACAATAATATGTAGATATTTTTTTAAACGCAACAAGCACAATAAAAGGATAAATAACTTGTTAGAAACTTAGCTTTGATACCAAATGACAGACTCCACGACACGCTTGCTTAATGTGGTCGTTGCCTGGATCGTTCTAGCAATGTTTATGGGTGGAACATCAATGACACCTTGACCCCTCGCTTGTATCGAAGCGGTAACCTTGGTATAATCAACGGTTGATATATATGGTAGAAGACCACAAACACCTATGAATTGATGACGGATAAGTAAGATTGAATGTCACAGACTGTGTTACTCGGACTCGTCATTTTTGGTTAGGGGTGAAAACGAGTCGAATCTCAGCGAACACTCTAATGCTTAGATTCGGCTCGACTCGAAAAAATTGAGCTCGAATTCGATAAGGAATTTCTAATTTTGCGCTAGATTCGACTCGGATCATTACTCGGACCTACACGGCTCGTAAGTACTCGACTCGTTTATAAAACGAGTTACTCACGAGCCTTCAAATCGAGTTTCGAATATGAACCATTTCGCTTAATATTGAACCACTACATACTAAATTGATTATTGAACTAATGTTTATATATTAGTCTTTTACTTTTATTTATGTAAAGAAATTACAAAGAATGTAATACGAATTGACAATCAATTCACTGATTTATTCAAGTACAAGCTTACACAATTTAATACTACACTTTATAAATTATAAAGATTGATACAAATATCACATATTTAGCTTATTAGTATGGATCAGAACAATATTCGAATATGATTCATCGAGCAGGTATCGAGTATGGTTCGAGAAAAAAAAAAATACTCGAATCCTAATCTGAGCGAATACTGGTATACTCGAATTTGACTCGTGTATCATTAAACAGAAAATGAGTATGGATCATATTCGACTCGAATCAACTTCGAATTCGAGCTTTGGATCATATTTTCGAACCGATCTCGAGTCGAGTATCGAGCTACTCTGCTCGGCTAACACCCCTATTTTTGGTGGAGTACCCATGTTGACACGACACTGGTACGGGTGCGGGATTCGTACGGGATCCGGCCACAGAAATCCGGATACGGCTGTTTCTGTAGGTGGTTCATCGGAGAAGAAGAAGAGACGAGGAAGGAGGAAGGAGGAATAAAAAAGAGAAGAAAAAGAATAGAAAAAGTGGGAGAAAAGGAAAAGGGCCTCACTTGGAAATTCAAAGGGCAAAAAGCAGTGTGTTTCTGTTCATGGTCTGAGTAATTAGGGCCCACGGTTTTTCAAATCTGCTGATGCGTTGCTAACTGCTACCCATGTGAGTTATCATGCTTGAATGCTTACTCTTTGCAACCTCACGTGGGATGTATGCTGCCTTTGTGGGTCCCCTGCTACTGCAGATTGATGTTGTTTTGGGCCCACATATGTTTCAAATTTCAAATTCTGCTGATCCTGGTTGCCAACTTTGGGATTAGGCTGGGAATTGTTGACGGCCCACGATTAAGTTTATCATGTATAAGTAGCCTCACGTGGACTGTGTACTGGGATTAGGCCTAATTGCTTTGTCGCGTGGTCCGGGCATGTGGGTTGACTGATGGGTTCACTTGTTTTTTGATGTAACTAATTGTCTTTTGATATTATATGTCGTAGGCACCCGTGTCCAAATGAGGATTCGTATCTGCGTATCCTCTATTTTTTGGCTTCACGTGTCCGACACCTAGATTCGTACCCGCACCCGAGTTCGAGTAACACATGTCACAGACACACCGATAAAATCAAGAGTTCTTGAAAATAACAAAAATAAAATACTCTCAAGTAATCTAAAAAAAAGTATTATTAAATCAATCAGTGCCAAAACCCTTGGCCTTGAGGCCTATTCATACTAGTTACAAGAACATAATTATGGTAATAAAAACCCTAAAAATGTTGCTCTAATTTTACCCTAGTAGAAGTCTCTAGAATTGCAATATAGATAAATCATAACACCCTAGAATCATGCTAAATTACCTAAAACAAAAGGAAACAAAATACAATATAATATGCCTAATATTTTTGGAAACAAAAATCTTTCAAATTTTTGAATTGGGCTTAATTGATCCAAACTTGTCTCATGCTCCTTAGCCTTCTCCTTCGGTCTCTTTGAGTTAGTTTCAGCCCAAACATTTTGGATCAATCCATTGATGCCTTGCTTGAACCTTTTAGTTGTAGCCTTTGTAATTGGTCCAACTGGCACTTGAATTGGATCAATTCAAATTTTGTCTCCTTGATTCCCATCCACGCTCAAGCTAAGCACGCCCTCATTATTCATCTTTTCTTGAAAAGGATTTATCTCATCGTTTGATGTGACCCTAGTCAGGATCGTGTCATTCCCCTCCTATTGAAAATGATTTGTTCTCAAATTTGGCCCATCTCCTTGGATCAAATATCAATTTTTAAAACTTTTCACGCTGTATATGCAAACATACTTGAATTTCTGGATTAAACACAACAAAACCAAATAACATTCATCTTTTTTGTAATCACCATGAAATCAAAATACACAAGATTTAATGCATAATTTTCCGGATCAAAAATTAAGATACTTTCCTTTAGACTCTCAATGCATTGGTTTGATTGGGTTGCACAATGATCCATGCTTTTCTCATATGATCCTATCCTGAATCTGCACAACATAATCAACATTTCTCTTTCCATCGAAATTAACACATTCAAAATCAAGTAATGGCGTTAGTGGAATTAAAAGGTCACAATCAACTTCACAAGATGAAAACTTAATTGCATAATTAACATTACAATGATCACAAACAGACACAATCACACAACAAGTGTTAAAGACTTCCCCCAAGTTTTAATAAAAATTAGAATATCATCAAAATAGATAATAACAAAATTCCCCATGAAAGACTGTAAAATATGGCTCAATATTCTCATAAAAGCACTTAATGCATTAGCTAATCCGAATGATATAACTAAAAATGCATGTAAACCATATCCGACTGTAATTTAATGATAAACACTTTTAAAATTAATTTTACAAAAATCACAAGTACTATGCAGTTCATATAGCATATTATCTAAATAAAGAATAGGATAGCGATACATTATAGTGATTTTGTTGACCTCTTGTAAATCAATGCTTGATCTCCACGTCCTATCCTTTTTAATCACTTAAGATCTTTTTAATCACTAAGATCTTATGAATGACACACGAACTCATGCTTTGTTTCACAAACCTTTTCTTTATCAACTCACCAACCGGTTTTTGTGACTCTTTCGTCTCCTCGGGATTGAACTTGTAAGCTGGTCGAATTGGAATGATAACACTGGGTATGATATCAACCTGGAATAGAGAAAGAAGAGTTAAACTGGTTAGTATTCAAAAGTGTCTCTTTGTACGAACGTACAGGCATCGACCGTTTAAAATACAATATTTTTCCCAACTCACTCTCTTTTCAGAGTCACATATTTCTCTCTCTTCTTTTCTATCAATCTTTCTTTTGTTTTTATTCTCACTCTTTTCAGTCTCTTTTTTGTTTTCAGCCTCACTTTTATATGCTTCCTCTTTTTCACTCAAATCTTTTGATCATTCTCTTTCATTTGATCACTCTCTTGCTTTTGATCACGATCTTTCTGCAAGTGCATTAGATCTTCATGGACTTGAAAGAGTACTGATTCGTAAAGCCGTCATTCTTCATGCGCCTGTCAAACTGCCATAATCTCCCAAGTAACAAATGGCAAGTATGCGTTGGAACTACATCACATAGTATTTCATCTTCATATCTGCCAATGCTAAAAGAAACTGACACTTGTCTATTCACCTCTACCTTTTCACAATCCTTTGCAACTTGTAAGGTTGAGGATGTGCAACTGGAGACAGACCTAGCTTCTCACTATTGTAGTGCTAGCAATGTTGTTTTGGACAAGAAATATCTTGTCCAAAATCAATTTTTGTCACAATCAATTTTTACACTACATATCTTGTTTTGGACAAGAAACCTAGTATAAAAGATGTAATTTTGTTGCATTGTATCTTCCTCTTTAACTTGCACACTTGTAACTTTTCTCGTCACCAATGACTCTTCACGGGTAGCATGATCTTCTTTCAACTTTTACCTCCATCGGCTGAACTCGCTCCCTATGCGCCTTATGAGTGTTTTGTGGACCATACCTCCAAGGGAGGCTGTACTCGCTCCCTCGTACGCTCCGTAGGCTTTTGAGGCAGCTCTTACGATGCCCCTCATACTCTTCCCATTTTCTTTTTCGTTCATCCATGAAAGAATCCATACAAATTCTTGATTTCGTTTTCAATGACACCCCATAGCCAAACATGTTTGCTGCAAAACAAGGGTTAGAAAATTATAATTCCTCGCACACTCACTAACATGTTTCGCTCAAACAATGAATCTCAATTATGCTCGTGTATAAATTCAATGCTTGCTTTTATCTTCTAATGATCTCACCACTCTTGCTTTTTTCCCCTCAAAGTATTCTTCTTTTATGTTCTTTTCTTGAACTAATTACTAATCAATGTAATCTATTACAACCAATCAAGAGCTTATTAAGAACAATCTATATTGGAAGTATTTAGGCGACCTTAATGCGCACGGTCTGGAACACCCTTTCTTGGATTAATTGCTTTGGTTGACCTTGGTTTATTATCGATTTCGGATTGACTTCTTGTATGCATTTAAATTTCCAAAAAGTCGCCTTGCAGAATTTTATGACTTTGCTTCTTCGGAATTGATGATGATGTATTCGGATGTGAGGATGGTTGATTGCTGCGGATTTGAAGTAAACGCTGCGAATTTGGGTTAACACAAAACAATAATATGCAAACTTTTTTTTTTAAGCGCAACAAGAATAATAAAAGGATAAATAACCTGCTAGAAACTTAGCTTTGATAACAAATGATACTCCACGGCACACCTGTGTGAGGTGGTCGTCGTTCGGATCGTTATAGTAATGGTCATGGGTGGAACATCAATGACACCTTGACCTCTCATTTATATTGAAACGGTAACTTTGGTACAATCAACGATTGATATATTGTAGAAGACACCACACACCTATGAATTGATTCCTGATAAGTCGGATTGATCGTCACGGACACACCGATAAGATTAAGAGTTCTTGAAAAGAACAAAGATAGAATACTCTCAAGTAATCTAAAAGGAAGTATTATTAAATCAATCGGTGCCAAAACCCTTGACCTTGAGGCCTATTCATACTAGTACAAGGACATAATTACGGTAATAAAAACCCTAAAAATGTTGCACTAATTTATCCTAGTAGAAGTCTCTAGAATTGCAATCTAAATAAATTATAACACCCCTAGAATCAAGCTAAATTACCTAAAACAAAAGGAAACAAAATACAATATAGTCTGCCTAATATTTTTGAAAACAAAATCTTTCTAATTTCTGAATGGGCTCGTATCAAATTGATCCAAACTTGTGTCTCATACTCCTTAGCCTTTTCCTTGGGTCTCCTTGAGTTAGCTTCAACCCCAACATTTTGGATCAACCCAAATTTTGACTCCTTGATTCCCATCCACGACCAAGCTAAGCATGCCCTCATTATTCCCTCTCCTCTTGAAAATGATTTATCTCATCGTTTAATGTGGCCCTAGTCAGGATCGTGTCAATGGGCCATTCTAAGAAATAAAGAAAAGTTGAAGGAGTAGTGGTTTAGGAGTTTCTAGAAGATAGTTACCAGGAACGTTGATATAGCGTAACGGAACTGGGTACGAGGAAAACTATCTATGGTTGAATGCACAATACATTTAGGTTTCGTACCACAATTTGGCATGATAGTAGTCAGGTACACGGAACACAAGGTAATAGGAGTTCCCCGGTAAGGTTCACATGGGATGCAAGGTAGTTAGGCTTACGTTAACATGGTTCATTTGTTAGTGGTGTTGTAACGACCGAGAAAATCGGATTATTATGTAAATTAATTTTTATTTGATTATATTGAATAAATGAAATTATATGTTTATTAAACTGAGTAAGTTGATAAAAGGTCATTTTCTGACCTAGAGTGATTGAATGATCGTAGGATTCTGGCTATACGCTAGAAATAAATGATTTGAATTTTCAAGACGAAAATAAAAGTTTTTCGAGAAATTTTCGAAAAATCACTATTCATCCATTTCTGCTCGGGAATTATTTTTGAATTTTCGAGAAACGCGTAATGATAGAATTCTGAGACAAGATGGAATATCCAATAATATTTCAGTTATGACAAACGAAGTTTTCCCCCGAGGACTTAAAAACCTAAGGATTAGTGAAAGTGAATTCTAAGAAAAGAAAAGAATAAATATAATAAGAATCATTATTATACATGAAGGATACGAGTATAATACCAGGTGTTGTACGAGTATAATACGAAGATTATTGACGTATAATACGAATATCATACGAAAGATATATATACGAAGAGAATACGAAAATTATATCGTAAGAATACGAACAAGTCTAAATGGACTATAGCTATTGGACTAGACTTTGTCAATCCCAAGTTAGCTAATTGGCAAGCCCAATTGAACAATGAAGGAGGCCCAATGATAAAGTATATCAAGGCCCAAGTAATAATTAAATCAAGCCCAAACTGGGCCAGATATTGAATAAAATCTAAGCCCGAACCAAGAACCAAACCCGTGGGTCGAACCGATGGATCACTGAGTGAGTAAATGGGTTGGGGCAACCCATGGGAGCTCCACAAACCCACATGGCCGGCTACTTGGTGGCCAAGGGAAGTTGATAGCTTCCTTTGGAAGCTTTGGTGAGGAGGTGCAATAGTAAGGAGGTTTAGCCTCTTTACCAAATTGCCCTCCATCTTGTAATTCTATTTAATCAAGCCTTAAGTCTTCTTCATTTGTTGTTTTACAACATCAAACACTCATATTGAGAGAGAAGTGAGCTTTAACGAGTAATCAAATGAAGGCGAAGCTAATTAGTTATCAAACTATCAAGAACGCGAAGAACGCTAAGGTAAAAATACCTAACCCTAGCCTTTGATTCTTTTCTATTTAAATTTTTTTAGAGAAGTAATGATATGGTAGAGCATGTCTCTTCCGGAGAAATAAGGATGGCTATTAGTGGATTAAAACGTTAATAAGCCATGAATAAGTGAAATCATAAAAGAATGATTAAGCATTTAATGAAGAAAAACCATCAAAACTTAGGATTTGTTGTTGATGGACAAAACCATCGCGTATAAGTTAGGTGCAAAATGTTTGGTTAGGATATAGATGACTAACCAATGGATTGATTCCATTTGGTTTGGTATCTGCGTTTATAATTAATATACATGAAGAAGGAAGTCCTAATCAACATGTATAACTATGGATTTAGGAATTAAACGTTGATTAAAAGTAATTAAACGAAGAACGTGAAATGCTAAAAACGTAAACTATGGATTTAGAATTAATCGTATTCGAGTAATTAAACAAGAACGCGTCTGCGTGGTTACATAGTATGTAATAGATAGACGTGATACGAAGATGATAAAATATAAAGGTAAAAGTAATCGCTATACGAGGTCCTATATCGGTACCAAGGGAAACGTATCCGAATTAACCTACTGGTTAGAGTTATAGCTATCGTAATACATAAACGGTGAGCAATGAATGTCGGTTTATGACGTTAGATGTTATTAAGCCGTAATGAACGTTAAATAAGCTTAACGAATGTTATTAGTAAAATAAATTCGATTAAGACATAGAAGAGAAAGTTGGCATAAACAATGTGTTTAGATTGTTTGGTAGCTAATTTCGATTAATGCTATGTGAATATATCATGCGATGTTCTAAAATCCCCTTTATACCGCTTTTAGCTAGGACTATAGCCCACAGGCTCAAAAAAAAAAATTTCCAGAAATTAGGCAGGATCTAGGGGGAGAGTTTTTTTTTTATTTTTATAACCACCCAAACCTGATCTTGATATATTTTTTTTTAATGATTTACCATATTCATAAAATACAGGTTGTAGCATATCAAATTACAACAAGAAGTGAACAATATCAAGTTAAATTGGGTAATTTTATTATAGTTGTAATTTTTTGAACTTGTACCAACTTTCAAATTATATAAATGATGATATATTTGTAATATTTAGTTTAATTCAATATAATTCTTAAATTTATGTTTAGTTTCTTAAGTTTTATTATTGAATTAAATTCTTGAAATTTTAAATTTTATTATTTAATTAAATTCTTGAAACTTTAAATTTTATTATTTAATAGCAATCTTGTTTATGAATAAAACTAATACGTTAAGAATATGTTTGAATTTTGAACAATTGTATGTTTGTGTTTGAACTTTGACATTAGCAATATAGATGTGTTTGAACTTTAAGCAATATAGCTTTTATTATAGATTGTTTTGCTTTATATTATTGTTTGGTTTGAATAAATGTAAGATAAAATATTAAAATTGGCTTAAAATAAAAAATTCCGCTTTGATTGAGATTCGTCTTCAAATCTCTTAAAACATAACGGATGAGTGTTGATCGCGCCAGTCACCGCCTCCTGCTTCAATTCCACGGGATTTGGTGTTCCTATCGTATAAATATCATCTATCTATCTATCCATAATAAATCTGAGTCATGCAATAAATAGAATAAAATAACCTCTTTTAAACAAACATTGATATCATGTAGAAATTGTAAAGACCGAGAAAGGTTGAACTTAACGTAGAAGATGCTTGGAGGCAAGTTCTTCCAACTCTTGTCTGACCTTCGTGTTAGCCAAGTTTACGTGGTTCATGTTATATTGTTCATGAATTGCTGAAAGAGTCGATGCCAATCTTAACTTGGCTGAAGTAGGGTTAGAAACTTGCCTCGCCAAATGCGATTACACTTTTAACTAAGCATGTTCTTTGGATTTAATCTTACATACCATTCACATTCAATCTTAAAGTTTTGATTGAACAAGCTAATTATGTATTCAATAATTCAATCCACATGTAATTATGTTATTTACAAGTCTTTTAAAAGTAGTATTGTTAACGCTATTCTATGCCAATTGTTTTGGTGCATCATACCCACATGTTATAATTCATGGAATCAAAATCACGGTAAGCCTTCTTGAGGTATGACTAAACAAAAGCTATTTTATGTGTAAAATTTAGGGATAATATACGATGAGTGTCGATCAACATCAGGTACATAAATATCACGTATACTAGCACGCGAGCTGTAATTTTGTAGAAATCATATACGAACTTAAATGTAAATATCGTTTAACGGATGAGTGTTGATCAACATAGAAATAACTATAGGTTGATCACCTAGAAGTGCTCGTCTTTCGTATAAAAACTTAATGACGTAAAATAGATATCGGACTTATGGTCTTAGTGCCGGGTTGTCCTTTTCATGAATGAAAACAAATGGGAATGTTCATGGTCTTTTGACCAACTCAGTATTCTTAAGTGACTATATGTCCTTTGGAATTGTTTTAAAGAAATGAATAGTGCTATTTTGATTATTCGTAGTACTTCATAACTATTTGTTTAGTTATGCAAGATAAATCATATGATTCTTGATCTTGTTGTTACAATATATATTACTAGACTTTATAGAAGCTATTTATGTTTTACTTATTTGCTTGAATTGCTAAATATTATTAATTATATTATTGCATTTAAGCGGATCGATCGAAGGATCCGGGAAAGATAAGGGCAAAGCCAAAATGGATAGATATCCTTTAATAGATTAGTATATTTGTGTGAATAATTATGACAACGAATGATGTAATGGTTAACAGAACCTGGGAAGGAATTATTATTAATGTAATAAGAATTTAGTAAACATATTCGTATCGATGCAGGTTTTTAGTTGAATGAATGTGTAGTTTGTAGCACCGTGTAGCACTATATCCGTGGGTTGAAAGTACCTGGATTTGGGGGCGTCATAGGTGTACTATAACTTATGTCGTTGAACTAGTACATATAGAGAGGCATGGAATGTCTGAAATCATCTTTGAATTGATCAATGGCTTAGTCCATTCTATCTCAGCTCTAGTTTTCTACCCGGGTATTATTCCCTATGGATATCCTCTGATTCCTACTTGTTCTGTACTAAATTTCCTGCCATAGCTTACTGTGATTCATTCATTTTCACCACACATACGCTTGTTAGTTGATTACAAGCACCATTAAATTTGAATATGTTAAGCTCATTAGGATTGAGCTTAACATAAAATGTGATCTTTGTAGATATTATCCTGTTGAAAATTGAAATATTGTCAACTTCTTACTAATTTACTTAAATCTGCTAAAGATTGCAGAAAGACACAACTTCCTAATCTTTGAAGATCGTAAGTTTGCTGACATTGGTAATACAGTGACAATGCAATATGAAGGGTGAGGTTTTTAATTTTATTTTTCTATACTTGGTCTGTTGTATTTACTTTTCTGTTATTTTCATTAGCTGAGCTGACCTTTTCCCATCTTGTGTATAGAGGTATCTTTCATATACTGGATTGGGCAGATATTGTCAATGCTCACATTATATCAGGTCCTGGAATTGTGGATGGCCTGAAATTAAAGGTACTTGTCTGTTGTTTAGTTTTGGTTCCATTTGAAAAATGCAAGTCCTCAACATTGATTTATCCTTGCTTGAAAATTACTTTACTATGCAGGGTTTACCTCGTGGTAGGGGGCTGCTGATACTTGCTGAAATGAGTTCGGCTGGTAATCTTGCCAAGGGAGACTATACAGCTGCAGCAGTTAAAATCGCTGAAGATCATTCAGATTTTGTTATCGGCTTCATCTCTGTTAATCCAGCATCATGGCCTGGGGGACCTTCAAATCCGACCTTCATTCATGCAACCCCTGGCGTTCAAATGGTAAAAGGTGGTGATGCCCTGGGCCAGCAGTATAACACCCCTTATTCGGTAAGTTTCATATGTTGCTCATTGGATTCTTTTAAATTTTTAGCACTTACGATAGGATGCTTCATACATAAAGTTATATCCACTTCAAGTTTTATTCCTTGTTTCTCTCTTTATTTTAGAACTTTCGTAGTCATGTTTACCTAGATTTTCAGCCTCGGATAATGTAGAAAATCTGGGTTGAAAGGTTTTTCTGATTTTCTTGACATTGTTGGCCGATGCTATATAATTATAACTTAAGGGTTTCGGTGGTTTGTTAAATCTCAAAAATGGAAATTTGGGGATTTGGCACATATTTACATATTAAATAGATTTTTTTATTTTTATATAATTACATATACATAAATACATAAAATTTTTAATACTGATGATCATGATAAAAAGTGTAAAAATTCGAGGAACACATTTGTATACTAATACCATCCAAGAATTTAGTATATATATATACTGATTAGTTCTTATACTAATTTCATATATAGTATTAACATGTAAAACATTATACTCCTCCGTTTTAAATTATAAGATCATTATTGGCTTTTCAATTTGTGATAATTTCAAACTCAAAATTGACATGGATTCATTTAGTTTTAGTCAATAAAATGATGAATATTGCATACTATATAAAAATACTACTTATTGTAAATTTATTTTATGATAATTTGTTTTAGCCAATAGTATGGTGAATATTTTAAACTATATAACAAATACTACCTATTGTAAGATATATTTTATCATAATTTTGATGAACCAAGTCAATTTTGAATTTGAAATTGTTACAAATTGAAAAGTTAATAACGATCTTATAATTTGGAACGAAAAGAAGTATTAATTAGAATAATATATAGTTTTAGTAATATTTTTAATTTTATCATTAGAAAACTATAGAAGAATTTGAGAATTTGGATTCTTGGATTCATGAATTCGCTGAGCTACAAAAGAATTCTTGCTTCTTTGTATATAGCTAACCTATCTTAAATGTTTTCATTGTTTCTATTGTAGTTAAACTATGCTTTATAACAAACCAAAAGGAATAGGTGAAGAATAATAAAAATGTTTATTTCTTTTTTGGGTGGAGGAGAGGGGTGGTTGTTAGGATTACGGGTGTCTGTGATGAATTTGTATAATGGAGAAAGGACTTAGGAGAGTGAAAGTGAACCTTGCATTGTCTTGAATGACCTTTATTACCCAAGTGCAATGGACCTTCTGAAGGGAAAGGGCACTAATGAAGGTCATGTTAATAAAATGATGATCCAGTATTACTAAAGTTTTACCCCAAGGGATGGGAGAAATGGTTGATGCCTCCAAGAATTATCTCAAAGTCGTTGGCTTCTATCCCCATACACGGGGTCAAATTTACCTATAAAAAATATTAAAGAGTTTTGCTATGTATTGCGAAAATTCTCTCTACTTCGACTTATAATAGCGATGCACTTACATAACATGGAATTGGTTAAAATTAAAAGTTTGACTCACTATATAACATATATCGTTAAAATATTACCAACAATAGTTATCTATGTAATTGCAACAAAAAAGTATGTACATAAAGTTGCAGGCTATATCATTGTTTAATAGTGTTCTAAAAATTGTTAGGCTGACCTAGGTGGGGTAGGGTGTCCTAGGCGTTTACGCGGACTAGACATTTTCTTGGGTTATCTCATTTATTTATTTTTCTATTGTACATACTTGTTATACTATACAAAACATATAATAGATGCAATTTTATAAATTTTACATGAAACATTACCAAAAAAACATCTTTAATGCTTAATAAATTTATTTCAAGTATTGTAGAGCTTCAAAGTAGAGGTCTGATTCTGTCTAGGTGCCTAGCCAAATCGAGGCGATAGAGGACCGCCTAACGCCTAACTGCAGAATAATCGGACCTTGGTGGGGTTTTTTAGAACACTGTTTTTCAATAATAAATGTTAATGTAACGTTAAAAACTTTATTTTAGAGTAACTAAAAAAAGTGGATAGTTGTCAACCAAAGTGGAAATTGAATAATTGAAGTTCATAGAAATTTTAAAATGTATATGATTTCTTGAGCCTTTAATTGAAACTAGGTGGGTGCACAAGTAATGAGTGTTTTCGTCAATATATTTTGTTCTATTAAAGATAAATAGGTCCTCGTGTTGTTACGTAGATGAACTTTTTAGGTGGACAAACCGTACAGGGGTAGTATATCTGTGGGGGTGGGGTTGGGTATTTGGAGACTCACTTTGCTTAATTACTACTCATAAACAATAGATAGCTCTAACCAGGAATTCTATCGCAGGGCAAGAAAGGAGTGAGAATTCCTAAGCTCGTTTGCCTATTTAAGGCTCAGTTCACTCTTCTTTTAGCAATATGAAGGCTATCTTCTATTCCTACTTTCTAGAGTTATATTAATTTACTCATCACGCGATTGTCACAAAAACGGATGCAAGTCTTGTATCCATTTTCATGTTCACATCCTCTATAAAAATGTTCAAATTTTCAGCATATTCTGGTTTAGAAAATAATTGACCATGGCACTCTCCAAGGGGCGGAAGATAGTTTTAACATAAACGGTGTTTTGTTATATCCTCCCCAAGTCCGGAAGGATCAAACGCTGCATTTTGGCCTTCCGCTCCTATAAGGGGCGGAAGGGCTATTTATCTGACTTAAATGAGGAGCATGTGTAAATAGCCTTTTGGACCTTTTTCATTCACCCCTCTAAGGGGTGGAAGATAATTTTATCAAATAATCGAGACCATCAAATCTTGCCTTGGATGGTTGGAGATGCACTAGATGGAATAGTGTTCCCATCTAGTGCTAGCCATGGGAGATGCACTAGATGCACTATATATGTGTGTGTATATATGTATATACACACATATATATAGGGAAGTGACCTATAACAGACTATTAAGCGGACTTGGGTCCCACATATCAAATGACGAAAAAGCCTCCTCAATACATACTATTATGCGGATGGTGAGAAAACCCATCAGAATGTTAATATTAAGTCTGCACAACTATTGTGCGGACTATAAAGACATTAAAAATGATATTGCAAATTTTTGTTCATCTGCACCAGATGTACGTAATCAACACAACTTCAATAAATCATCTGTCCAGGCTTCCACGAAATCAGATCTACTCCCAATTGAAATAAATAAACAGAGAAGAAGAAGATTTCAGCTACATCCCTTTATTAATCAATCCACTGCCGCAGATGGCGGAATCTCTCAACAACCCTCTTGGGTTGTTTGTGGGTATAATCGGTATATTCGTCGAGGCAAAGCTTCAGCAAAATAAGTGGCAACCTTTCACATCGCTGCAATTGGGACACGGCTAGGAATCCGATCTGTTTGACAAGGGTTTCTGCTACCTTTAGATTATCTTGTTGCACAGCTTCCACACAAGCCATCAAAGTGTGGACTGATAGGACTCCGTTTTCTTGAGAATCCACTAAAACTACTGAATGAAAGGGGTTCGTTCGGTACGGTTGAGATTGAGCTGGAATTGGCCAAATTGATGGAGCCGTTCAACGGCTTGTGATTTTCAATTTTTTGTTTGGTGGAGGGAGTGGTGATTGAACAATTGTGCGGTAAACAACTTTACTTGGGATTGCTTTAAGACCGTAGTCGGAAGGGGATGAATCATCAATCTTGTTACTTCTATTTAGTAAATAAAGATAGACGCCACATAATAGTTGTGTGGTAGGTACATAAATAAACTTCCTCTCATCGGCAGAACTATTGTGCAGAGCCTCCATATTTTTGAGCTGGGGGTAAAAACGACATTTACTTGATGGGTCAGGCTTCACAAAACTGTTTGTTAGGCTCCTAATAACAGTTGTGCAAATGGATTTATCTCCAACCTTCAGATTGTGGAACGAACTGCTAGATCTACGTTGGATGAATAAGGTCCAATTATGGATGTAGATCATTCCCCATATATGTAGACACTATCCACCTTTTGTTTATATGGTCAATAAATATGGATATGCAAAGATATATATATACACACACACAAACACATACATGAATATGGGAATAGTGTGGTTGTAGTTGCCACAGGTTACAACACTGCTGGTCAATTGTAGCAACTATCACAAATCAACATAGTTTGTGTTAATGAAATGGTAAAATAACGTCATTAATGAAATTGGTTAAATGATACAACTATCCCTGTACTAATATTTGAGCCCAAGTAGATGGATGCAATGACCACAAACATCCTATATACACACACACACACACACACACACACACATATATATATATATATATATATATATATATATATATATATATTTATTGAATCTACATCTGCTCCAGTTTTTAGCTGTCATGTGCCTATGAATTGTATGTATACTTGTTTAAAACATAAAAAAGCTGTACGGTGCGTAGAAGATTTACTTCTAAGAAAGGCTAAAAAATGATTTAAAAGTCGTAGCAATTTGCACATGAATAGGTTCTTATTATTTTGACAATTCTTATTATCAGACACCAAGATGCTTTTGATTATGGACTCATTGGAGGGGAAGAAAGGGAAAAAGGGGTGAAACTAATTTAGAGAATTTCACAGGGAAGTGCTAGTCTTTTAACTTGTAGAAAGGAAACTCTATTATGGGATGTTAATATGGATTTCATTTCGATTTATTTTTAAGTACTTCAGTTCTAACTATTTAACACAATAGACCTCTATGAAGGAAGAGAGGAGAAGAATATTGTTTGAAATCGCTTTTCGGCGGGAATTAATCAAGTACTTACTTTTATGTGCCATTTTTTAGATTGAAACTCTTCCAGCTTTGATGGCATATGTGGTGTTTCAGGTAATTGCTGATCGAGGTAGTGACATTATTATAGTGGGCCGTGGAATTATAAAAGCAGCAAACCCTGCGGAGGCAGCTCGTGAGTATCGTCTTCAAGGATGGGATGCATATAAGGTTAATTGCAGCAAATAAGGCAAATAAGTTGCCTATTAGTTTACTCAGTTTGCTTGTATCGATTGTTCTGCCCAAGATGTTTATGACTTAATTTTTCTCATCAATTAAGTTGTTGCCTTCGGCACAATTGAAATGCAGTTGAGGTAGAGCTTTTGAACGTCAATAGAGTTCTCGCATGACTGTTTAATCATAAGCTACATACATTCATGCTTTCTTCTTGTGGTTTCTCGAGTTATTCTTTAAAAAAATAATAGCTCCTTGTCTGCAAATCTCATTTATATTTCTTGAACTTAGCATATGATGATTACTTTTGATTAATATTAGGAGGGAAACCCCCAATAAAACATCGAATGGAGTTCTAAAAATGGTGTAGGGCGCCTAGGCCATTTAGGTGGTGCCTAGGCGGATTAAGGTTTTCCTAGCGGCTTTATTTATTTATTTATTTATTTTATTGTATATACTTGTTATACTATAAAGTCATTCAAGTATTGTAGAGTTTTAAAGTTTTTGTTAAATCGATGCGGTAGAGGTTTGGCAGGGCCTAGGCGCCAGCTGAATTGAGGGTGTAGAGTTTTTGCCTAACGCCTAGGCGAGGATCAAGTGGGCTTGGGCAAGTATTTTTAGAACACTGAACATGAATTCTAAATCTTTACATATTTTTTTTTTAATGTTTTTTGTGTGCCAAAAAAATTATTTTGAAAGGAAATACAATCAAAAAAATTATTTTGAAAGGAAATACAATTGCAGTTGCTAGGGGCATTCTGTAGAACAAATAGCATAAACTTCAATGGACAAACCTAACAATATTTTTTTTGTTTTTTTTGTGCCAAAAAAATTATTTTGAAAGGAAATACAATTACAGTAGCTAGGGTTATTCTGTAGAACAAATAGCATAAACATATTTGGACAAACCTCTTGTAATAAAGGAACAACACCAATCAAACTATACTAACAAAAACAATCACTTTCTAAATGAACCAATTAGAAAGATCTGTGTTGAGAGGTCTTATAGAAGAGAGGGGAATTATGCAGCCTGCATTTGACCATGTTTAAGATTTCTTTACCCAGAAGTTTTAAACTAAGCTTAATGATGGTGCTAAGGATGCATGAGCAAGCCAAGGATCAAACCACAAATTGATATTAGCTCCATCCCACTACCGTAACTAATAAACCGTCAGGCAAGAGGTCTAAGTTGAAGAACCTTTCTCCAAATCTAAGAACAATCCCGAGGGATGTTTAATACTCCCTCTGATATAAGATTATTATTGACTTTTTAAAGTCAAATTAAGATATTTTCAATTTTAAAATTGATATATATAATTTTAGTTAATTCAATGATTAATATTATAAATTATTTAAATTAGAATTTATTATTTCCTAATTTTAAATTAGAAAATGTCTCAAGTTTACTTAAAAAATAAACAATAATTTTATAATTTTTTGATTTCATAATAGTAGAGTGAGCCCATCTAACCCAGAGAGATATGGGCTTAAATTGAGCAACTTGCTATAGCCCAAAAAGAATTAATGTTCTATTCCAGTCCTCCAAATCTAGACCTGGCAATATTGTTAGTTAACTGTTGGGTCAAATCATATTAACTGGTTCTGGTTAACCATTTTTATTTATTCAGGTTGGTTAAAGTTTGGACCCATATTTTTTGAAACAAATATAGTTAATTAACCGGTTAACTATTTTTCAACCCATATTTCATACCATACCATTTTTGGATTCACGCCATGTCTTGTTTTTCTCTCTAATAAAATGTCATGTCTTGTTTTTCTCTTTCTACAAGTGCGAAAAAATGATGCTCAATTTGACTTTTTTGGGAGAGAGAAGGTTTATTTTATTTGGTCATCAAAGCTTGTAGTAATTAAAAGGAAAATGATATACGAATCTCGCATGAAATGAGAAAAATTATTAATTATTGTTAATTTCCTCCATATGCAAAATATATTTTCTATTAAATTTAAAAGTATAGTTGAAAAAAATAAACAATTTCTACGTACTAATTAAAAAGTCTAGTTGAACTATACACTATAACAAAAATTCAAAATTATGATAAAATTTAGTGAGACAGTTTTTTTTAAAAAAATAGGTGACAAAGTAAAGTGTTTTAGAGATATTAAGTGGAATTTTTCATAACTTAATATTATTTCATAAATAATTATATTTTATAAATTAATATAATTGCACAAATAATTTATTTTTAAGTAGAATTAATAATTTCAATTTAAAATTTTATTAGTATAGTTTTTAGTAATTAAGTAGAATTAATTTTAATTTAAAATTTTATTAGTATAGTTTTTTAGCATTTTATTATTTATATTAATAATTTTTATATCATATAATTACTTATTAATTTATTTGTAACAGTCACAATTTCATTTTTCAAAAGTTATGTTTAAAAGTCAAAACATCTTAAAATGGTTAAAATGGTTAATATGATTTTGAACCATAACCATATAGTTCCAACTCAACCCAACCTAACCCATCCCATATTAAAAATAGTTAATATGGTTTTAGTTCTTAAATGAAACCATAATCATATTTTAAAAACCAAAACCAATTCATAATCATATTTTGTCAAGCCTATCCAAATCCTTAATCCCCAGGCCGTCCATATGCCAACGGAGAGTAACCTTTTTCCATGCAATCTTAGCCCAATAAGCTTGCAAATATGGATCACAAGGAAATTTACAAAGAATACACTGCACATATCTCAAAGACCGACTTTGCCAGAATGAAGCGAGGTTTACCAAAGTCCGTGTAGACTTTAATGTTACGTTTGAATTGAAGTAATGAAAGTGAAAATAAAATGATTCATTTTTATAGAATGAAAAAAATTGTATTTGGTTGCGATTTGAATGGATTAAACCATTCTTATTCCTTTCAAATTTATGAATTTTAGTTCTTGGGGGAGGGAGGGTATGAAATAACTCATTTAAACTAAAATAGAATGAATCATTCCACTCTCCATTCTATTCATTCAATCCAAACGTAACATAAGAGTTATGTTAGGGCCTTAATTTATTTTTCCTCTAATTTGTCTTGGTAAATAGGATAAATGTATTTTATGATATACACAATCACATGAGATATAATTAGTGACAAAGCCAAAATTTTTATTTAATGAGATAAATATTGTTAAACTATAAATAATTTGACGGGGGTTCGAGTACAATGGTCTCGAGCAATTTTTTTTGGATAATTTTACACTTTGATTGCATATATAAAACATGTATGTGATTACAATGCTAATATAATACATAATTCCATTATATATATATATGGGGACCTATTCCACAATCAACATTAGCTCGAAGCACTATTCCAACTAACAAATTTCCAACCGTTCATTCAATTAATCGATGGCTGAGATTAATTTTAGCTTGGGCTCGACCGTACCTCCTTTCTACAGCTTGTGCAGGTCCTTTTTACGGCCAGAGAAATTACCTAAATGCCCCTAATTTTGATTTTTTTTTTGATAATGTGGAGTTTCCCAACCGCAGTCGGACTAAGTCTCCCCACCCCGGACCAGGCTTTACGCACAGGCTCGGCCTAAGACATGGCTCCGCCCAGAAATGTGCGATCCGTGGCCACGCGAACCAGTTTTTAATTCGCCCTCACACTTGTTGCAGGCGGGAATCGATCCCAGGATGTCCGGGTCTACGGTTCACCATGGCCACACCTCTTTCATACGGCTAGGCAAAACACGGCAAAACGATAATGTTTTGCCTGGCAACAGGAAGGAGGTGCGACAAGAGTGATTTCAATTTTTAGCTTCAATCTGACCTACTTTTTAAGACATACATAGTTGCTAACATTTTACTCTATACACATCGTCTAAACAACTATCCAATTTAGATCTGGAGAGAAGTTGTTTTGTCCAAATTTGAAGAAATCAGTTGTGAAAGAGGGTAATTTTTGGTAAGTGTTCATCAATGACTTTCATACCGGCTACAAAGATATTTACGTTTAGTTCTTCTGAATCTCTTGATAGTATAGATTTAACATATTCATCTGAGTATGTTAATGATGCTGAAAGTAATAAAGAGGTAATTATCCCTTATGTTGGTAAATTGTTTTCTAAATTGGAAGAAGCTGAAAATTTATATAGATCTTATGCACACAAAAATGAATTTGAGATTAGGATTAGTACGAGTCATAAACATGCTCTCAATAATGATTTGTTGTTCAGGTTATATGTATGTAAAAAAGCTAGTACACCAACTACTGTAAAGAGTTTAATAGATGATGAATGTGATAACGATAAAATAAGAAGACAAAAGGACTCGATAGGAAGACATTATGTAAAACTAGAATGTATGTTGTTCATAATAGAAAGAAGACAATTGGCATATTTTGACCATCGAGTCGGGTGTCAATCATTAATGTGTGACACCTGCGAAAGTAGATTTGATTGAGACACATAGGAATATTACGCCGGTAGCAAGACAATTAATTGACATCTTAAATAAGGTTGGTATTGGACCTAGTAGGATGATGAACATTTTCAGCACAATGAGTGGAGGGATGCAGAACGTAGGCTTAGTGACATGTATGTTCGTAATGTAGTTAGAGATTTAAGGTGTGACTTTGAGGATGAAAACGTTGCACATGTTGCAGTAACTTATTTGAAAAAAAATTGAATCTTGTAGTGCGAACAAATTTTTTTTTTGTGTCAAACTACGCGAAGACAATCACATACCTTGTATTTTGTGGGTAGACGCAAAATCAAGGTTTATGTATCGACGTTTTGGAGATGTGGTTACATTTGACACAACGTGTATAGGACAAATATGTATAATATGCCATTTGTTTCATTTACAGGGGACAACCACCATTATAAGTTTATATTATTTGGATTTACACTGTTAAGGGATGAGACAGAAGACACTTTCGTGTGGGTCTTAGAGACGTGGTTCGAAGCCATGGATTATAAGTCTCCTCTATCACCAAGATAAAGCCACGAGCAATACTATTGCTAGGGTACTCCCATCCTCTCATCATGAATTGTGTTCTTGGTATATTAGCAATAAATTCCTAGAGAAATTGCATTATGTTTATATGGAATACCCTTCGTTTAAAGATGATTTTAACAATTATGTGTATAATTCATTCTCTATCGGCGAGTTTGAAGAGCATTGGGAAATACTAATGAGGGATTATGATTTGTATCAAAATGAATGGCTCATAAGTTTGTATGATGTGAAGGAGAAATGGATATGTGCATATACAAAAGGTATTTTGCTGCGAGAATGATAACCACAAGAAGAAGCGAAGGCATGAATCATTTTTTTGATGAATATGTGCATGATTCAACAAACATGAAATAATTTTTAGTCAAGTGTTAGAAGGCTATTGAGAAACAATTATTGAGAGAGAAAAAAGCTGACTACGTAACAAAACATCGGAGACGTACTTTGGTATGTGGATCATCTTTGCAAATGCATGTTACAGAATGTTATATAAAAGAAATGTTTAGATGTTTTCAAAAAGACCTTGTGGATTCTCTAAAGTACAACATTAATAAAGTCAGTGAGTTGTGTGTAATTAATACAAAGGTCTTTGCAGTCCACATGGCAGATTCAATTGAAGATAGTCGGAGATATCGACAAGTTATCAACAATCATCAGCTAGGTTTGATAATATGTACTTGCTAAATGTTTTCACATTCTAGTCAGATTTGCAACATGATCGTTCCTCGGTAGACAAGAGATGCTAACAGAAGTAATGGTGAAAAGGTTATGATTTCTCCGATTGGTGCGGATGTTATAACCCAGATTTTTGAGAAATATTAAAATAAGAATTAAATAAATAAAATTCTTATTAGATGATATGGTATGCGGTATTGTGTTGTATAAGTGAGTACAAACTATGCAGTATGTGATTTTTGTGTATAATAGATATATTATTATATATTTATTATATGTAAATAAATTGAAGGGGCAATTTATTTAAAGAAAATGAGATGGGTATGAAAGTCCAATAATAATTTAGAAAATGATAGATTATTACTGATTTTAAAAATTATCTAAGGCCTTTTTGAATTTTTAGATAATTAATTTGCAGTGTTAGAAATTAATATGCAAGACAATAAAAATTCAATCACACAATGCACCGAGATTTATCTGGTTCATTACACCCCTGGTATGTAACGATCCATAATTTTTGTATGTAATTTAAAATATTTATTGAATTAAATAAATATTTTAGTTGATGTGTTTATTGTTAAATAAATATTTGATTGATTTGATTATTTATTAGTTAAATAAATAATTCATGAGTTGCGGGGAATTAACTTAATTAAGTGTAATATATTAATTAAGTTATTATTTGCTAATTTTTTTTTTTAAGTTAATTAAATTAAAAGAGTGTTGAATTAATTATTATGTGATAATATTCTAATTTAATTTAATAATTAAATTAGAGAGTTGATAAGGATTAAATGAATTGTTATAATAATTTTTGATTTAATTTAGTAATTAAAGTGATGCACTAATTTATTAAATAAAATTATAATGAAAATTATAATTTTGTGACAATTTGATTATGTGGTATTTTGATTTAATAAGTTGTTGTTAGCTTTAATTTAATTAAATTTGAATATGGAATTTAATTAACTAGGGTGTGACAATACACTATATAGTAAGTCAGTTATTAAAATAAGCTAAAAAGGAGATAAATTTGGTTTTACCAAACAAGGCTTAAGGTTTGTGATAGTAACTGATAAATATTAAGTATACGTATTATATTGTATTAAGTATATATTTTACGTTAATTTTATCAGTATTAAGCCTAACTCTAAAGATGAACGGGAAAGAAGAAAACAGATAGTAGAAAGAAGAAAGAAGAAATAAAAACATTATTTGTGATTTTGAAGCTATGTTTTGAGGAGAAGAAGGGGTCAAAATAATTCTCATCATCTAACAAAATATAAACATGTATTAAAGGTAGTAATCTAACTCTTTATTCTTAGTCCTTGTGTTCTTGAGTTTCTTCATGAAAAAATTTAAGTTTTGGTTAATGAATTGGTTAGATAATTGTTACATGTGTTAATAGTTGATTGTAATCTGTTAGTTATCATCTATGAACGATTTTAGTATGCTTTAATCTATGAAATCATATTTTAAAAGATGAATTTGAGTTTTTGGTTGATGTATGTACAAAAAAAGGGTTGCTTTGGAGTCAAAATTGTGGATTAAACATGTAATTATATGTAAAGTAATAGTAGTGTTAATACGTTAAGAAATGAAAAGAATACAAGTTAAACCAACTGATTTGGTTAAGAAACGAACCCGTAGTGTATGATTACACTAAGGATGTCAAAATATGTGAAATAGCATGAACTTTGGGTTTTAATTCCTCTAAAATTGGTTGTTTAATGATGTTTTGTTGTTATAATAGTTGTTTACATGTTGGGTCTTGATTATATGAAGATTATAACTTTTGGGTATGATTAAATTATTGTATGGACGAAGAAATTGGAGTTTTTGGCTTTGTTCTGTATTTTTTCGCGAACTTCAGATTCTGGAACTGGTGCTTCGTGCTGCAACGCCAGATTTAGGCTTGAAATCGGAGCTGCAGCGCCAGATTTAAGCCTAAAGTCTAAGCTGCAATATTAAGCCAGAAACTTCTGGCCACCAGAAACTGCTGCCTTGATCCTAGTTCAAATGGTGGAGCTGCAGTGCCAATTTTTTGTTCAAATGGTGGCGCTGCAGCGCTAGTTGGCAGAATGACGTAGAAATGGTTATCTAAATGTACAACTTCTAGGGGTGTTAATTTAATCTCATCTAATGATCATGATAGCATGTTAACCACAGTGATATGTTAAAACAAATTGTTAACAAGTGTATGGTGATTTTTAAGGTGTGAGTTAACAAATTATATATAAGAACTTAAACTGATTGTTCGTAGGGTTGATAATGTGTTTATGAACCAAGGCTTGTGTTATATGGCTAACACAATAAGATTTATAGCTAAGATCTATAAAGATAAGTGAAAAAAAGACAATGATGTTAGTTGTAATTAATTGGTATTGTGATATTAAATGATATGTGTAGGATAAATTGGAGAACGAGTTGTAATTGTTTAACTTACACACAAGGCAAGTTCCCTAACCTTTGCTACTTTGTTATTCATCAAGGTTTTCTTTTCACCGTTATCTTTTTTACACTTATGCAAGTTCTTTAATCTAAAACTCTTATATGAGCATCTTTAACTCTACTTATCATTGAATAAGTTATCTATCTTTATCTTGTTTATGCTTACGCAAGTACATTTATCCTAATCTTTCTTTATGCAAGTTTCTATTCCTAATTTATTATTGTTATGCAAGTTCTTTAACCTTAATTTATTGTTGAATAGGTTAATTAATCTTTGCTTATTCATTCCAAGCAAGATTGCTTTAGTCATTCAAAGTCTGTAATTTTATTGTAAGCATTATCTTGTTGCAAAATGTTTGTTCAGCTATGAATAATTGTTGTTTGATCTTTGATCACCAATGTCATTATACAATCTTACATTGTTGTACCGAACTCTTAGTTGACTTGCGATCCTTCTATTGATTCAACTAATCCTTAGTTGATGAATGCTCTATAAACTAAATTGCCCTTTAAGTCAATCCAAACCAAACTTCCTTTGGTTTGCTTACGTACCTTTACAGTTTTGAAAGTATGTACTCGATGATTAACACTTGTTCATTTATAACCCATTGAGACTTTATCACTTATCAGTTCATTGTTATACTTTGTTCATGATGATATTGTAATCGAACTCTTGAGTAGTCATTGATCCCTATTTGATTCAACAAGTACTTGGTTGATGAGTGTTCTAAAGATCTAGAATTCCTTTGAAGTTAATTCCAAACCAAATTTCCTTTGGAAATGAACCTAATGATCTAAGCTGAGATGAACAACCCTATATCAGGGGATTATTTTAGAGATACGCGATAGCGTTAAAATGTTTGCGCAATACATAGTACAAAGGGTTGATCACCTGGAGTATGAGATGATGGTCCTTATAGTCTTTTAGACTGTTAAAGGTTACAGTAGAAACACCTATTAACCTAGGACATAGAAGATGATTATGGTCTTTTAGACTATTAAAGGTTAAAGTAGAAATACTTGAAAATCTAGAACACAGTTTTTGGTCTTATGACCCTTAGTGTATTTCTTTAATATTGATATCTGTTATTTGATTTTAAAGTTCATTATTCCTTTGAACTCATAGTATTCTAATTAGAACTTATTGTTTTCGGTAAAAATACTTTACCCTTGAAAGCTCAGTTAATTGTCATTCATAGAATGTTATTGTATACTATCCTTCTTGTGGGCAATTGTTTGCTCACTCTTGTACAAAACAATGCAGATGAAGTTAAGAAGTCTGAAGAGATTTCTACAAGTAAAGGCAAAGGCAGAATGCTCGATTAGATGATGTTTAATTTACCTTTTATTTATGAAGCTTGTGTAATAGACTTGGTTATGTTTATATTATATTATTCCGCTGATGTTGTAATAATAAAGGTTAGATGACCTGGGATTTATTCTGAGATTGTGTAACCCATTAATGGAAGTTTTATAGTTTAAGCTTGCAAGTTTATATCTTTTGTTTATGGATAGTTAGTTATGATTTAATTGGACAGTGAACACCAAATCTGTGGAATTGAAGTACCCGAATTTGGGGGTGTCACAAGTTGGTATCAAAGCCTTAGGTTATGAACCTTAGTTGGGGAAACCTTAGGCTATAACCTTCTATAGATCGTAAACATAGAGGTGATAAACTCTCATCGAGTTCTAAGGAATGAATTAAGAAAATTCATTGAAGATAAAATGATAAAAGACTTTATGTGTATATGTGTTAATAACCTATGTGCTCGCGAGTATTATGCATAATGAGTAGTAGGAATTATTAAAATTTTGTTGTCAGAATGACTGATGAAAGAGGATAGGGAATAGGAGCCCTGAGATGCTCGTACAGTCTGAGTATGATTGGTATTGGGAAAGTCATACCCGTTGATTTCTGTTGTAGAACTTAGGTATGAGCTTCAGTTTGATCATGAGGATGAAGTGTATGATCATAACATTGAGTTACAAGATAAGTTCAAGGAGTTAGAAGGTCAAGTCATAAAGCACCAAGCCACGGTAGCGCAAAAAGATGTCGCGACTTAAGACTTTACCGCACGACTTGCAGATGTAAAGTAGAGATTATCTCAATTAGAGTATTAAAGAGGATAGTTATTAGCTAGGAATGAGTTTACGCAGGAATGAATTGGGAAACCAGTTAGCAAAGCGGGCGAGAGCTGAAGACGCGTAGGTGAAGGCTTCTAAACGCATAAATCGTGTTGAAGACAAGTCAAAGAGGGCCAAGCGAATGATGGAACTTAGAATTTAGTCTTCCACTTTCTTGTGCAGGTTGAAGGTTGTATGTGATACACAATGGATTGTAGGACGATGATTCGTATCATGGAGCAAGAGCGCAATGAAGTTGTACAACGTGAAATGTTCTTGTAGATTGCGAGAAAAATAATAAGATGATATATAAATCATGATGAAAATTAATAAGATGTAAATCCTGACTTTTGAAATAAATAATGGGATATGATGAAGTAATCATGGAATTTTATTATTACAGGATAAATGATATAAATAGCAGTGAGACTATTTTGTTATGTGGTAAAAGTAATAAATGAATAAAGTATTATTATTTATTAAGATATATCATGTGTTGTTTAAAAGTGGTTGAGATAAGCTTAAAAGTTTTAATGCGTGAATGAATGAAGATCTAATAGTGTAAGTTTTAAACAGTAAGATGCCGCCTAGAAGAAGACAGCAGGGTCAGCAGACCCCCGAGGAATATTCATACAATAATGAAGCTGATGCTAACCCAGTGCCGCAGATAGTGAATTTACTGGTGGGAGCACCGGTAAATCAACTGAATTCCTGGTTGTATAATCAAATCTCGATGTTCTAACCAAATTCATTTACAATAGGGTTGGAGAGGACGATTGTTGTAGAAGGAGGAAGAAATGTACCTACATACAATCAAGAGCATAGGGGAAAGAAGAGTGAAGATGATAAGGCGAATGGTAGTCATACTGGTTATGCTCAGAAAAGAAAGTGGAACGATAGTATTACCGCTGCAAATTAGCAAGGGAATAAGAAGAAGAAAATGGTGGTGTGCAGCAACTGCGAAAAGAAACACATGGGTGTTTGTTTGAAGGGAAAGAGGGTGTGCTTTAATTGTGGCTTGAATGACCCCATTGCACCAAATTGTCCAAGCCCGAGGAAGGGAGCCTGCTTCACGTGTGGATCGAAGGAGCACTTGGCTCGAGGTTGCCCAAAGAAAGCGGCATGAGAAGCAAGTGGAAGCAAGGGAGACATCAGCAGTGGCAAGCTAGCTAATATAGAGGCGAAGCCGCCGAATCGACCAACCGAACCTATATTTGACGTGACGGTGCAGGACACAATGCAAGGTACTATTCTGATCAATAATTTAAATGATTGTGCTATTTGATTTGGGTGTTATTTTTTAATTTTTGTTTGATGAATTTGTTTAGAAATTAGATTTGCTTTGGGAAGAGTTAGACTATTTCCTAAATATAGATGGTGTGAATAATGATTCCTTTTAAGTTGATACGTAGAATTGCCGTATGGGTATTAAAGGCCATATGATGTCAATGGATTTATTTCCAATTTGAATTGGGAAACTCTGAGGTTGTTGAACTATATGGCGATAAGTGATTGCCAAAGAAAGTGCGTAAACCTTATGATTATGAGGAAGTCAAATGTAATATTTTATTTTTCTATTTGTAGGTTGCCTGTACGATAGAGTTATCTATCGATGTTGTAAGTCAAGAAGTTGTTAAGAAATGGTGTGTGAGATACGCAAAGTTCAAGATAGCCACTTCGTTAGCTAACTTAACGAGAAAATCAGTGGAATTTATATGGGTAGGAAATTATGAAGCGATTTTTTAAGAATTGAAGAAGAAGTTAAGTATGGCACCTGTGTTGTCTTTACCAGACAATACAGGAAATTTTACATTGTAAAGTGTCGCGTCGCATAAAGGACTAGGCTGTGTGCTTATGCAAAACGACAAAGTCATTGCGTATGCCTCACGACAATTGAAATATTACGAGAAGGGATATCCGACTCATGATCCAGAGTTAGCGGTAGTAGTGGTTGCCCTGAGGATTTGGAGGTATTTTTTTGGGAAGTAGTGTGAGATATAAACGTACCATAAGTGTCTAAAGTATATCATCACATAGATATATTTAATCATGCGTCTAAAGTGATAGTTGAAGTTGATCAAGGATTATGACTGCAAAATCGTAAATGAATATGGTTGCCGACGTCTTAAGAGAAAAGGTAGGAGTTATTTTTGTTAATTGCGCAAGATGGGTTCATAATAGAAATGGTTAAGTTGTGGTAGGAGGTAAGATATTCAAAAAAGTCAGAGGGGAAGCTGTTCAGATGGAATACCGTACAACTTTGCTGAACAGAGTAAAGGAAGAGTAACTCCAAGATGAATGTGTCAAATTCAAGATCGATACTGAAGGATGGTTGACAGTTGAAAGAAGAAACTAGGTTTCGCTAGTATCGGGAATTGAAGATGAAGTTTTGCATAAAATTATATGTTGAATCAACCAGGGAGCATGAAAATATATTACGCATTCGACAATACTTTTGGTGGAAAGATATGGCGATAGATTTCATGGTATGCCAAAGTTAGCATATTTTCTATCGAACAGTGGGCGAAGTTATATGTCAAAGAAATTATTTCAAGGCACGGTGTTTCGATTGATATGACAGAGATCCACGATTAACATCGAATTTCCAGAAAAGTGGTGAGAATGCATGGGGATGAAGTTGAGAATGAGCATTTTATACCATTTACAAACCGATGAGCAAGATGAAAGGACAAGCCAGACATTGGAAGACATTTACCTATGGTTAAGTTCACCTACAACAACAGCTATCACGTAAAGCGTTGGTGTATTACCTTACAAAACGTTATATGGATGGAGGAACAAAACTCCACTATATTGAAATGATGATGAAGAACATCGACTGCTAGGGCTTAAGGTGGTACAACAAATTGCATAGATCGTCAAGGCAAAAGAACAAGATCGTTAGCAGATAGAAGGAAACCTGTGTTTGTAGTATGTAGTTTTGTTTTCTTGAGAATGTCCCAATGAAAGGGAAATACAAAATTTAGTAAAAAGGGAAAGCTGAAATCGAGGTTCTTAGTTTTATGTATTACAAAGAGAGGGAAGAGATGGTTATGGGATAGCCTTACCTCTACAGTTAGAACATTCACAATGTCTTTCATGTTTTAGTGTTATGATCGAACAAGCCTGACTACAATCATGTGATCGAGTACAAACCGTTACAGTTTAATAAAGATTTATCCTATTAGGAAATTCCTATTTAGATAGTTGACAAAAAAGAACAAGTTCTTATGAATAAAGTGATACCTTTTGTTAAGGTAATATGGAGGGATAACAATTCTAAAGAAGCTACGTGGGAACTCGAAAATAAGATGATGAAAAGCTATCCTGAGTTATTTGTTTAATTCATGTCTTCGATTCTGGGGACAAAATCATTATAAGGAGGGAAGAATATGATGAATGAATTGTTTGAGTTATGATTCTGGGGACAGAATCCTTGTAAGGAGGGAATGATGCTGATGAGTTAGTTTTATACCCATGAATTGAGTGCGTTTGAGCTTAATCTTTTGGAAGTTTTTAAGTGTTTGTGTCTATTCATGCATTTTTTATGTTGTTTTGTAGGAACTGGGACAAAAGTTACTTGGATCGACGTTTGGGGTGGCTAGATTCGCGTTTTCGGCTTGCCATTTACATAACAGCCACTTCAAAGCCAATTTCAGTATTGCTCCAGCCCTTATTTCAAAAAACTCAATGAATAAAAGTTGTATATCTATGTCTCCTCTTTCTGGAACATTTGAATCATCAAAATCGGAGTTCGGACGAAGAAGTTATGGTCATTTTTCCAAAGGATGTCAGAGCAGAAAATTTTAAAAAATGTTCCAGTGCCGGGGCGCCCAAATCAAGCTTATGCTCAGAGCCAGGGTGCTAGAATGCGTTGTTGCAATGTTGCCAGTTCTTGCTAAGTATGGGAAGGGATTGGTCAAGCTTGGACGCGTTTTGGGGCGAATTTTGAAACTTTTTTGACTCCAAATTGGATTGGATTTGTTCCTAAGCTAAAAATTGGACTTGTAACCTATAAATACATGATAAGGTATAAAATAAAGGGGGATTACATAGATTAGCTTAAATAAAATACTCCATTAGATTAGAACATAAACCCTAGTTTATATTGGATTATTGGAGATTGAAGCAACTTGAGGATCATTGAAGATTCAAAGCAGGAGCGGAAGAGGAGTCTCAAGACTACTGACAACAGATTCTATTATCCTCTCTTCTCTTACTTTTATCTTTTAATGTTTATTCAATTGTGGATTCTTGATTTTAATTCAATGACAATGAACTAAATTTCTTTTATTAAGACTACAAATTGAACCTTTTATGTCTATGAATTAATTATTTAATTTATTCAAATTATTTATGTCAAGGTGAATTGTTTATCATGTCTTGTGCGTATTGATTAATTATTTGGCCAGTAATTACCGTGTTACTCTAGAAGGATTCGGAAGATGAAATCTAGGGTTGGAACTGGACATGATAACATGTATGCTTGATTATTTGCATGAGACAAATAATTAGGGTCGTGAATTGAATAGAAATATATCTGTTCACTGCATGTAACAAATTGGGAATTGGAATTTAATGAGTTTAATTTAATTATTTTGCATAGGAATATCGCAAGATTAATTGAATTGAATAAAAGTTAACTGATCACTTGGGAAAGGGCTTTTAACACTTAGAATTCCTGTTAACAATTCAGTAGGCATAATAATTGGATTAGTTGGATAATTGGTTTGTAGTATATAAATTGGGGATATTGTAGTCTTAACCTTTATTTATCTGAATTCATTCGTCGAGTCTTAACCTTTATTTATTTGAATTCATTTATAAAGTAATTCAGTTTAATTAGTTAATTTAGTTTGCTTAATTTTAAAAATCATAAATTGCAGCTGTTTAAATAAAATTAGTTTAGTTAAGAACTAGTACTTGGTGAATTTTATTAAATAATTCCTCATGGGAACGATACTCTACTTTCACTTTATTACTTGTTGACCGTGTATACTTTCACGTATTCATTGATTGCGAAATCGATCAACAGATGCAACGATCCAGAATTTTTGTATGTAATTTAAAATATTTATTAAATTAAATAAATATTTTAGTTGATGTGTTTATTGTTAAATAAAAATTTGACTGATTTGATTATTTATTAGTTAAATAAATAATTCATGAGTTGTGGGGAATTAACTTAATTAAGTGTAATATATTAATTAAGTTGGTATTTGGTAATTTTGTATTTTGAAGTTAATTAAATTAAAAAGTGATGAATTAATTATTATGTGATAATATTCTAAGTTAATTTAATAATTAAATTAGAGTTGATAATGATTAAATAAATTGTTATAATGTTGTTTTGATTTAATTTAGTAATTAAAAGTGATGTATTAATTTATTAAATAAAATTATAATTTTGTAACAATTTGATTATGTGGCAATTTGATTTAATAAGTTGTTGTTAGCTTTAATTTAATTAAATTTGAATATGAGAATTTAATTAAATAGGGTATGACAATAAACTATATAGTAAGTGAGTTATTAAAATAAGTTAAAAAGGAGTTTAAATGGTGGCGCTGTAGCGCCAGTTGGCAGAATGGCCCAGAAATGGTTATTTAAATTTACAACTTCTAGGGGTGTTATCTAATCTCATCTAATGATCATGATAGCATGTTAACCATACAGTGAGATGTTAAAACAGATTGTTTACAACTGTATGATGATTTTTAAGTTTTGAGTTAACAAATTGTATATAAGGACTTAAACTTGTTGTTCGTAGGGTTGATAATGTGTTTATGAACCATGGCTTATGTTATATGGCTAATACAATCAGATTTATAGCTAAGAGCTATAAAGATAAGTGAAAAGAGAAGACAATGATTTTAGTTGTAATTAATTGGTATTGTGATTTTAAATGATATGTGTAGGATAAATTGGAGAACGAGCACAAGGCAAGTTCCCTAACCTTTGCTACTTTGTTATTCAGCAAGGTTTTCTTTTCACCGTTATCTTGTTTATACTTATGCAAGTTCTTTAATCTGAACCTCTTATATGAGCATCCTTAACTCTACTTATCATTGAATAAGTTATCTATCTTTATCTTGTTTATGCTTACGCAAGTATATTTACCCTAATCTTTCTTTATGCAAGCTTTTATTCCTAAGTTGTTATAGTTATGCAAGTTCTTTAACCGTAATTTATTGTTGAACAAGTTAATTAATCTTTGCCTACTCATTCCAAGCAAGACTGCTTAGGTCATTCAAAGTCTTTAATTTTATTGTAAGCATTATCTTGTTGCAAAGTGTTTGTTCAGCTATGAATAATTGTTGTTTGATCTTTGATCACAAATGTCATTGGACAATCTGATATTGTTGTACCGAACTCTTAGCTGACTAGCGACCCTTTTATTGATTCAACTAATCCTTAGTTGATGAATGCTCTATAAACTAAATTGCCCTTTAAGTCAATCTAAACAAAACTTCCTTTGGTTTGCTTATGTACCTTTACAGTTTTGAAAGTATGTACTCGATGATTAACACTTGTTCATTTATAACCTATTGAGACTTTATCTCTTATCGGTTCGTTGGTATACTTTGTTCATCATATTGTAATCAAACTCTTGAGTAGTCATTGATCCCTATTTGATTCAACCAGTACTTGGTTGATGAGCGTTCTAAAGATCTAGAATTCCTTTAAAGTTAATTCTAAACCAAACTTTCTTTGGTACGAAACCTAATGATCTAAGCTGCGACGAATAACCCTATATCATAGGATTATTTTAGAGTTACGTGATAGTGTTAAAATGTTTGCGCAATACATAGTACAAAGGGCTGATCACCTGGAGTACTAGATGATGGTCTATATAGTCGTTTAGACTGTTAAAGGTTACAATAGAAACTCCTGTTAACCTAGGACATGGAAGATGATTATAGTCTTTTAGACTGTTAAAGGTTAAAGTAGAAATACTTGAAAACCTAGAACACAGTTCGTGGTCTTATGACCCTCAGTGTATTCCTTTGATATTGATATCTGTTATCTAATTTTAAAGTTCATTATTCCTTTGAACTCATAGTATTTTAATTAGAACTTATTGTTTCCGGTAAAAATACTTTACCATTGAAAGCTCAGTTAATTTTCATCCATAGAATGTTATTGTATACTATCCTTCTTGTGGGTAATTGTTTGCTCACTCTTGCACAAAACAATGCAGATGAAGTTAAGAAGTCTGAAGAGCTTTCTACAAGTAAAGGCAAAGGCAGAATGCTCAATTAGATGACATTTGATTTACCTTTTATTTATGAAGCTTGTGTAATAGACTTGGTTATGTTTATATTATATTATTCCACTGATGTTGTAATAATAAAGGTTAGATGACCTGAGATTTATTCTGAGATCCCTTTAATGAGAGTTTTATAGTTTAAGCTTGCAAGTTTATATCTTTTGTTTATGGGTAGTTAGTTATGATTTAATTGGACAGTATACATACAAACTTAGCAAAAAAAAATCTATGGAATTGAAGTACCTGATTTTGGGGGTGTCACATGGTATGTTGCTACGTCCAGTCTCAAGTTCCTATTTAGAACTTGAGATCCTATTACTATCAGTAATAAATATTCCTTCAATAGGCGGAGAAGTCTTTACAAAGTTTTATAGATAAACTTTCAACTATTCCCAACTAATCTATCTTGGACAGCAAGCTCTCAGCTCCCTCCACAAACTTAGTTATTTCTTCTTTTGAGTTTAGTTCTATTCTATGAACTGGTCTTAAAACAACAGTCTCTCCTCACAAGTTTACTAGAGACCCAACTCCCATCTGACCTCTCTAATACTCTTATCTTGGTCGAAGAATTACTCGTCTTTCTCACAGGTACATAAAATAAACTAACTCTACCCTTTTCCTTTTTACAAGAGATTTTACAACAATTTACTTCTAAAATAAGCAGATATCAATTAAAGAGAAAATATATTTATAAAAGTTTCAAAGACTTTTGTACTTGAGAAAATATGCTTCTTTGTAAGTAGATAATAATTTAATGCAACTTTATAAAGAATTATTTATTCTTTATAATAAAGAGTGTTTTTCTATGGATTAAAAGGACTTCTTTTTTAGATATTCTCTAACAAGTATTATATGAATGAATTTATGTTCAAGTACTTGTGATTAAATGAATAAATTAATTTAAACAATAATTATCAAGTATAACAATTTAATTAGTTAAGTATTACTTGATATAACAAATATATTTGTTTAACTCAGATAATATATAATAATATTTTATATATTATGTGATTTATAAATAAAGTCACTTAGTACTATAAGGAATCGTACGGTTCGATTCCCTCACTAAAGAGGAATATCCCTGTAGCCTTTTGGCGTCTAAGTATGACATAATTTATAATTTCAAAATTGATATTTATATAAATATTTTCGATAGATCACATAGATTTTCAAATCTAGTTCGGATGATTAACTCTTTTTGGAGGAATATCTCAGTATCATTTTGAACTATCAAGTGTATATCTATTTTACAATATTTATATAAATAATATCAATAAAAAGTTACTTAGTACTATAAGGAATCATATGGTTCGATTTCCTCTCCTTAAATGATATATCTCCGTAGTCTTTCGGCGTCTAAGTATAACTTTTTATTTTTTTTGTTAAGTTTGTTTGTATATAGAAAAGAAAAGGAGATTGAACGAGTAAAGGGGCATACCCCAGAAACTTTTAGAAAGTACCCCATGGGACAACCCCCAAAAGTGGAACTAAAGACCAACTACCAATCCAATCAGAATTAAAAATTATAAAATAAAACGTGCATATAAAAAGAAAAAACGAGAGCCAAAGGAGCCAAAAGAGAGCATCTGCTGGCATGTTACAAGCAACCCCCCAAACTCAAATTTCAAGTCTTGAAGCAATGACTAACTCGAGAGCCGAAGCAAGAGCAAAACACCAAATTTATGCTCACCCGAAGCCCGAACACCAGCCCAAAACATGGCCTCGCCCAGCCTTATGCTCGCCCGAACACCAGCCTCATGCTCGCCCGAACACCTGCTTTCCCAAACACCAGCCTCATGCTCGCCCGAACACCAGCCTCATGCTCGTCCCAACACCACCTCATGGTCGCCCAAAATATACCAACATCTGCTCAATGCTCGCCCATCTCATGCTCATGCTCGCCCACAACAGCTCGCCCACCTCACTACCTGCACCTCATAGCCAGTTACAATAGTATTGACATCTGGTGGCCTTAAGAAAAGACTTGCAAGTAGAGAGTCTTGATTTAATGAGATGAATGACATCCTTCGCGAGGTTTGCTGGGGGAATGAGGGAAGTCCCGTGAATCTTTTTGTTTCGAGCCTCCCAAACTTTATAGAAGCAAGTGGCCACTGTTAGGCTTAGGATTATCTTGGACAATTATGAGCCTTGGTATATAATCAGGTAAGCAATAATAGTATCCCATGTGAATGGAAAAGTGATCCAATTCCCTAAATGCACGGCACATTGGAGAATGGTTGAAGAGTAAGCACATTCAAAGAACAAGTGGTTAAAAGTTTCTAACTGTTGATTGGAAAGAGGACAATTCCAAGTTCTGCCAGTGTATTGTTTGGTCCGATCATTAGTGGAGAGTTTCCGAAGGAGCCCAAGCCAGAGGATGAATGAATAGCGGGGAACATGAAGCTTATTCCAAAGTATAGAGCTCCAAGGAACCTTTGGAGATCTTGCTCGGATGGATTCCCAAATATGTTTAGCCTTAACAGTCTTAAGATCATATGTACCCCATAAGATCAGGCCCAGGAGGAGGAATGGGGAGGGAGCGGACTTGCTGCCGAAAGAGGATGACTTTATGGTGGTTACTAACTGGGAGGGACCAAGAATCTCTGGAGAGGAGATAACTAACCGTGGCATGTGATGGAAGACCAGAATTGGAAAGGAGATTATGAGATAGTTTGATAGCTGCACCATTCAACCAAGGATCATACCATAAGCTTATGTATTGGCCATTCCTCACATTGTACTTAAGATGTTGAAGGGCGAGAGGACGTAATTTGAGGAATTGCTTCCATATCCAAGAGCAGTCAGGGGATAATTCTACTTGCCATATGGTCTTAGATTTTAAGAAAGTGGCTTTCATCCAGTTTGCCCAAAGAGAGTGTGAATGACAGCTGAGTAGGTGGAGGAAATGTTGCAACAACAAAGCTTTATTCCAATCCAACAGATTTTTAAGTCCTAATCCTCCCTCATCCTTGGGTAATGTGATATTAGCCCAGGCTACTTTTGCACCATACTTACTCAAGTTTGGCCCCTTCCACAAGAATCTGCCGAGTAATGCTTGAATTTCTCTTAGAACTGCTTTTGGGATCATGAAATGAGTGCACCAATAGACTTGTAAGGACAAAAGAATGGAATAGATCAATTGTACTCTCCCAGAGAAGGCAAGGACCTTGGAAGTCCATGAGGTGGCACAGTTTGTAATCCGTTGAATAAGAGGAACGCAATCAGTATAAGAGAGTTTTTTGGATAATAAGGGTACTCCTAGAAATTTGGCAGGTAAGCAGCCTAGTTGAAACCCAAGAAGGGAGAGGATGATACCCGTAGAGGAGGCATCAGTGTTGGCTAGGTAACAATGACTTTTGTGGGAGTTAGGAATATGACCAGAGACCATGGAAAAAGAAAGGATGCAAGAATTGACAATAGTAATGGAGGGTAAGCTTGCATGGCTGAAAATAATGATAACATCAGCAAAAAGGAGGTGGGTAAGTTTGCAAGTCTTGGTCTTCCAATGATAAGTGAAATCAGTGGCTGAGGTAGCTTTGTTGAGTTGAAGGAAAAACATCTCCATAACAATGACAAACAGGAAAGGGGAAAGAGTGTCTCCTTGGCGAAGCCCACGAGAACTACTGAAAAACCCTGCAAGAGTGCCATTCAATTTGATAGAGAACATGGCTGAGGTGATGCAAGCTTTGATCCACCCTATGAAAATTGCAGGGAACTGAAATGCTTTGAGGGTATCAAAAAGAAACTCCCAGTGAATCGTATCAAAAGCTTTCCTAATATCGATCTTGAGTGCGCATCTAGAAGGCCCTGTCTTCCTGGAGTACCCTTGGAATAATTCTTGAGCAATTAGAATATTATCACTAATATTCCGACCTTTTACAAAAAACTGACTGTGCTGTGTCAATAATCTGGGGCAGCACTTCCTTTAGCCTATTAGAGAGGATCTTTGCAATACATTTATAAATAGTGTTACAGCAGGAGATAGGCCGAAAGTCAGTCATAGATGAAGGATTGAGGCATTTGGGGATCAAGGCTAGAGCTGTGGAGTTAATACCTTTGGTGAGCCTGCTAGCCGAGAAGAAGAATTGGACAGCTTTTAAGAAACCAGGTCCAACAATATCCCAGCAGTTAAGGAAAAAATTGACATTAAAACCATCCGGTCCAGGACTCTTGTTTCGTTTCATGGAGTTTAGAACCTTAAAATCTCTGAGTCTGAAACCGGAGCAATTAGTTGCGAAGCTTGGAGGGGGCTCACCAGATTCGTAGGGGAGATACCAAAGGTGTCAAAATCGGCATAAGGTGTTTCTGAGGCATTAAATAAGGTTTTAAAATAGCCAACAGCTACAGCCTCAACATTGTCTTTGCCATGCACCATAACTCCATCATCATTGAGGATAGAAAATATTTTATTGGAGTTCCATCTACTCTTCATCATATTAGCAAAATATGTAGTGTTCCGGTCGCCTAAAGCCAACCAGTTGGCTCTTGATTTCTGTTGCATTAGGATTTCCTCTCTATCAATAGCCTGGTAAAGCCTTTGGGTGCAAAGTTTCTCCTAAATTAAGTTGGCCGGGTCCAAAGGATGGTCATGGAGGAGAGATTGTACCGAATGCAATTCATCTTTAGCCAGTTTTACCAAAGAAGTGAGATTGCCAGTGGTGAGGTTAAGAGAGATTAAAGCATGTTTGGTAAAACGTAACTTTTCAGAGAAAACATAGAAGGGGTTCCCATGTATAGGGGTGTTCCATGCTGAACTCACAGCCTCCATAAAGCCCTCCAAAAGAGCCATGTGATTAAAGAATTGGATTTGCCTGCAGGGTTTGGAGAAATTGATGCCAGTATTAAGAAGAACAAAAGAGTGATCAGAAAGGCCTCGATGAGCATAAGTAGCAAGGGAGAGATCAAAGTTGGTGAACCAAGCAGAATTACCCATAACTCGGTCAAGCTTTTTATGTACAGGGCAAGATAATTGGTTGTTCCACCAAGTAAATATTTGGCTAATACCCCTAAGATCATCAATGCCAATTGAAGAAGTGCAGTGTCTGAAATCATTTTTTCCAATGTCCCAAGAATCATTTGGTTGGTTAGTCTTAGAAAGATCTTTGATAGTATTGAAATCACCCATTAAGCACCAACTTCCAGTGGGAGAAACAATACCTAACTCATTCCATAAATCTCTCCTTTCAGTATAAGAGTTCAGCCCATAAAGGAAGGAGACAAAGAAAGAAGTACTAATAAAATCTAAAGATTGCACCTTACAATGTATAACCTATGAGGAGACAAATAAAACATCCAAGTTCCAGAGATTAGGATTCCAGCCTACCCAAATTCTATCATTGTTATGATAATCGTAATTAAAAACCCATTCCCAGTTAGAACACAGCTTCCGGGAAATTTTCTTGGCGTTAGATGGCTTAACTCTAGTTTCAATCAATCCAATGATGGATACATTATTATCAACAATAATTTGCTTAACATAAGCACCTTGAGGTTGTTTTATTTAGACCACGAAATGTTGTAGGTTTGCAAAGATAAATTAAACCGGAGGTGGGGGGTGTTACTGTTTTACCCTTGCCTTTCCTCATTTTTGCAGCTTTTGGGTTCTCCATACCAGAAATCTATTTGTTTTTCAAGTCTTTTCCTTCCTTTTCATCAACAACCTTAAGTCTAGTAACTAGGGGATTTGTGGCAGCTGGGGATTTAGTGTTAGACTCATGGATGAGATCAGTCTGATCAATTGGATCGAAAGTATTGGACATGATCATGGGAGCTTTTGGAGAGGATATATTCGAACTGAATTTGGCCCCTCGAGTCACTGTCACCCACTCATTAGAGGGGAGGGCCTCATTTCCTTTAGAGATAGATGAATCCTTTGGTAAAGGGGAGACCGACCTTAGACCAGTAGAAAAGTCAGACACCTTTGTATGGCCAACCACCTCTGTACCAGTACCTCCGGAGGTGGCTGCCGATGGACCTTTTGGAACCCATTTAAAATTTGTTTTGGGACATTTTAGGAGAGAGTGACCAAAAACCAAGCATGATGGGCAGGAAAGTGGTTTGCTTTGGTATTCCACATCAACTTGGGTGAAAGTGTAATCCATAGATTGATCTTGCTTGGTAGCAACCCGAATGGAGGGAGGAAAGGAGAAAGAGGCTTTGACTTCAATGCAAACTCGTGCAAAATTCAAGAAATCATTCTTAGAAGTCATCTCATCCGTGAAAAGAGGTTTCCCTATAGCACTTGCTATGTAGCTGATGCCTTCATTAGACCAGTAAGAGAGGGGTATATTGTTGAGTTTCACCCAAACTGGAAAAACATCACAGTATGCTTTAGAGAAAACCACTCCTTCCTTCCATTGTTGTAGAACCATGATTTTAGAGGTGAAATGCCAGGGGTCGGAAGCCAACACATTTTCACAATTAGATTTTGAGCTAAACTTGAAAATGTAGTACCCTTTGCAATGGAGGAAGACATTCAAAAGGCCAAGATTCCCCCACAGCCTTTTGGCCATGGGTTCAACAACTTTGTAGGGGAGGGAGGAGTGCAAGAAGTAACCTACTAATCTTGAAGCCCAAAGTTTGTTCCCTCGAGAGAGCATGTCATCCGGTGGAATGACAGACAGGTCACCATCAGCCAAGGATGGGTGGTGGAACGAGAGGGACCAGGAAGCTCTGGCAGCTGGCTTACCTACCACTTTGCACCAGGATTTAGAGGGCACATTCTCCAAAATTGCAAGGATTTCAACTTCTTCAAGGGTTGGGGCGGAAAATTTCAAATTTGAAGGGAGGGCTGACATGAGTAGGACCGAAGAGACAGGACCAGAGGGTGTTGGTTGTGGAGCCAGAGCAACCATCCGGGTGGTACTACCAACTCCTGCTACTGAAGGAACTTTAGGAAAGGGTGAACCAGAATCAAGTGCTTCACCTACGCACACGATCGGTGAGAGAAGCCCACCTAGAGAACTCCCCCCCCGAGGCCAAGGGAACAATGTGGCTAGGACTAATAGCAGAGACCTGGACGACTTTGTTAAAAATCACCTTCTTACTGTCTGATAGGAATTCTTGGACATCATTTGAGGTAACCCAATGGGACGATAATAAAGACATGAGATGCATGTTCTTTTTCCATTCAAATAGAGCTTCCTCTCTATCTTTTTGTGAAAAATGGTGAGCAACAGAGAAGATGGCACGAGCATTTTCCCCTATAGCCGGACCAATGTTAAGTTCAGTGCCCATAACCTGGGTAAAAGAATCGTCCGAGCTGATATTTATACCCAACTGACCATGGAAGGCCTCCGATTCTCCCATTTCCTCAATACCCTGAGGATGAGGTAGAGAGGAAGGTGAGCTTGGGTTAGAGATACCAAAATCTTCAAAAAGGTCCCTAGAGGGACTACTTTCAGAGTTGCCGGTGGAAAGGTGATTGTGACTGACCATAGTGAAGGAACAGAGAAAGAGGGGGGGTGTAGTAGGCTTAGCAGCGAAGGAGAATGTAGAAAGCAAGAAGGGAAGCAAAGCACGAGACCGGAAGAAAGGAGAGGGGGGAAACGGGAAAGTTAGGTAAGGCCTCAAAAGTTAGGTGGGTGCAGTAGGCGGGAAAAGGGTTGGAAAGTAAGAGAGAAGGTAGATCAAATATCCTAGAGAGAGAAACATTGGATTGATAACTTTTTATTTGATAAATAGATGAAATATAGATATATAAAATTGTGTATAAAAATTTATATTCGTATATCTATAAATATAAATAAGCAAGAGATAATTCAGCTAAGTTAAATCAAATGACTTATCTCAATTACTTGGACCAATTTTCTCTTCTCAAATAATTAAAACTTTGGTAAGAAGAGATATAAAGCTTTAGAGAGAGAGAATGTAGGCAAGGGGAGTAAGCTTTTCTTTTCACTTGAATTGGCAAAAACCAAATGAATGAAAGACTCTGTATTTATAGAATTTTGAGTTCGGGGGCAAAATGATAATTTTGAAATCTATTTTTGAAATCAATGGATGAGATTACTTCAATTTTATTTTAATGGTTCGGATGTAAATAAAGCACACGAATTTCCAGCAAAAAGGAATTTAGTTTTTCGCCCATGCACTTCTTCGATAACTTAATGCAATTAATGTTAAATCAAAGCCAAATTCAACATATCTTATAAATTCGGTCAAAGCATATCATAAACAACCATGTCCCATAAAGAGTGTTACCAAATGACCAAGTGTTTGCACGCACACACGACTATATATATATATATATATATATATATATTTATGCATGCAAGAAATCTTTTTGCCCAATTTTGTTTTGTGAGCTTGAAAGAAAATAGGATCTCCTTGCTTTGGAAATTTTTTATATGAATCAATTTATTTAACACTTGATATTTAAATTATCAAGGTCAATAAAAATTAATTCAAATAAAGTTTAGAAAAATAGTTTAGATAAAAGTAAGTATAATAATTAATTAAATATCAAACCTATTTAATTAATTTAATTACTTCATAATTGTTATCATCAAAATATACTAAAACTTTGGAGACCTATCAATCTCCCCCTTTTTGATGATGACAATTATAAAAAATATTTTTTATTAAGGGTCTCCCCCTAAAATTATGAAGTTCCCCCCTTACATAATGAATATTTCAAATTAGTACATTCAAATCAGTTTAATTATAAAAATTTTAACATTTTAGCAGTTTATATGACATCCTATAAACAGTTCATATAATATTTTTCTTCTCCCCCTTTGTCATCATAAAAAATGATGGGGAGAAAAGTTGGACCTGTAAAAAAGGTTAGTCTTTTGTTCCTGCAAAAGAGTTAGTAATAAGCATATCATTCATAAAACTATGATAAGTTGTTCTAGTAGTAGTAGTAGTAGTAGTAGTAGTAGTAGTAGTAGTAGTAGTAGTAGTAGTAGTAGTAGTTAGTATTAGTTAGTTATAGTCATCCAAAATAGTTAGTAATATTACAAATACTTCAAATAGTTAGATGTCATCCAGATTAATAGGAGAGAAATGTTGAGTAGTATCTGGAAGATTGTCATCTGGAAATAGTTGTGCTACATGATCAACTGGTTCAACACTTGTTCTTGCAGTGAACTTATATAGACCCATTAACAGTGTATACTCTCCATCATAAAACAAACCATATTCTTAACAGAATGCAAGGACAATTGCATATCTTCTAATTTTTCTGTTATGAGATTTTGGATGTTCAGAAGAAGTTGGTTCATACTGTTAAGAGAGTCTATTTTGGTGGCCATATTTATGTTAGACTCTATTACCTTATGATTAAAAGGTTTAAAGGTGGAAGATTGAGATGAGAGACAATATTGCTAGTTGGAACCAATTGAGACTGATGTTGTGAGACATTTATCTCCAGATAGTTGAAAATGTGAGTGAGTAACAGACCAAAACCCAGACAGTTATTGTGAAAGTAGAACTCAAAAGAAGATAATAGAAAGTAGGCTAAATTATAGGGCATGCATTCATTCAAAATACTTTTGATAAGTTCCAAGTCAAAAGGAAGTAATTTTTTATCTTCTCTAATAGGCATAAAATTGTTCCTAAGAATTTTTCCCAAAAAATGACTCTCAACAGTGTGGAATTCCAGTTTAATTTTACAAATAACAAAGCATGTACCATTTGGTCAGTGACAACAGACAGATTGTGTTTAAAAAGCATACATTCTTTAACAAAAATGCCAAAAGGATGAAAATAAGAATTGACCCTGGGTAACTCTAATGTGGAAAGATGAAGTTGAAGGTCATTGATAAGGAAATGTTCATCAATGACATGTGTTTGGCCTTGAATGGATGTGGTGATACTAGTTAGCAGACCAGATGAGTTTTTAGAAAATTCCATATGAGTGTAAAATTCAAATATGAGACTAGGATAAATAGTTTTGTCATAAAATGTAACCAAACAATCCCACCCAATATTTTTGAGTTTTTCAAATAAGTCTGGAAAGTTGTTAAAAGTGATCACATTTCCTAGAGACAGATTATGTCTCATGATTCTATATTTAGCTTGAGCAGATGCAGTAGTGAGATGGGGAACACCATGAGAGAAATGCAATTTAGAGTGTAAAGGAAGTTTCTTGCGTCTAGATGAAAAAAGAGTAGACATGAGGAAGAGAGAAGCATGTAGCAGAGGTGATGAGATGAAACTAAGAAACAACCGAAGACATGAATGCACCATACTGTAAAATGAACTTATATATATTAAAGAAAGGTAATGATATGCTTCAGATAATTAATAGACATGGAGAGACTAACCTAAGAATATATACGACACATAACTAGTCAAGATGAGCAGTTGTAATCAATTTTATTTATTTATTAATAAAAGAATTAATTATTAAATGCATTTATTATCTATATGGTGCTGTTTTAATAATATGTGATAAACCTATAGTTTTAAGCAATGCTTTTAGAATCATGATGAGATCATGCTAATGATCAGATCTAAATTCTTAGATAGCTTAAAACTAAAATATTCTCAATCAATGAATTACTAAAAAGGGAATTAGTGAATCCAGATAGATTGGTACATACGTTGCTTTCTCATTAGATGAGGATGATTGATGTCATGATCATTTGTGTGGAGACACTAAAGCAAGTATGTAGGTGCTTATTGGAGAATAAGTTCACTGAACGTGACTCGTTAAGGAATACCTAATGGAGTTTTACTTGTCTGCCAATAGGAATTCCTGTAGTTATAGTAGTACAAATGATTCTTAGACTTGAGATCATCATAGTATCTTATATATAATGAATTACACTTTGACTTATTCCTTAAGATTCTTAGACTATATCAAAGGGTATGCTTAGGTGTAATAAGTTATATATGGAGATAATGAATGATCAATAAAGAATCTACCACTTCTAGTAAAAGAAGAGAAATGTCCTATGTGATTCGATAAATGACAACCCAGAAATCCTTGGCCCAGGTGGAATGAAATTAGAAAGTAGTTTCTAATTTGCATTCATTAGGATTTGTGCATTTAGGAATCGAAATACATATAATTAAATAAAATAAGACTTGATAGTAATTCCATGTCTTATATTTAATTGGGACATTATATGGTGGAAGGATTGAATTATACGGTAACTATTTACTCAAAGGTTCTTTTACGATTAATATTGAAATCTATATTATCTTGAAAGTCGTTGATCGCTAGGGAGGCTTATCCCTATTGTAGAATAAATATTATTTATTTAAATAAATTAATAGTTTAATTTATTTAGTTAAATAAGATTAGAATTATTCTAATTGATTTATTCACAACTGGTTTAATATGGAGAACCTAAATGGTCACACCATAAAAGGAAGAATAATTATTTAAAAGTTAATGGCATAATCATAATAATATATTAAGTATATTTAATTTAATCTATGGTGATAGAATAAATTAAATAGCTTAATATTTATTATTTAATATTTTGAAAATATTAAATATAAATTAATAAGATGAGTCTTATTAATATTATTACAATTATTATTATTTTAATTTTTAAAAGTTAAGGAATTAATTTAATATATAAGTACTCTCATTTATCAATAGGATCAGGAAGCCCAATTAATTAAAGGAGTTTAATTAAATAAATAATACTCCTTCCGTCCCAAATTAATTGCTCAGTTTTGACTTTTTAAAGTCAAATTGACCATTTTTAAAACTAATCTTTTTACTATTTTTGCTAAAATATTGGTGAAGAGATTATAACCAAAACAAAATATATACAATTTATAACTAATCCCAATTTTTATAATTTTAGAAATATATTTATATATGCTTAATTATTAATTCTAAAAATAGTTAATTTGACTTAAAAAAAGTTAAAACTGAGCAATTAATTTGGGACGGAGGGAGTACCTTATTTTAATTAAATAGGGTTACCTGATATTTTTATAAGATGAGTCTTATATCAGATATCAAATATACGTGATTCCAATAGTTGGAAAGTACGCCCCCTTTTTCTATAGAGATAGAAAAAACTAGGGTTTTAGCTAATACACCATTCTTCTTGAAAATTCTTTTTCGTTGGTGGATCACCTCTAGAGGCTACACTTGGGTGGCTAACATTGATCAAAGAAAAGGAATTGAACCCAGAGATTCAAGGAGATCGCGGAGAAGTAGGAGTTAAATTCGTACATGTGGAAGCTCGTATATACAAAGGTATGATTCCATAACTTCTTGTTATTCGTTTTAATTAATAATATGCATAAAGGATTATCCGAGTAATTGATTTGTGAAAAATTTTAAAATCTAATTTTATTTGCTTCCGCTAATTTTGCAATTTGATTACCACTTTGATCTTCACAAAACCTTACAATGGTATCAGAGTCAAACTTTATGCGAATTATTAATTGTTTTGATTCCATATATGTATGAATATGTATTTAGAATAATTTATTGGGCATAATTTATTGTATAAAATTTAAAAAAAAAGAAGTTAAAGCCTGTTATTCGCAATCTGAATTTCGTTGTGCCTTATCCGCGTGTTTTTTAGGACATATATATATATATAATATTCTTAATAGTTTTATAGTTAAAATAAAGAGTTTATTTTAATCATGAAAATTGGATTTCATGCAATTTAAAAATGCCCATTAAATGATACTCATATATATATGGAATGATTTTAATTCATAAGATGAATGTTTTATTTATTGATACATATGATGATATATATGATAATAAATAGAATTGATTATGGATTATTGACCAATGTGATTGAATTTATTTTGGTTGGATGCTTGGATGAATGTATTTTATTAAATGGGGTATGCGTACATCGTCTTTTCTGATTTTATTATTGATGTAAATTCTATCTCTCTCCTATGTAATTACCCTTGACTGCTGATCAAGGTTTCTATTTAAATTAAATAGTTTATGTAATTGGATTAGTTAGAATTTCTCAAAGAACCGGAGATCATGGAGAAAGAAGCGCTCGAAGACCAGTTTGTAATGGAGCCCGAGTTTAAATGTAATAGTTATATTTAAATGTTTATTCTTGCACCATAGGGTTTAACCATTTGGTTCACTTGGTGGCTCTAGTGAACCAAATTAAAATAAAAGTCCATAATCAATCCGGGTAGAATATAGTATTCTATAATATGTATGCTAGTATTATATATATATATATATATACATATATATATATATATTATATTATGCAAACATGCTTCACATGTTTAATAATATGACACATATTGTGTCGCCCCCAAAATAGGTGTATACATCACCCATCTTGAGTCGCCAAATACATGGTACAAAATTCAAATACAACTTAATTATACAACAGTCGTGTAAAATACGACAAAACATAATCTAAGAGTTTTAATAAGAATATTGTCATCTAGACAATATCCACACTCAATGGAGTCCTCATTACATTTATTGTTACATTATTTAACAGAATAGTGAGGACTACTAATGCTATCATCTGGACCGTCACTCTGCTCCCGACTAGTCCCGCTTACGTTTTCATTTCAAGAGAACAAGGAAAGAAAGGGTGAGCCCAACTAGCCCAGTAAGAAATATTATGACTAAGATAATGCAAAATAAATTATCATTAGTCTTCAACAATGTTAAACTGATAAAATACAATAGACATCAAATTTAACTGTAGCGGAATAAGAAATCCATTAGAAGAGTCAAGTAGAGCATGATATCTACTATCTTCTATGATTTAAAATGTTTTCATCAATTTTTATCGCAGAGACTCAGCTTAATAAATAAACCACATCATCGAGTCATCCCTGCATTATGGGCCAAGGATATTCATTAAATCATCAATGGTAATGACTATACCGAATAATCTCTGGTCATAATCATACCAAAAACTGTCCATCAATGCACTACAGGCTACTAAGGACTTTTACCACATCATTTATAACATTAAAGGTCATGATTATATCGAATAATCCCTGGTCATAATCATACCAAGTCCATCTATGCACGTAAGCCAAAGATGACTTTCATCATAATATATGCATGAGGATGATGACAATGACATAATAATTCAATAAAACAAGTTCAAGAATAAATTTTAAAGATTTATAAGTTAATTTATCCTGAAATCAATTACGTCCAAATTGTCAACACGATACTGCTTTATGAAGTAAAATTCAAGAATGCTCAGAAGAATATTTCCATGAAAAGATACCGGATGAAGCGCAAATATCCAGGAAATTCTACTAATTTCATAGAGTATAGAAGCCAAAACTTTAACCAAATGAGTATCATAGAATATATGAAACTGCAAATGGATTTTCACCCGTCATGCGGTAATCCACGTAGACAGATCATTTTCACAATTTAATAAGGAATGAATACGATGGATCATTCACCATGCATGTGATAATCCACATAGACAGGTTATTCCAACAGATTAATAAAGAATGGAACCAGGTCTAGCGTAATCCGCGCAGACAGGATATTCCAACAGAATAATAAAGAATGGAATAACAGAAGAACTCACCATGCATGCGATGAATAGGATCATACGCATATTATTCCAATAGAATAATAAAGAATGGAATAACGAAAGAATTTCACCATGTATGCGGTATTAGATGTAGACGAAGTTATTCCAATATAATAATAAAGAATGGAATAACGAAGAATTTCACCATGTATGTGGTATCTTACATGTATGCAGTTTATTCCAACATAATAATAAAGAATGGAATAACAGAAGCTCTCTTCATGAATACGAAAGAAATAATTCCCCTTACCTTAGAAAGAAACTAGATACTAGAGTAGAGAGGTATCAAACTTCTCTTCTTCTTTCTCTCTATAATTTCTCTCTATAATAATTGCTCTAAAGCTTTAGTGAATTGGAAGAATGATCTTTTATTTATAGGAAAATATAGTTTCGATAATTGCACATTTTGGGGCTCGAAATATTACAGTACAATACCTTCAACTTTTCTTTCATTTTTAATTTAGTCCTGCAAGTATTATCAAACTTGCACCACCTCCCCTAATAGTAAATAATGTGAATCAATAGTTATAATCATGTGAAAATACGAATTACAGTATAGTGCCTCCATCTACACCTCCATTTTTAACTTAGTCATGCAAGTATTATCAATCTTGTACCAACTCCCCTAATAGTACAAGAATGTGAATCAATAGTACACATATGTGAACAAATAGTTATAATCATGTGAATTAATAGCAATTAATTACTCATTTATCCGGTTAATTACCCGACTAGTCAGTATAACTTCCAGACATCGATTAATATTGAAATAAATATCGATTTCTACTAACACTAATAATTCCAACACAATGGAACTATCAATTTCATCTTTAATCAACACGAACTTATTCATCATTAATATTATAACTCACAATATTTAACAACCAGGTCATTCCCGGAAAGAGGGGCTTTTCGGATAAGAATTTCTCCTTATTGGTAGCAATTGATTAGATGACCAAACCTCTCTTTGACAGAACTTCTAGACATTATAAATATTGCAATTTCATAATATGAATAACTTTATCGTCTCAATTATTGATTTAATAATATATTATATAATGCAGATGATACTGTGATAATAATCGAATCAATAATATGAGAGATATGATGCAGCAATTACTGTAGCAATAATTGAGTATAACTGAGTGACTTCTCATGTAAGCATCAATAATCAATACCGTGTGCTACTATGCAACCACACGTATTACTCTACTTTTACTACCGGGTAGTTCAACAGTTTAACGATAAAACTTCCGCCGTTATTTTTATAAAAGATAATTACGCTGCTTTTCTAACTACGAATGATACTTTTGTTAGGGGTTCACAAATGATTGTACTGTCGCATTTAATATTTCCTGTTAAAATGAATATTCCCCGACCAATCGAATATTATATAACCACTTGCTTACTTTGCAAAATTTGTAAATATTACCCACAACTATAACATTATATCAAATCCACACCATAATATTCAAAAATATATTTCGAAAAAATTATTCTTTATTCATAAAAGTTGGGGTCTTACAACCTCCCCTTCTTATGAAATTTCATCCTCGAAATTAGGGTGCGTACCTGGTATGTTGAAGAGGTGAGGATACCTTTATTTCATCTCAGATTCTTACTCCCAGGTCATTTCCTCCACATCGTGGTTTCTCCACAAAACTTTGACTTGAGGTATAACTTTAGAGCATAGAATATGATCCTTCTTATCCAAGATTTTAACAGGTAACTCTTCATACGTTAAATCTTCCTCTATCTCATCTGGTTCTAATTCTATAATATGGTTCGGGTCTTTCACATATTTACGTAACATAGATATGTGAAAAACGTTATGAACACGAGACATACTTGGCGGTAAGGCGAGTCTATAGGCCACAGTTCCTACTCGATCGAGGATTAAAAATGGGCCAATGAATCAAGGATTGAGATTTCCTCTCTTTCCAAATCTTGTAACTCCTTTCCATGGAGCAACACGTAATAACACATGAACTCCAATATTGAATTCCACGTCTTTTCGATGAAGATCAACATAACTCTTTTGTCGATCTTGTGAGGTTTTTATACGTTGTCAGATCGTTTGAATCTTTTCCATAGTCATACGTACCAAATCCGGTCCCAATAACGTTGCTTCACCCACCTCATCCCAGCATACTGGAGAATGACACTTTCTTTCATACAACGCCTTAAATGGAGCCATGCCAATACTTGCTTGATAACCACCAATGGTAAGAACTTGTCCCAACTTCCCTTGAAGTCAAGGACACAGAGTCTTAATAAATCTTCAAGAGTTTGAATAGTCCTTTCTGACTGCCCATCCATTTGAGGATGATATGCCGAACTAAATCGTAAATCCGTGCCCATAGCTTTTTGCAAACTAACCCAAAATCTTGAAGTGAATCTTGGGTCTCAATCAGAAACTATGGATACTGGCATACCATGCAATCTTACGATCTCGTTTATCACACTAGCAAGACGTTTAAGTGTAAAAGTTTCTCGTATCGGTAAGAAATGAGCAGACGTGGTCAATCTATCAACAATGACCCAAATCACATCTATGCCTTGAGAAACCTTGGGAAGACCAATAATGAAATCCATGGTAATGTGCTCCCACTTCCATTATGTAATTTTAAGTGGTTGCAATGGACCTTTTAGCACTTGATGCTCCGCCTTGACTCGTTGACAAGTTATACACCTTGAGATGAACCCCGCTATCTCTCTCTTCATTTTTCTCCACCAAAATGTTTGTCGAAGATCACGATACATTTTGGTACTCCCAGGATGGATTGCAAACAGTGTGTTGTGCGCGCCTCCATCATGATTTCATACTTCAAGTCAGAATCGTTAGGAACACAAAGTCTGGAGTTGACTCGAAGTATTCCTTCTTCATTGATTCTTGCTTCCGGAATAACACCTTCTTGCACTTTCTTCTTCATACACATCAGCTTCAAGTCTGTAGTTTTAGCAGCTTTAACTTTATCGATTAAAGTTGGTTCCACTCGTATATTCACCATCATCACATGGGTCCCTGGAGTCTTTAACTCTATTTCCATCCTTTCCAAGTCATACAAAATGGGTCTTTGCGTTGACAATATTGCACTCGTACCCGCATATGATCTTCTACTCAATGCGTTAGCTACTACGTTCGCTTTTCTAGGATGGTATTGGATGGTATGATCATAATCTTTCAACAACTCAAGCCATCGTCGTTGCCGCATGTTGAGTTCCTTTTGAGTGAAGAAATATTTAAGGCTTTTATGATCCGTATAGATCTCTACCTTCTCTCCATATAGGTAATGCCTCCAAATCTTAAGCACAAAAACGACTGCTGCCAGTTAGATCATGAGTAGGATAATTCCTCTCATATTCTTTGAGTTGTCGAGAGGCATAGGCTATGACTTTCCCATGTTGCATGAGAACACATCCTAACCCTTTTCCTGAAGCATCACTGTAGATGACAAATCCCTCCGAGCCAGATGGTATTGTCAGAATAGGTGCTGAAATGAGTCTCCTCTTGAGTTCTTGAAAACTCTTTTCACATTCCTCGTTCCAACCGAATTTTGTATCTTTTCGAGTCAGCTGAGTTAATGGAGTAGCGATTCGAGAAAACCCTTCTTACGAATCTCCGATAATAACCAGCTAAGCCGAGAAAGCTACGTACTTTGGTCACTGACTTAGGTTGCTCCCAGCTTTGAATTGCTTCAATCTTTGCTGGGTCAACAGATATTCCATGATTTGATATCACGTGCCCAAGGAATGCAACTTCCTCAAGCCAGAACTCGTATTTCTTCAACTTGGCATAAAGCTTGTTTTCACGAAGCTTTTGGAGTATCAGCCTCAAGTGTTGCTCATGGTCTTCGCGGGTTTTGGAGTATATGAGGATGTCATCAATAAAGACGACCACAAAGTGATCCAAATATTCCTTGAATACTCAGTTCATCATATCCATGAAGGCAGCAGGAGCATTAGTCAATCCAAAAGACATAACTAGGAATTCATAATGCCCGTCTCGAGTTCGAAGTAGATCTTTGGAATGTCATCGGTTTTAATCTTCAACCGATGATATCCTAACAAAATCAATCTTTGAAAAGAATTTGGCTCCTTTGCAATCGGGTCAAATAGGTCATCAATGCGAGGCAACGGGTACCTATTTTTGATGGTGACATGATTCAACTCCCGATAATCAATACAAAGTCGCATACTTCTATCTTTCTTCTTCACAAATAGAACAGGAGCACCCCAAGGAGACGTACTAGGACGAATGAAACCGATGTCTAACAATTCCTGTAGTTGGGTTTTTAACTCCTGAAGTTCAATAGGAGCCATTCGATATGGGGCTTTGGAAATGGATTTTGTACCGGATTCAAGGTCGATACAAAATTCAATTTCACGCTCTGGGGGTAGGCCTGGAAGTTCTTCAAGGAATACGTTAGAAAATTTATTAACAATAGAAATATCATTCAAATCTGACATATCTTTATTTAAATCCGTGACATGGGCTAAGAAATCTTGACATCCGTTTTTCAATAAACGAATAGTTTTATGACTTGATATGACAGTGATTGATTTTAGTGGTTTGGTTGCTTGAATTCGCATAATAGGTTGGTTATGAATATGAAAACTAACAACTTTATGAAAATAATCGATTTTAGCATGATGAGTAGTTAACCAATCAACCCCTAAAATCACATCAAATGCAAGTATTTTCAAAGAAATAAGATCGACAGGTAACGTGCGGTTACTGATTTGAATCAAACAAGACTTATAAACCGTGGATGTAATGAAGGTTTCTCCCAACGGAGTTTCAATAGATAAGTCAAAGTCTAATTTATCCGGAGTCAAATTTAAACATTGAGCGCAAGTAGGAGAAATAAAGGAATGGGTAGAACCGGTATCAAATAAAGTATAAACTTCGCTAGAGTTTATGATTAGCTTACCCGTAATCACCTCGTTCGGATTCCTCATTTTTTGGGAGGTTACGACAAACGCTCTCCCTTGAACTACCAATTTTGTCTTGTCTGGGACACCCTTTGATGCCTCCATCCCAGCTGGACTTGACTTTGGTGCACGACAAAATCGGGCAAGGTGACCTTCTTTTCCACAATTATAACACGCTTTGGACTGCATCGTGCAGTTTGGACTTATGTGTCCTTCCCCTCCACATTTGTAACATACGACCGGTGGTCATTCTCCTTCCTTAATAATAGGTGTTGGTGCTGATGTCTTTCCATCCTTGTTGAATCTCCTCTTCTTGAAATGTCCACTCTTATTGTCATGGCCATGATTATCACCGATGTGATTATCATTTCTGGCATGTTGATTCCCTCCACGTTTGTTGTCACCGCTTTGATGACTGCTACCACTGGTATTATTGACTTGTCGGTTGCTCTCTCTTAGTTGGGTTGACTCATTATCACACTCCAATAACTGAACCCTATTCACAACATCTGAATACAAACACAGTTTGTGAGAAATTAGGTATTGACGTATCTCGGGTTTTAAACCTCTTGGAAACATTCACGTCATTCTCTCCTCATTATCAACCAAGTGGGACGCAAATCGAGACAACTCGGTAAACTTAGCTTCGTATTGCGCCACGGTCATATTGTTTAGCTCAAGCTTGATGAACTCTACCTCCATGTGATTTAATACTTTCGTGAAAGTACTTGTCGTTGAATGTACTCTTGGAACTTCTCCCAAGACATTTTGAGTGCGGCAAGTTGAGTACGCTTTACAGATTCCCACCAGTAATGTAATACCCAAAAATAATAATAATAATAATTATAAAATTTCTTTGTTTAAACCATATTAATTGGACTTTGTCATTTATTTGGGTCAAACTAGTATTTAATTTATATGGGCTAATAAATATTAATAAGTGTGGATAAATTAATAGGTAAAATTGGGCTTAAAACTAAGTGGGTCTAATTTATAATTATGTAATTTTAAAATCCTATTAAATTAGGAGAGTTAGTAAAATATATTAATTAATAAAATTTGTTAATAAATAAACATATAACAAAACCTAATCTTACTTTCGTTATACCGACGAGAAAAAAAGAGAATACAGCCACAGCAGCTAAACAAAGGAAAGAGACGATCGAATTATACTGGTATGGCATAAGAATTAAGAATTTATAGTTATATATGTATATATGCATGTGTCATTTCATGGCAGTCAAGTTTTGATGTTTTATTAGGTCTATTACTGCTTCTGACGTTATATATATATAAAGTTTGGTTACAGGTTATTCTATATATATAATATATATGTATATTTACCTAATCCATCAACCTGCATCATTGCAGGTGACGTTTTCATTTTATTTTTTTAATTTTTTTTTTGTTTTGTTCGTGTATATATTTATATATATTTATATTATATTTTAATAAGTATTTGGCCATAAAACTTATAAATCAGAATTGATAAATTAAATTGAAAGTTATGTATATTAATTTAAACTCGTTAATCTTGTTGATAATATTGTAAAATTTACTCGATAATAAATTTAACAGTATTATGTTGTTAATGGTTAGATTTGTAATAAAATCTTATTTTATTATTAGATCGGACGAAAAGAATTTAAAGAACTGTATTGGGATAATAATTTTGGGTATTGCATTATCGATTCCAGGTACGGATTCCGTACTCTTTCAGCGAGACTCTTTTGTTTTTAATTTATTCGTTCGTTATGCGTTTTGAAAATTAGTATTGCCCCTCATGATTATTTCTTGTCAAATTCACTGTGATAAATTCGTTTGGCGTTCATAGTTGGAACTCATATTTGTACTACGTAGACTAAGTACAACATGTCTAAATTTATTTTGATATTTGTAGTAATGTACATGGTAATATTTTGGAGACTTTGTGTTGATATCTCGCTTTTAGTTTAACATGTACACGTTAGAACCCATTTGTGTTGATATTGTGTCGCATGTGTTGTGACATGATATTTTTGTTAGAATACCGTAGGGTATACCGAGCTATAACCACCGTGGGGTACCACAGCATGTTCTCTTTGGCACCGGGCATGACACCTTCCGTGGCAAGGTGTGATCGATCCACGCGTCTCCGCTTTTGTGCTCCGGTGGGGGAGTTGGCCATTTGGTGTTTTGTTGTGGGAGGCGTATGGGTCGACCCTAGTTTCTGCTACGCTACATTATGCGGATTGGTGATGTTTGTGCCAAACACGCCTTCCGATTTTACATCGCATGGATTCGCGGTCGATGTGCGTGACTTACTGTGTGGCATTATGTGATTTGCTGTGTGGCATTATTTGACTTGTCGTGTGGCAAGGTATATTCTATTTTGTTCTAAGCTCTCAGTATGAAATAACACCCACCATTTGATTCAAATTTACTATTTCGTTGTGTTAGTTTTGTTCGTTTCGTTTCAGTTCATTTCATCTCATTTCATTTAAATTGAGTTAGTTATTTCGGTTCATTAATTGTATTCTATATCCGTACTGGGCATTTGGCTCATGCTGTGTTTTTCTTCCGGCGCAGTAATCGGGGGACCAAGGGCAAGTGTGACGAGAGCTTCCTTTAATCCAATAGTTTTGATATATTTTGTTAGGTTTCAATACATTGATTTATTTAAAGTTGTAATAAGTATTTTAGATTGTGGATTGAGCCAGTTGGAGATTTATTATGGTTAACTTGTGGTATTTATAAGTTATTAAGACTATTCTTTTGTGGCTTTGAGCCTTGCTATTAAATTTATTAGTTTTGTTGTATTTTGAGTAACCTCTCTTTCTATTTTGGAAAGGGGGTGTTACAAGTAATCTGCATCTGCTCGCAACATGAAGGTGGCAAAAGGAACCTTTTGCTCCTCGGAGCATCCCAAGACATCAAATATCTTGTTGATCTGCTTTATCCAAGTCTCCGCCTTAAGTGGGTTTGGCTCTCCAAAAAACTCCGGTGGTCCCAGCTCCTTGAACTGCTTAGCGGTGACCGTCCGAGAGTTGTCAATGCTTCCACCTGCATTTTGGACAGGAGCCACTTTCGCCTGATGTTGCATGAATTGCATAAAGCCTCTGAACATCCTATCGTTCACCATTTCATCGGTGCTATTGTCTACATGAGGATTATTGTCTTCCTGTTGTACATTATCCTGGGCATTAATCTGTGGTGACTCAACGGTCTCATGTGCTTCATTGTTTATCTCAACATTTTCGGATGCCATTTTCAAATACTGCCACAAAACAAGGGTTAATTAACATAACATATATTATCCCTATTGTGACGCCCCCAAAATTAGGTATACGTCACCCATCTTGGGTCGCCACTTACATGGTATATAAATTCATATACAACTTACTAACATAACTGCTAAGTATAATACTGACATAAACCGTGAGTTTGAATACAAATATTGTCTACTAGATATTATACAAACTCAAAAGGAGTCCTCATTACAACTATTATCACACTATTTCACATAATAGTGAGGACTACTAATGCTATCCTCTGGACCATTACTCCGCTCCCACACTAGTCCCATTTTTATATATTCTCATTTCACGAAGAGAACAGTGAAAGAAAGGGTGAGCTCAACTAGCCCAGTAAGAAATATTATAACTAAGATAATGCAGAATAAATTATCAATAGTCTTCAACAATGTTAAACTGATAAAATACAATAGACAACCAGTTTAACTGCAGCGAATATGCAATCCATTAAAAGAGTCAAGTAGAAAATAAAGTCTACTATCTTTTAGGTTTTAAAAGGTTTTCATCAATTTTTATCACTAAGACTCAGTTTAATGAATAAACCACAATATCTAATCATCCCTGTACCACCGGTCAAGGATTTTCATCAAATTATCAATGGTCATGACTATACCAAATCACCCCCGGTCATAATCATACCAAAACTATCCATCAACGCATTACAGCCACCGAGGGACTTTTGTCACATCATTTATAACAAGCCATGATTATACCGAATGATCCTCGGTCATAATCATACTAAGTTCATCTATGCAAGTAAGCCAAAGATAACATAATATAACATGAGGATGATGACAATGACATAATAATTCAATAAAACAAGTTCAAGAATTATTTTATCCGAGAATTATTAACGTCCAAATTGTCAACAAGATATCTTTGTTTTGTAGAGTAAAATTCAAGAATGATCGTAAGAATATTTCCATGAAAATCTTTGGATGAAAAGCAAATATCAAGAATATTCTACTAATTTCATGGAGTATAAAGTCAAAGTTTTAACCAACTGGGTATAATAAAGAATGGAATAACAAAAGAAATCACCACGCATGCGGTTGCTTGATAGATAGGTTATTCAACGAATAATAATAATCGAAACGAGTCCTATGTAAAACACACGCATGTGATATTCCAAATGTAATAATAAATGCGTAATAATAAACAATGGAACCAGTCCATGTAAAACACACGACGGGATATTCCAAATGAATAATAAAGAATGGAATAATGAAAGAAGATCACCAAGTATAGGGATTCACAGATATCTGAGTTATTCCAATGTAATAAATAAGAATGGAATAATATAAGGATTTCACCAAGTATAGTGGTATGCCATAAGTATACGAGGTTATGTATAGGGTATGCCACTTTTACAAAGTTATTCAATGTAATAATAATGAATGGAATAATGTAAGTTCTCTTCATGAATAAGAAAGAATAACACCTCTTACGAATTTACAACAAATAATATCCCTTACCGTAAAAAGACACTTTGGATATCAAAGTAGTGAAGTACCGAATACTCTTCTTCTTTCTCTCTATAGATTTTCTCTCTATAGCTTCTCTCTATAATTTCTCTCTCTAGAGTTTCAATGAAATTAAGTAAGAAAATAATGAAGGAATGAGCTTCTATTTATAGGAAAATAGAATGCATAGTAATTAATCCATGAACGGTCCAGTTGATTTACTTTAATCTGACGTCCATATTTAAAGCAAAATCTTTTAAATAAAATATCATATATTCTATTTATATAAAAATATTATACTATGCAAACACTATGCAACACTATGCAAAACACTATGCAACACTATGCATAATAAAATATAATATATTCTATTTATAAAATAACTTTAATAAAGTATTACTTTTATATAAAAAGATGTTTACATTTTATTACGTTAATAATACGAATAAAATAAAACGTCATTATCGCTATAATAATTCATATTATTAATCGACAATAATAATGGAATCAAACCGAGTGACTTCTCACATAAGCATCAATAATCAATACCGTATTACTACTATGCAACCACACGTATTCTTTGTTTTTTTACTACCGAAAGTAGTTCAACAAGATCAACGGTAAAACTTCCGTAGTTATTTCAATAAAATATTTTTGTCGTTTTCTCAATCCAACAATAATTCTGTTGTGGGGTCCACCAATGATTGAGCCGTTGTACGAATATTTCATGCTAAACCGAATATTCCCCGACCAATCTAATATAATATAACCACTTGCATACTTTGCAAAATTTATAAATACTACCCACAACTATAATATTATCTCAAATTCACACCATAATATTACAAAATTATTTCGACAAAATTTAAATCTTTATTGATAAAATCTGGGGTCTCACAATCTCCCCTCCTTATGGAATTTCACCCTCGAAATTAGGGTACGTACCTGAAATGATAAGAGGTGAGGATACCTTGAATACCTTTATCGTTAAAAATATTAAATTCATCTTCGCAATCCGCCAAAGATATTCATTAACAACTCATCTTTTGCACTACGTGCCAAAGATATACAATCAGAAAAACAATAATCTTTGAGACGCAGCGACTTAATAGTATCACGACCACGAATTATCCATGCACCAACGCGAAGGATATTCGTGTTTTCAATCTGATCGTGATTATATTTAATAATCCTTGGTCATAATCATACCAAGTCTATCAATGCACTACGGCCAAAGATGACTTTTACCACATCCATGAATTAATATTTCATTACTGAGACTCAGCTCAATAATTAATTCATATCATCGAGTCATCCCTGCACTACAGGCCAAGGATACTCATTAGTATCACGACCACGAATTATCCATGAACTACGGCCAAAGATAATCGTGTATTCATTTGTATCACGACCACAAATTATCCATGCACTACGACCAAAGATAATCGTGTATTCATTAGTATCACAACCACAAATTATCCATGCACTACGGCCAAAGATAATCGTGTATTCATTAGTATCACGACCACAAATTATCCATGCACTACGGCCAAAGATAATCGTGTATTCATTAGTATCACGACCACAAATTATCCATGCACTACGACCAAAGATAATCGTGTTTTCAATTACGGTTATGATTATACCGAACAATCCCTGGTCATAATCATACCAAGTCCATCTATGCACGTAAGCCACAGATGACTTTCAACACAATATAAGCATGAGGATAATGATATAAAGAATCAATCAAATGAGATAAAGGATAAATATTAAACATTTATAATATAATTTATCCAGGATTCAAGAATATCCCCATGTTATCAATCACTTAATAATCTCATAATCTAATATCATTAATATTATAACAATATTTTAATCACTTCTTAAACTTATAAACAATTTATTTCAATTGTTTACGCTTTACCATATAATGCATTTAATCATTCAAAAATGTCATACTCATAAGATATCATCACCAATGATCAAATCCCTCATCAAAAAAATATATGCATATACTCTATATAGGATTCTCTAGCCATAAAATCCTATTTTCAACTTTGTTACTTCACATAACATATTTAACTCATATGTTCGGAATTAAATTATTTTCATAGAAAATACCAAATCAGTCCCAAATATATTTCTTTTTACGGGATTTAGCATAATATAGTCCCATAATGAAAATATATTTTTCTAAAATTTTTAAAATTCATTTACTATTTTTTCAAAAATCAATTTCTAATTAATTCCTTAAGAAATTTGCTACCTCAAGTTTTACTCCAGAAATTTCCAAATCTTGGCAGGACCTTACACATGTTAATGTGAGCCTCCAGTTTAAATTTCATGGTCATCGGAGTTATAGAACTCCGGTTATAGCGTTTTTCGTTGAAAAAACCTAAATATTGAAATAGTCATAACTTGCTCATTTTAAGTCAGAATGAGCTCATTTTTGGACAGGAGGTACTTTATACCATATTCTTTCATGTCCCAAAAGGCCTAAATTTTTCTCACTAATTAAGTGGCCGAAACAGCCCTTACAAAAACGTGGCAGCAGCTTTTTGGACATTTTGAAGTTTTGACTCCTTTGCTAAAATCAGTCCACACGAAAATCTACAACACCTTTTTCATTGATTCCACTTGGATTAGTTAGGTAACTCATAGATCTAACTCTAGGACTTAACCACACTCAAAAATTCAAAATATAATAAGAGATTTGGTCAATTGAATTTCATGTTACGTTTTTCACCAAAATCTGGTTTTAACTCCTTGTGATTTTTAAGAAACTTTCATATTTTCACATACTAACCAACATAACTCATCATAACACTTACTAATACCACGTATACCCATGATTTTCATTAGTCCAATGCTTTTATTATGACTTTCATCATAAACCACGTAAAACGAGCTGCTTCATTTTAGTTGAAGAAATATTTGAGGGTTTAAGAAATGGGTTTTGTATCTTTGGGGTCAATACAAAATTCGATTTCACGCTCTAGGGTAGGCTAGAAATCTTCAAGAATACGTCGAAAATTTATTAATAATAGAAATATTATTCAAAATCGTGACTCTCATCCAAGACTTGGATAGTACGTTACATTGATACCAACTGTGACTTCTATCCTTTAACCTAGATAGCACCTCACAATGATACCTATAAACTTTGCCATCTTCATTCACGATGTCGCCTCTGAAAGAAAGTCCGCTTGGTGCATTCCACACAAGGAAGTCAACAACGAAAGGTTCGGGGCTCTTTACTTATGGATTGATATGACAATAATTGACTTTAGTAGTTTGGTTACTTGAATTCGCACAACAAGTTGGTTATGAATATAAAAGCTAACAACCTTACGAAAAGCATGATGAGTAGTTAACCAATTGATTCCTAAAATCACATCAAAGGCAAATATTTTCAAAAGATAAGATCGACGAATAACGTGAAAATGTTTATTTGAATCAAACAAGATTTAAAAATAGTAAGCGAATAACGAAGGCTCCTACTAACGAAGTTTCAACCAATAAGTCAAAGTTTAACTTCTTCTGAGTCAAATTTAAACGTTGAACACAACTAGGTGAAATAAAAGAGTGGGTAGAACGGTATCTAACACAATATAGACTTCGTAAGAGCTTATGATTAACTTACCCGTGATAATTTTATTCGGTTCCTCGTCACAAGAAAAAAAAACGCTCTCTTAAACTACCACTTTGGTTTGTGCAGGGACGACCTTTGGTGCCTCCATCCTAGTTGAATTTGTCTTGATGGCACGACAAAATCGAGCTAAGTGACCTTCTCTTCCACAATTATAACATGCTTTGAATGACATGGCGCAATTCAGATGATGTGTCCCTCTCCTCCGCATTTGAAGCATATGATGACAGTGGTCTTTCTCCTTCCTTAACAACGGTCTTTGGTCTTGGCGTCTTTCCATCATTGTTGAATCTCCTTTTCTTGAAATGTCCATTCTTATTGTTTTGGCCACGATTACCACCGAAGTGGTTACCATATCTCGGCCTTTATTGATTCCCTCCACGCTTGTTGTCACCGCTTGATGACTACTCTCATTTGTATTATAATTTTGCCGGTATCTCTTTTTAGTCAGGTTGACTCGTTATCGCGCTCCACTAATTGAGCCCTATTTACAACATCCTAATACAAACACGGTTTATGAGAAATAAGATGTTGACGTATCTCGACTTCAAACCTCTTAAAAACATTCGCCATTCTTTCTTCATTATCCACCAAGTGGGGCGAAAAATCGTGATAACTCATAAAATTTTGCCTCGTATTGCGATACTACATTCATATTGTTTTATTCCAACTTGATAAAATCCACCTCCTTCATGTGGCGAATACTTTCGTGAAAGTATTTGTCGTTGAATGCGACTCTGAACTTCTCCCAAGATATCTTGATGCAATGAAGTTGAGTATATTTTACCGATTCCCACCATGTCTCGCCTCTCCGCTTGACATAAAAAGCAAGCAAAGGAACCTTTTGCTCCTCGGAGCATCCCAAGACATCAAATATCTTGGTAATCTGCTTTATCCATGCTTTCGCCAGAAGTGGTTTTGGCTCTCTCTTAAACTTCGGTGGTCCCAGCTCCTTGAATTGTTTAGTGGTGACCGCCCGAGAGTTTTCCGTGTTGCCACCTACGATTTGGACAGGAGTCGCTTTTTCCTGATGTTGCATGAATTCTAAAAACCTCTTAAATGTACCGTCGTTAAATCGATTGATCGGTGTTGTTGTTTACGGAGGATTATCGCCATCCCATTGCACATTGTCCCGATTATTGATCCGTGGAGAATCAACGGTCTCACATGCCCCATTGCTATTCTCAACATTCTCGGGCGCCATTTTCAAACACCGCCACAAAATAAGGGTTAATTGACATGCAACATATTATCACTATACTCGACCACCAATCAAATACCAAATAAACTTAGGTAGGTCATACTAGCGAAGGTATTCCCGTCTCTCCCCTCCTAGTACTATTCTCACATCTTAGCCAGGATCATATCCTAAGCTCGATACCAACCGTGGCGCCCCCAAAATTAGGTATACGCCACCCATCTTGGGTCGCCACTTACATGGTATATAAATTTAAATACAACTTACTAACATAAGCGTAGTATAATATCGACATAAAGCGTGAGTTTGAATACAAATATTGTCTACTAGATATTATACAAACTCAAAAGGAGTCCTCATTACAACTATTATCACACTATTTAATGAATAGTGAGGACTACTAATGCTATCCTCTCGGACCATTACTCTGTTCCCCGACTCGTCCCCAAATATATTCTCATTTCACGAGAAAAAAGTGAAAGAAAGGGTGAGCTCAACTAGCCCAATGAAGAAATATTATGACTAAGATAATGCGTAATAAATTATCAATAGTCTTCAACAATGTTAAACCGATAAAATACAATAGACAACCGGTTTAATGCATGGCGAATATCAATCCATTAAAAGAGTCAAGTAGAAAATAAAAAGTCTACTATCTTTTAGGTTTTAAAAGGTTTTCATCAATTTTTATCACTAAGACTCGGTTTAATGAATAAACCACAATATCTAATCATCCCTGTACCACGCGGTCAAGGATTTTCATCAAATTATCAATGGTCATGACTATACCAAATCACCCCTGGTCATAATCATACCAAAAACTATCCATCACTGCATTACAGGCCACTGAGGACTTTTGTCACATCATTTATAACAAGCCATGATTATACCGAATGATCTCTGGTCATAATCATACTAAGTTCATCTATGCACGTAAGCCAAAGATAACATAATATAACATGAGGATGATGACAATGACATAATAATTCAATAAAACAAGTTCAAGAATTATTTTATCCAGGAATTATTAACGTCCAAATTGTCAACAAGATATCGTTTTGTAGAGAGTAAAATTCAAGAATGATCAGAAGAATATTTCCATGAAAAGATACTGGATGAAACGCAAATATCAAGAATATTCTACTAATTTCATGGAGTATAGAAGTCAAAGTTTTAACCAACTGGGTATAATAAAGAATGGAATAACAAAAGAAATCACCATGCATGCGGTACTTCGCATAGACAGGTTATTCCAACAGAATAATAATAACGGAACCAGGTCCGGTGTAAAACACACAGACAGGATATTCCAACAGAATAATAAATGCGGAATAATAAACAATGGAACCAGGTCCGGTGTAAAACACACGATGTGATATTCCAATGAATAATAAAGAATGGAATAACAAAGAAAGATCACCAAGTATAGGGGATTCCACGTGATACAAGTTATTCAGCAATGAATAAATAAGAATGGAATAATATAAGGATTTCACCAAGTATAGGGTATCTGGCGTGACACAGGTTATGTATAGGGTATGCCACTTTTACAAAGTTATTCCAATGTAATAATAATGAATTGAATAATGTAAGTTCTCTTCATGAATAAGAAAGAATAACACCTCTTACGAGATACAACAAATAATATCCCTTACCGTAAATGACACACTTGGATATCAAAGTAGTGAAGTACCGTAATACTCTTCTTCTTTCTCTCTATAGATTTTCTCTCTATAGCTTCTCTCTATAATTTCTCTCTCTGAGAGTTTCAAAGAATTAAGTAAGAAAATAATGAAGGAATGAGCTTCTATTTATAGGAAAATAGAATGCATAGTAATTAATCCATGAACGGTCCAGTTGATTTACTTTAATCGACGGTCCATATTTAAAGCAAAATCTTTTAAATAAAATATCATATATTCTATTTATATAAAAATATTTTACTATGCAAACACTATGCAACACTATGCAAAACACTATGCATAATAAAATATAATATATTTTATTTATAGAATAACTTTAATAAAGTATTCTGTTTTATATAAAAAGATGTTTCTGTTTTATTACGTTAATAATACGAATAAAATAAAACGTCATTATCGCTATAATAATTCATATTATTAATCGACAATAATGGAATCAAACTGAGTGACTTCTCACATAAGCATCAATAATCAATACCGTGTGCTACTATGCAACCACACGTATTACTGTACTTTTACTACCGAGTAGTTCAACAGTATCAACGGTAAAACTTCCGCCGTTATTTCAATAAAATATTTTTGTCGCTTTTCTCGATCCAACAATAATTCTATTATGCGGTCCACCAATGATTGAGCCAGTTATCGAATATTCCCCGCTAAACCGAATATTCCCCACCAATCGAATATAATATAACCACTTGCATACTTTGCAAAATTTATAAATACTACCCACAACTATAATATTATCTCAAATTCACATCATAATATTAAAAATTATTTCGACAAAATTTAAATCTTTATTGATAAAATCCGGGTCTCACACCTATACTCTCTGATGCACCAATTAAATACCAAATAAACTTAGGTAGGTCATAATAATGAATGAATTCCCCGCCTCTCCCTCCTAGTTTTTGTCTCACATCTCGGCCGGGATCATATCCTAAGCTTTGATACTAACCGTGGCGCCCCAAAATAGGTATACATCACCCATCTTGAGTCGCCAAATACATGGTACAAAATTGAAATACAACTTAATTATACAATTAATGTAAAAATACGACAAAACATAATCTAAGAGTTTTAATAAGAATATTGTCATCTAGACAATATCCACACTCAATGGAGTCCTCATTACATTTATTGTCACACTATTTAATAGAATAGTGAGGACTACTAATGCTATCATCTAGGCCCAATCACTCCGCTTCCCATTAGTCCCGGCTACGTTCTCATTTCTCAAGAGAACAAAGAAAGAAAGGGTGAGCTCAACTAGCCCAGTAAGAAATATTATGACTAAGATAATGCAAAATAAATTATCATTAGTCTTCAACAATGTTAAACTGATAAAATACAATAGACATCAAGTTTAACTGCAGCGGAATAAGCAATCCATTAGAAGAGTCAAGTAGAGCATGATATCTACTATCTTCTATGATTTAAAATGTTTTCATCAATTTTTATCGCAGAGACTCAGCTTAATAAATAAACCACATCATCGAGTCATCCCTGCATTACGGGCCAAGGATATTCATTAAATCATCAATGGTAATGACTATACCGAATAATCCCTGGTCATAATCATACCAAAAACTGTCCATCAATGCACTACAGGCTACTAAGGACTTTTACCACATCATTTATAACATTACAGGTCATGATTATATCGAATAATCCCTGGTCATAATCATACCAAGTCCATCTATGCACGTAAGCCAAAGATGACTTTCATCACAATATAAGCATGAGGATGATGACAATGACATAATAATTCAATAAAACAAGTTCAAGAATAAATTTTAAAGATTTATAAGTTAATTTATCCTGAAATCAATTACGTCCAAATTGTCAACACGATCTCGCTTTATGGAGTAAACTTCAAGAATGCTCGAAGAATATTTCCATGAAAAGATCTGGGATGAAGTGCAAATATCCGGGATATTCTACTAATTTCATGGAGTATAGAAGCCAAAACTTTAACCAAATGAGTATCATAGAATATATGAAATCGCAAATGGATTTTCACCGTCCATGCGGTAATCCACGTGAGCATATCATTTTCACAATTTAATAAGGAATGAATACGATGGATCATTCACCATGCATGTGATAATCCACATGACGGAGTTATTCCAATGTAATAATAAAGAATGGAACCGGTCTAGCGTAATCCGCATTGCACGTGATATTCCAACGAATAATAAAGAATGGAATAACGGAAGAATTCACCATGCATGCGATAGATCAAGCATGACGAGTTATTCCAATGTAATAATAAAGAATGGAATAATGAAGAATTTCACCATGTATGCGGTACTTTGCATGTAGGCGAGTTATTCCAACATAATAATAAAGAATGGAATAACGTAAGAATTTCACCATGTATGTGGTACTTGGCATGAGCAGTTATTCCAACATAATAATAAAGAATGGAATAATGTAAGCTCTCTTCATGAATCTGAAAAGAAATAATTCCCTTACCTTAGAAAGAAACTAGATACTGGAGTAGAGAGGTAGCAAACTTCTCTTCTTCTTTCTCTCTATAATTTCACTCTATAATAATTGCTCTAAAGTTTTAGTGAATTGGAAGAATGATCTTTTATTCATAGGAAAATATAGTTTCGATAATTGCACGTTTTGGGGCTCGAAATATTACAGTACAATACCTTCAACTTTTCTTTCATTTTTAATTTAGTCCTGCAAGTATTATCTAACTTGCACCGCCTCCCCTAATAGTAAATAATGTGAATCAGTAGTTCAATCATGTGAATCAATAGTTATAATCATGTGAAAATACGAATTACAGTATAGTGCCTCCATCTATACCTCCATTTTTAACTTAGTCATGCAAGTATTATAAATCTTGTACCAACTCCCCTAATAGTACAAGAATGTGAAACAATAGTACACATATGTGAACAAATAGTTATAATCATGTGAATTAATAACAATTAATTACTCATTTATCCGGTTAATTACCCGACTAGTCAGTATAACTTCCAGACATCAATTAATATTGAAATAAATATCGATTTCTACTAACACTAATAATTCCAATACAATGGAACTATCAATTTCATCTTTAATCAACACGAACTTATTCATCATTAATATTATAACTCATAATATTTAACAACCGTGTCGTTCCTCGGAAAGAGGGGCTTTCAGATAAGAATTTCTCCTTATTGGTAGCCATGATTAGATGACCAAACCTCTCCTTGATGTAACTTCTAGACATTATAAATATTGCAATTTCATAATATGAATAACTTTGTCGTCTCAATTATTGATTTAATAATATATCATATAATGCAGATGATACTGTGATAATAATCGAATCAATAATATGAGAGATATGATGCAACATTTACTGTAGCAATAATTGAGTTTAACTGAGTGACTTCTCACGTAAGCATCAATAATCAATACCGTGTGCTACTATGCAACCACGCGTATTACTCTACTTTTACTACCGGGTAGTTCAACAGTTTAACGATAAAACTTCCGCCGTTATTTTTATAAAAAGATAATTCTGTCGTTTTCTAACTACGACAATACTTTTGTTATGGGGTCCACCAATGATTGTACCGTCGTACGAATATTCCCCGACCAATTGAATATTATATAATCACTTGCGTACTTTGCAAAATTTTTAAATATTACCCACAACTATAACATTATATCAAATCCACACCATAATATTCAAAAATATATTTCGAGAAAATTATTCTTTATTCATAAAAGTTGGGGTCTTGCACATATTATATATATATATATATATGTGTGTGTGTGTGTATATGTGTGTGTGTTTGTATGTGTGCATGCACGCTAAACAAGATGAGACAAATAATAACTAATTCCTCAAAGTTTTTATATATTAAGTCTTAAGTGTTTAAAGATATTTAGAATATCGAACGTCGCCTTCTAGCATGATAAAATTAATAGAGTATTAAATATTTAATATGAGTTTGTTGTGTCACCACAAGGAAAGTATTAAGTATTTAACATGTTAATTTATCACATTTGATGCTTATAAAGAAAATTGAATAATAATGTTTTGTTGTGTCACCACAAGGATAATATTTTTCTTTTTTGAATATATGGAAACGCTAGGTTGGACTTAACTTAGATAATTTTGATTTGGATGTGCTTCCACTTGATCAAAATAATCCAAGAGGCAAACCATAAGGAGTTACATGATGATGTAATTAACAAGGAGTTGTCTACCTATTTATTTATATATAGTTTGTTGTATATATATTTGAAATGAGATTCTTATTCTCACTAGCAAAAACATTAATTAGATTTTGCCGAACTATATAGATGATGGTAATATAGTTTGAAGAAAATAGTGAAAGATACTAATATAAAATAAGACCTAATTTATTTTGGTAAAATTAATTAATTAAATGAATGTTTGATAAAATATTATCTTGTTACATGCAGAATTTTGAAAATGTCACACTCACTAATTTCACTGTGTAGCATACTTGATGCTAACAAACTGACCGGACATAATTACATGGACTGGTTAAAGAATCTGAGAATTGTTCTCACCGCTGAAAATATTTCTTATGTCCTAAATTCGCTCGTACCTGCAAATGTTGCAGAAACAACCTCCGAGGAAGAGATTGCTATTTTTAAATAGTGGAAAAATGATGCATCTGTGGCTCAATGCATCATGTCTGCATCAATGATTAATGAGCTTCAGCGTTAGCATGAAACCATGGATGCTCCTACTATGCTACTGCACCTGCAAGAGCTATGTGTGACGCCCCCAAAATACACTACTTACAACTCCATTTATACAACTGTCATGCAAAATACGATGACTTATATATTGTGAGTTTCAATACAAATATTGTTACGTATATAATACAACAATATTCATATTTAAATTATTACAATGCCATATAAAGTACATCAGCAATTATATCAAGTCCCCGAAGGGACACGAGAAGATTTATGTTCTCCTCATTCTAATGGAGTGCACCTTTGACGCTTCCATATTCTGATTCGTCTCACCCTATTGTTGTTCATCAAAATTAAATATCAAATGATGTATAAAACATGTCACACACATTTTAAATAACCAATGATCCATCTTTTGCACTACAAAGCAAAGATATACAACTCAGAAACCAATAATCAATATCCATCTTTTGCACTACTGAGCCAAAGATATACAATCATAAAACCAATAATCTTTGAGACTCGACTTAATAGTATCACGACCACGAATTATCCATGCCTTATGGGCCAAGGATATTCGTGTTTTCAATTACTGATCATGATTATACTTAGAATAATCCAGTCGTCATAATCATACCAAGTCCATCTATGCACTACGACCAAAGCTGACTTTTACCACATCGTTTGTAACATTACGGTCATGATTATACCGAATAATCCTTGGTCATAATCATATCAAGTCTATCTATGCACTACTGGCCATAGATGACTTTCAACACAATATAAGCATGAGAATGATGACAATGATATATATAATGAATAAACATAAATCATCAGACTAATAAGATAACATAGATCTTGTAACGATCAAGAAATTTGTAATTTAATTTAAATATTTATGGAATTAAATAAATATTTAAAATAATTTATTTATGAGGAAAATAAATATTTGATGAGTTGTCATGAATTAATTTAGTAGCTAAATTAATTAATGTTAATTGAATCAAATAATGATAATTTTATTTATTGGATTTAATTTAAGGAAATAATTAAATTAAATCAATTGCTTAATATTTAAGAAAATAATTAAATTAAATGAATTGTTTAATTTAATGGAAATAAATAAATTAAATAAAGTGATGTTTCTAATTAAATTAGATGAATAATTATTTATTAATTTTAAGTATAATGATAATGAGATTTTTATTATTATTATATAAGTTATTTAAATTATCTAAACCTAGTTATTTAAATTAATTAAGCAACTTAATGGTGTGACATGAGTGTGACATGAAAACTATGTAATATAAATAATATAATAATAATAATAATCTAGTATGGGGAATTAGTGTGGAACCAAACATAGCTTTATGGCTTTTGGTTATTTCAACTGACGCTGCCTTTTGGCTTATTCAACTGACGTTTGTGGGAGTCAGTTTATAACTCTACGCATTATTTTCTAAGGCTTGTTAGCATAGAAAGAAAGCAGAAGAAGATGAGATTGAGAGTGAGAGCTTGAGCGATTGTTCTGAGGTTTCAAGAGGAAGGAGAGGATTGCTAAACCTAGTCACCATCTTGTGCTAATCAAGAAGATTAAGGTATAATTAACTCCTAAATCTCTAAATTTTAGTTTTGTCTGAGTTCTCTGTAAATTGATTTTTGTTGAATTGTTGTTTCAAACGTGATTATGTGATATTGGTTATATTGTATAATCTGTTGTCATCATGTATCAGTGTTGTATCAGTTATTCAATTTGTGAGAATTGGGTTTATAGGAGGGAATTGAAATATCAGTGTTATGTTCATATGTTATGGCCTTAGAGAGTACCGATTTTAGTGGTCAATGTGTGTATAAAACTCTAAATTGATGCTTGCATATGGTAGTCCATTGAGATACGAACATAATGTAATTTGAATGGAATGATTTGGCCAAATAATGAATTCGCAGTGATGATTTTTGGGATAGACTGTCAAAAATGGAGTTTTATATGAAAAACATGAAAATTGAGAAATTAAAATAGTTTAATTTGATGTTTAATTGTTCTAAGTTAATGAATATGTGAGGAAACATGTATGTGTTAGTTTTATATCAGTTGGATGTGCTAATTTCACCATTTGATGGGTGAAATTTGTGTTTATTGGGCTAAAAAAGGCTAATGTTCACTACCGTCTCTGCGTCTGCATCTAACGAACTTGGTAGCGGTGTTTCAAGTTACAGGTAAAAATGGCAGCATCTACTTTTGGTCTCAAAGCCTAAAGTGTGGCGTAATGCTACCACACCCTAAATCGAGACAGTGAGGTGCAACTTTATCGGATCATGTGTAGTGGACTTATATTAGTTTAGCATGCATGTTAATGATGTTGAGGCATAATATAAACCACAATAACAGATTGTCATGCGTTGTTATATAAAGTGTAAAATAATTTAAGTGATTACCTGAATAAGTTATGTAATGAAACCAAATGAGATGTTTTCGAAAGATAGAGTTGAACGATTAAGTTGTGTTGATCAATGTGTAATTTCAGATTCGTTAAGTATATTTAACCTACGTGGGTAGGTGTTAAGTTAGGGTTGTGACTTAAATGATGGTTTAAACCCTAAAATTAGTATTCATGCAATTAATTGTTGTGGCGATTTCAATGATATGTGTAGGATAATTGGAGATTATTTTCATTTGTGTAGCTTACAATCAAGGCAAGTTCTCTAACCCTACTTTTATAGTTGTGCAAGTTTCTAAACCTTGTCTCTTTACAATTGAGCAAGCTTTCTAACTTCATTCTTTTCATATTGAATGCAAGTTCCCATTTCTATATTATTATTGTTCAAGTTCTTAAAATTGAGCAAACTTAATCTATCTTGAATATGTTTGTACAAGCTCTTATAACCTAATTCGTTATATCGAGCGAGTTTTACTTTACTAATTATTATTCAAAGCACATATTGTTCTAATACATCGATTCAAATGAGATTGTTCTAACTCTTTTGGTTATAGCATTTTGTATGTATATCATGTAATTCCATTGTATTTATTGTTGATATCCGATCTTTGACTTTGATAGCCTTGTTCAATTATAAATTCTGGTATTAAACATTTACTGATGTAAATAAAATAGTGTTCTAAAATTCTAGAAACACTGATAAGCTAGTTCCAAACTAAACTTTCTTTAGTGCGGAAATTCTAAATCCAAACTGAGACGAACAACCCTAACATAGGGGATTTTGTATGTGTAACGTTTAGATGTTTGTGCACAATACATGGTACAAAGGGTTGATCCCCCTAAGTATGTTAAGAAGGGTCCATATAGTCTAAATGACTGTTAAGGTTGGGTAATAACACCTAAGTACCGGGGACATAGTTCGTGGTCTTAAGACCCTCAGATAATTAAAGTTCGAACTTGTTTTCTAGTTTGATTTGTAGAACAAGTTCCTTATTGTTCATCTTTCGTTGTTCACTCTCATATTATTATCATTGCTATGTTCTATGTTAGTGAGCATTTGTTTGCTCACTCTTGAAAATAACACTGCAACTAAAGTGGAGAAAGTTGATGAGCCGTCGACTAGCAAAGGCAAGGGCAAGATGTCCAAATGATGAAGACTTTTGAGAATTTTATTTTAATAAATTATGTTAAAGACTTGTTTTAATATGTGATGTATTCTGCAAACTTATGTAATAATTTTAAGGTTAGATTGTGACGCCCCCAAAATAGGTATACACAACACCCATTCTGAGTCGCCAAATACATGGTACAAGAAGCAAACTACAACTTCAATAATACAAATGTCGTGTGAAATACGACAATATATACTGTGAGTTTAAATATAATATTGTCTTCTAGACAATATCTATACTCAAATAAATCCCCATCACATCTATTGATACATTATTTTACAATAATGGTGAGGACTACTAAACAACTCTCTCTAGAACCTTCATTCCATACCCCTAGACTAGTACTTTCGCTACATTCTCGCCTCCCCGAGAAGAAAAATGGAACAACAAGGAAAAGGGTGAGCTCAACTAGCCCAAGAAAAGAATACTATGACTAAGATAATATACAACAAATTATCGTTAGTCTCCAACAGGAAAAATCGATAGAATACAATAGACAACAAGTTTCGGATCAATATTCGCAATGAAATAATAATTCATAGAAGAGTTACGTAGAGAATGAAATCTACTATAATCTATGAATTCAACGGTCCATCATCAATATTTTATCCTCAGTAACATCAATCAATATTCATCTCAAATCAAATATTCATCTTTTAATTACAGCCAAAGATATTCATCAATCGGTCATGTTCATCTCAACACTGCTCATCTTTTTTGCACTAAAGGCCAAAGATATTCATCGATCGGTCATGTTCATTTAAACACCGCTCATCTTTGCACTACAGCCAAAGATATTCTTCAAAATCATTCATCTTTGCACTACAGGCCAAAGATATTCAATAATATCATCATTTAAGACCGAGGATGATGAAAATATTTTTAAAGAACGAATCCAAAGGAAACAAAATGACAAGGATTAAGGATTAAGGATTCATACTTGGTTTTATCCACGTCCAAAAATACCTCAAAAATAATCATAGTGGTGTAAAATTCAAGAATGATCAAAACATGGATACAATCAAAGCTAGTATCCGAATAGATGTTTTGACGAAAAGAAGAAATTTTATTTTTCGATGAATAGTCTTGCCGTATCGTGAATAGTCTTCAGATATCGTGAATAGTCTGCCGTGATACGTGAATAGTAACTCAAGACACCAAAAGATAGAAATTCCACAAAAAACATCTTCACGCTTCATGAATAGTACTCGTGAATAGTAACTCGTGAATAGTAACTCATGAATAGTAACTCGTGAATAGTAACTCATGAATAGTAACCCCATATGAAAAAGTTCCAAATTTGATAAAACTTCAGATCAACATTTCAAAGATAATGATATTGAAGAAATAATATCATTACGAAAAAATAATATCCCTTACCTCAAAGAATCAAGATTTCTAAGGAAAGGTCAAGTGATCTTTGAATGAAACTTGTATTGAACAAAGAACTCTCAAAGTATCTAAATACTCACAAAATATGCTCAATAATATAGAGAGAGAAAGAGAAAACTTTGTTTCGTGTGATTTTCAATTCTAACTTAGCCCTCTATTTATAGGAAAATGTTAGCCCGTACCAAGGCGAGACTTGACCTCACTTTACCGATGGCTTTACTGCTACTATTGCCACCCACCACATTTGAAATAAAATTCAGCACATTTCTTCACCAACCACAAGTGGGGCCCACTCAATTCTAGAATTTTCCACCAAAATCAATTATAAACCTAATTTCCGAATCCGACACCTCTTAAAATTCACAACAAATCATTCGTGCATTTTTAACGGTTCAAAATTTGTGGACATATACTCAACTTATGTATGTATAACATACCCAAAATTACCACAATCCAAACGGTTTGATTAAAAATTATAACCCCGCAATATATCTCAAAACCCCGATTTGATTTTTAATACCTCCAATCCGATAAAATACCGATAAAACACCTCAACATTAATTTCTTCATTAATAACCACATAAATAAATCCATCATTTATATTCATATAAAATAAATATTTCCTTATCATATGAATCAATAATTAATTATTCACAAATAATATTACGAAATCGCATTTATGACAACCAGTCATTCCCGTGAAAGAGGGGCTTTCCAATAAGGATCTCTCCTTCATCGGCGCGCAATTAGGTGACCAAACCTCTCCTTAGACGTAACTTTCTAGACATTGCCAATAATGTTATCTAATAATATTATTCAAATAATATGAATTATTGATCCGATAATGGAAATATCTTGTGTAGTGACAATTATTGAAACAATGAATAATATAAAATACCAACGCAAAGAATTATTGAATCAATAAAATAAACTATTGAACAAGAACTCACCGTAATAATTATTGAGTAGTGCCATCTTACGTGCGAATCAATAATTCAACAATCTTGTCTTGCAATACCGCAAAGTCATTTATGCAACCATGCGTATTCTTGTATTTTAACCAACGGGTATTCCAATGATCTTAATTGATAACAACTACGCCAAGTTATTTATAACCACCCAAACTTTGTCGCTTTCCTCATCCAATCGCTTTCCGTTATGGGGCCCACACATGGTCTGCTACTGTCAATAAATTTAATATTCCCCGACAATGACGAATATTCCACGACCAAACGAATATTCCCCGACAAAATGAATATTTTATAACCACTTTTATTTTGAAATATTTGCGTATTTAACCCTTAACTATCCACATTAATCAAATCAACCCTTACTATTTCAAAATAATAAATAAAGGAAATTCCTTTTATTTAAAAATTTTTCGGGGTCTTACAACCTCCCTCCTTATGAAATTTCAAGTCCTCGAAATTGACGTGACGTACTGGTGTTTGAAATGGTGAGGATACCTCGCTTTCATTTCCGCTTTCCAATTCCCAGTCATTTCCTCTATAAGCATGATTCCTCCACAAAACTTTAACTTGTGGTATGACCTTTACACGTAGGACATGCTCCTTCCTATCCAAAATCTTGACAGTACCTCCTCATACGTTAAGTCTTGGCTATCTCGTCCTGGGTTCTAACTCTATAACGTGGTTCGGTCTTTCACATATTTACGAAATGCCGATATGTGAAACACATTATGAACACGAGAGACATACTTGGAGGTAACGCAAGTCTATAGGCTACATTTCCTACTCGGTCAAGAATTTGAAATGGACCAATAAATCGTGGATTTAAGCTTTCCTCTCTTCCCAAATCTTGTAACTCCTTCCATGGAGCAACTCGCAACAATACATGATCCCCTACATTAAATTCCACATCCTTTCGATGAAGATCCGCATAACTCTTTTGTCGATCTTGTGCCGCTTATATATCGTTGTCGAATCATTAGTCATACGTACTTAACTCGGGTCCCAACAATGTTGCTTCACCCACCTCATCCCAACATATTGGAGAACGACATTTTGTCCATATAATGCTTCAATGGAACCATGCCTATATTTGTTTAATAACTATTGTTGTATGAAAATTCCACCAATGGCAAGTACTTATCCCAACTTCCTTTGAAATCTAGGACACAGAGTTTTAATATATCTTCAAGAGTTTGAGTAGTCCTTTCTGATTGCCCATCCGTTTGAGGATGGTATGCCAAACTGAATCGTAAATTCGTGCCCATAGCTTTCTACAAACTAACCCAAAACTATGGATACTGGGCATGCCATGCAATCTCACAATCTCATTTACGTACATACGAGAAAGACGTTCAAGGGAATAAGTCTCTCGTATCGGTAAGAAATGAGCAGACTTGGTTAATCTATCAACAATAACCCAAATAGCATTGATGCCTTGAGAAATCGTAGGAAGACCCGTAACGAAATCCATGGTAATGTGTTCCCACTTCCATTCCTATTCTCAAGTGGTTGCAACGGACCCTTAGGTACTAGATGCTCGCCTTTTTACACGTTGGCAAGTTAAACACATCGAGATAAACTTTGCAATCTCTCTCTTCATATTATTCCACCAAAATGTATGTCAAGATCACGATACATTTTAGTACTTCCAGGATGGATTGCAAATGGTGTATTGTGTGCCTCCATCATAATCTTGTACTTCAAATCGTAGTCGTTAGGAACACAAAGTCTAGAGTGGACTCAAGTATTCCTTCTTCATCAATTCTCGCCCTAATAGCTCCTTCTTGTACTTTCTTCTTCATACGACGTCACCTCCGGCCTGGGTGGCTTGAGCGACTTTAACTTTATCGATTAAAGTCGATTATACTCAGTATATCATCACGTGGGTACCTAGAGTTTTCATCTCCATCTCTATTATTTGTAAATTATACGAAATTAGTCTTTGACAATATCGTACTTATTACTTATATACGATCTTCTACTCAACACGTCCACCTACCACGTTCGCTTTTCCAGATGGCATGGTCGTAACATGTCTTTGAAATGAGTCTCCTCTTGAGTTCTTCAAGCTCTTCCCACATTCCTTGCTCCATTCGAATTTTGTATCTCTACGAGTCACCAAGATAATGGAATAGCGATTCGAGAATATCCTTCAACGAATCTCCAGATAATAACCAACTAAGCCTAGAAAGCTACGTATTTCGATTACCGACTTAGGTTGTTCTCAATCGCGACTCATATCCCAACCTTGGATAAGACGTCACAATGACACCTATCGATTTACTATCGCATCGAATATGACGTCCCTTACAGAGAGTTCGCTTAGTGAATTCCACAAAGGAAGTCACAAGATAAAGGCTCATGTACCAAATTCTATAGTTGAATTTTTAACTCACGAAGTTCAATAGAGCCATTCGATATGAGATTTTAGAAATGAGTTTTGTCTGGGGTTCAAAGTCGATACAAAATTTAATATCGATCTTTGGGAGTAAGCGAATAAATTCTTCAGAAATACGTCGGGAAAAATCAATAACAACAAGAATATTATTCAAATCGACGTGTCTTTATTCAAATCCATAACATGGACTAAGAAAACTTGACATCCGTAATAAACGAATGACTTCATGGCTTGATATGAAAATGTTTGACTACAATGGTTTGATTGCTTGAATTGAATAACGAGTTGCTTAGGAATATGAAAACTAACAACCTTACGAAAAGTAATCAATTTTGGCATGATGAGTAGTTAACCTTAAAATCACATCAAAAGCAAATATCTCTATAGAAATAAGGTTAACGAGTAATGTGATAGTGCCAACTTGAATCAAGCAAGATTTCTAAACAACGGATGTAATGAAAGTTTCTCCCAACGGAGTCTCCATAAATAAAGTCAATGTCTAATTTCTCCGCATCAAGTTCAAACGTTAAACGCAAGACAAGAGAGATAAAAGAATGGGTAGAACCAGGTATCTAGTAAGGTATATACTTCACAAGAATTTATAATTAACTAACCTGCGTACTAACTTCGTTCGGGTTCCTCGCATTTGACCAATCCACAACAAACGCTCTTCCTAATCGTTGACTTTGACTTTTACGGACATCTTTTTGAGTCACCGTCCCTCACCAACTAGGTTTCGCCATCGTACAATCTCGAGCGATATGTCCTTCATTTCCACAATTATAGCATACCTTGAATCTGTTGGGGCGGTTTGACCGATATGTCCTCTTTTTCGCATTTGTAGCATATAACCGGTGGTCGTTCTCCTCCTTAAAACTAGTTGCTCTCGGCGGCGACGTCTTCACATGGTCGTTGTTGAATCTCCTCTTTTAAAATCTCCTCCCGACTCGCTTCTTCTATTTTCATGGCCACGATTACCACCAGAGTGGTTACCGCCTTTGTCTCGTATTCTTCTTTCTCCGCCGGTTATCGTTATTCGATGATCGCTATCTTCTGATATGATCCTCGGTTATGGTCCCTCGGTTGAACGTATTTCGTTATCTCGCTTCTAACAATCGAGCCTCGCTGACAACATCTGAATAGAGAGAAAATTTATGAGAAATGAGATATCGACGGCGTGTGTGGGTTTCAAACCTCTCGTAAACATCCGCGTCATACGTTCCTCATTCTCCACCAAATGAGGTGCAAACTCGGATAACTCATGAACTTCGCCTCGATTTGGGACACCGCCATGTTATTCTGCTCCAATCTAATAAACTCCACTTCCTTCATATAACGAATACTTTCGTGGAAGTACTTGTCATTGAATCTGCTTCTGAAATGTCTCCCATGACATGCCGAGTGCAAATGAATGGAGTACGCTTCTACGATTCCCCACCATGAATCCCTTTTCGCCACTTTTAACATAAAAGTAGCGAATGGAACTTTCGTTCTTCGCATCCCAAGACATCGAATATCTTGGTAATTTGCTTGACCCATGTTTCCGCCATGATCGGATCTCGCTTTCCCAACTCGTGGTCCCAACTCTTTGAACCGGCTACTTGTGACCACCCGTGAATTGCTATCATCTCCTCCTCAGTATTTTGAACACGAGTCTCCTCGTCCCGATTTTGCATGAACTGCAAAAAGCTTTTAAACATCCCTCGTTCATCATCCGCTTCAATTGGTGTTATTCACGAGGAGGTACATTGCCACTGTTGTACGCGCTCTCCTCGTTGTTAAGTATGCATCTCCACGGTCTCATTTACACCACTATTAATATTCTCACGACATTCTCAAATCATCGTCATAAAACAAGGGTTAATTAAGGAAATCAATCACATAATATCCCGATATCTTCGACCAACTAACAAATAAGCTTAGGTAGGACACACTAGCAAAGGATTTACTCGCTCTCCCTCCTAGTTCTATTCCCCGATCTCCGCCAGAGATCATATCCCTAAGCTCGATATTAATCATGGCGCCCCAAAATAGGTATACACAACACCCATTCTGAGTCGCCAAATACATGGTACAAGAAGCAAACTACAACTTCAATAATACAAATGTCGTGTGAAATACGACAATATATACTGTGAGTTTAAATATAATATTGTCTTCTAGACAATATCTATACTCAAATAAATCCCCATCACATCTATTGATACATTATTTTACAATAATGGTGAGGACTACTAAACAACTCTCTCTAGAACCTTCATTCCATACCCCGACTAGTACTCGCTACATTCTCGCCTCCTGAGAAGAAAAATGGAACAACAAGGAAAAGGGTGAGCTCAACTAGCCCAGTAAAGAATACTATGACTAAGATAATATACAACAAATTATCGTTAGTCTCCAACAGGGAAAAATCTGATAAAATACAATAGACAACAAGTTTCAGATCAATATTCGCAGCGGAAATAATAATTCATAGAAGAGTTACGTAGAGAATGAAATCTACTATAATCTATGAATTTAACAGTCCATCATCAATATTTTATCCCTGTAACATCAATCAATATTCATCTCAAATCAAATATTCATCTTTTTGCACTACAGCCAAAGATATTCATCAATCGGTCATGTTCATCTCAACACTGCTCATCTTTGCACTAAAGGCCAAAGATATTCATCGATCATCATTCATGTTCATTTAAACACCGCTCATCTTTGCACTACTGTGCCAAAGATATTCTTCAGAAATCATTCATCTTTGCACTACAAAGCAAAGATATTCAATAATATCATCATTTAAGACTGAGGATGATGAAAATATTTTTAAAGAACGAATCCAGTGAAACAAAATGACAAGGATTAAGGATTAAGGATTCATACTTAGTTTTATCCACGTCCAAAAATACCTCAAAAATAATCATAGTGGTGTAAAATTCAAGAATGATCAAAACATGGATACAATCAAAGCTAGTATCCAGAATAGATGTTTTGGACGAAAAGAAGAAATTTTATTTTTCGATGAATAGTAGTGCAGATATCGTGAATAGTCTTAGTATCGTGAATAGTGCCAGATATCGTGAATAGTAACTCAGACACCAAAAGATAGAAATTCCACAAAAAAAAACATCTTCACGCTTCGTGAATAGTACTCGTGAATAAGAACTCGTGAATAAGAACTCATGAATAGTAACTCGTGAATAGTAACTCATGAATAGTAACTCCCAGACATGAAAAAGTTCCAAATTTGATAAAAACTTCAGATCAACATTTCAAAGATAATGATATTGAAGAAATAATATCATTACGAAAAAAAATAATATCCCTTACCTCAAAGAATCAGTACTTCGGAAGGAAAGGTCGGAAGTGATGCTGAATGAAACTTGTACTGAACAAAGCAACTCTCAAAGTATCTAAATACTCACAAAATATGCTCAATAATATAGAGAGAAAGAGAGAAAACTTTGTTTCTGGTGTGATTTTCAATTCTAACTTAGCCCTCTATTTATAGGAAAATGTTAGCCCGTAAAGCAAGACTTGACTACTCTACACCATGGCTTTACTCGCTACTATTGCCACCCACCACATTTGAAATAAAATTCAGCACATTTCTTCACCAACCACAAGTGGGGCCCACTCAATTCTAGAATTTTCCACCAAAATCAATTATAAACCTAATTTAGAATCCGACACCTCTTAAAATTCACAACAAATCATTCGTGCATTTTTAACGGTTCAAAATTTGTGGACATATACTCAACTTATGTATGTATAACATACCCAAAAATTACCACAATCCAACTATCGGATTAAAAATTATAACCCCATGAATATATCTCAAAACCCCGATTTGATTTTTAATACCTCCAATCCGATAAAATCTTGATAAAACACCTCAACATTAATTCCTTCATTAATAACCACATAAATAAATCCATCATTTATATTCATATAAAATAAATATTTCCTTATCATATGAATCAATAATTAATTATTCACAAATAATATTACTGTAATCACATTTATAACAACCAGTCGCCCAGAAAAGGGGCTTTCGATAAGGATCTCTCTTCATCTTGGCAATTTAGGTGACCAAACCTCTCCTTAGATGTAACTTTCTAGACATTGCCAATAATGTTATCTAATAATATTATTCAAATAATATGAATTATTGATCCGATAATGGGAAATCTTGTGCGATGACAATTATTGAAACAATGAATAATATAAAATACCAACGCAAAGAATTATTGAATCAATAAAATAAACTATTGAGCGAAGAATTCTTGTAATAATTATTGAGTAGTGCCATCTCTTACGTGCGAATCAATAATTCAACAATACTGCAGTAATACCGTGCTATCTTCTTGTCTGACCACGCGTACATCAGTATTTTAACCACCGGTATTCCAACAATCTAATTGTAAATAACTACGCCAGTTATTTATAACCACCCAAACTTTGTCGTTTTTCCTCATCCAATCGCTTTTCACATTATGGGCCCACATTATGGTCATACTTGTTTAAATTTAATATTCCCAAGCAATGCGAATATTCCACGACCAAACGAATATTCCCCACAAAAATGAATATTTTATAACCACTTGCTTATTTTGAAATATTTGCATGATTTAACCCTTAACTATCCACATTAATCAAATCAACCCTTACTATTTCAAAATAATAAATAAAGGAAATTCCTTTTTATTTAAAAAATTTTCGGGGTCTTACATAGATTACCTGGGATTTAATTTGAGATGATGATGTAACCCTTTAATGGGAAAGATTATTGTTTAAGATAATTTAAATTTTGTCTTTATCCTTTATTGATGGGTAGTTAGATGTAATAGTTTTGATAAGTGAGAACCAAATCCTATGGGAATGAAGTACCTGGATTTGGGGGTGTCACAGAACTTAGTGATTTTTAACTTAATTATCCAGAGTCCAAATTGATAACATAATAATAGATGAAGCACAAACTATTAACGATATTCTAATCCTTTCAGGACTTTTCACCATTTAATGATAAACTGAATAAACAAATAATAATATCTTACCATAATATGGAGTATGAAAGAAAATGATATTCCTTTTACCATAAAAATGATACCTTCTTACCACAATAATAATATCCTTTACCTTAGCATGTGACTTGATCCTGCTTTCTGTGAAATTGATCAATTTAAACAATGCTTGCATTCCTTATCTACACTTGGAGTAACATTACACTCAATAGAAATACTCACAATATTATACTCACAATATCATAGTAAAAGAATTCTATATTTTTAGTGTAGTGATGGTGTCTGTTTAGTTGCTTAACCGGGCAACCTATTTATACTAAAAATTTAGTAAACAACTAGCACACCTGTTTTGACAAAATAATCAAATGAGGTATATAATAATGGTAGTGGAATTTATGGTCCCACAGAGAAAATTAAACCAACTTGTACACGTTTTAACAATATTTGTTCAATAATAGAGTTGTGGTCCATACTACTTTAGGAAAAGTAGAGTGTCGGCAAGTCCTGCCAAACTTACTTTTGTAAAAAGAAAATAATTGAACAAACATCTGTATATCATACTTATCTTTAATCAACACCTTATATTCATCAATTATTTACACATCTTCAATCTTTCAACAATTATTCATAATTATTAACATAGACTCACAATACTACCAACTGGTTTAATTATATCATATCAAATAATATGAGTCACTGTGCAATAACTACTGTGACAATTATTGATTGAAAGACTGAGTAAGAATCAATAATATGAATCACTGTGCAATAACTACTGTGACAATTATTGAATAAAATACATAGTGACTTCTTACGTAAGAATCAAATTAATATCTTACTATAAACAATTTAAATTCTATTAAAAGTAGGGATCAACACCAAATCATTTTTATCTCGAATAACATATAAACCAACTAACAATTCATTATTCAATCAAGTTGTTTTTATTTATCGCATAAAAGCATTATTCATATTCCAAAACTTTAGAAGTGAATAATAAAACTTGAGAAATATACAACCTCGTATATGACAATCCATTATTCTGATATTATCACCATTTTTACTTTAAAAAAAATATTATTTTTTGTTTTTATCGTAAATCATTCGTTACTAGTGTGTTTACATTCCCACACCTCATGAGCTTACTAACACTTCTAAAATATTTAAAATATGATTATGAACTTTTCAAATAATTTTCACATTTTCAGGATTATCCAACAATTTTCTATAATTATTTCTATTTATAAAAAGTATCATTTAATAGCTTCAAAATAGAAATACTAACTTCACATACTTTTATATCATTAAAACATCATCAATATTAATCTTATATTATTATAATATTTTTTCAAAGAAAATTCATAATTTTCAACCATTCATAGAATTTCCAATGAATTTCCTCTATTTTTAAACTAACCATAAATGGCTTAAAAATATAATAAATATTTACATTATTAAATTTTTTTCCAAAAGTGTCAAAAAATTATAAAACAATATTATACCATTTTTCACCAAGTTTCAAAATTTTTCATCATTCATAGAATTTTTATGAATTTCTTCTATTTTCAAACTAACTATAAATAGTTTAAAAATACAATAATTACTTTTACTTTTCAATAATTCATCAAAATTTTACGAAAATTCTAAGATGGTATTATACGCATTTTGTAAAAATATTTCAACCCAAATAATTTTTCGATAAATTAATTATAAACTCCAATATTCAGAAATTTCAATAATTCACAATAATTATCAATTTTATCAGAAAAAATACAAATCTTATGTCCTTCCATATAAAATTTAATTCTCTATAACTTTGTACAAGAAAGTTTGTCCAAATTCTTACTCTAACATAGAGAGAAGGCTTACCGAAAAATTCTGCTACAATAATTTCTGGATTAGTCACCTCCTTAAATTCATAACAAATCATAATTTAATCTTTAACGGTTCAAAATTTGTGAAAATATACTCAAATTATATATTTATAACATATCTGAAAATTACAACGATCCAACGGTCGGATTAAAAATTATAACTCATGCAATAAGGCTTAAGAACACTGATTTTTCAGACTACGAGTCCTCCGGACCAGTTTCACTCAAACTGTCACCACGAAAAATCTACAAAGAATTTTTGGGTGATTCTAGTTTCTACGGTTAGCTTACTTCCAGGGATTTCTTTTGATATATGGCTCATCTCCTAACTCATTATACACAAAGAGTTATGGATTTTACAAAATCAAGTAGTAAACTAATTTTTATGAAAATTTCCAGATTTTGTTCTTCTTTTGATTTTTAGATTTCTCTCACTTAATTCATGTTTATACAAGTTTAAATCATCTAAATCAAGTATAAACAAAACCTCTTCATATAAAATTCATTAAAACTTAAATCAGAAAATAAATTAAGAATTTTAAAAATACCTCTTTATCAAATTCCTTTTTCTTTCATCATTCCTTTCTTCTTCTGATTCTCTCTTTCTCTCTCTCTCTCTCTTCTCTATTTTTTTGATAACTCCCGTGAGTTGTAATGGGTGAGAAGGGAGTATCCATTTTCCTTCTTTTATTTCTCTTTCTTTCCTCCTTTTTCTTCCCTCCTTTCCTCTTTTTCTTCTTCTTTTCCCCTCTTTTCTTCCTTTCCTTTTCTCCCACATCTCCTTGTCCCCCCAATTAATTCTCCCTTCCACAAATTTTCTTGCAATCAGCCGCACATGCGGCCCCACTCAATCATAGTTAAATTTTCTCCTCTTTTATTAGCTCATTTATCCGATTAAATGTTCATTTGACCACTTATCAATTTAATATTTTATAATTTTAGAATAATAATCATAAATTAAATTAGACACCTATTTCATAAAATTCGGGGTCTTACACTGTGTCACCCCCAAATCCAGGTACTCCATTTTCACAGAATTTGGTGCTCACTATTCAAAACCATTACATCTAACTACCCATAATCAAAGGATAAAGACATAATTTAAATAACTTAACAATAATCTTTTCCATTAAAGGGTTACATCATCATCTCAAAATAATCCCAGGTAATCTAACCTTAAAATTATTACATAAGCTTACAGAATACATCATAAAATAAAACAAGTCTTTAACATAATTCATTAAAATAAAATTCTCATAAGTCTTCAACACTTGGACATTTTGCCCTTTCCCTTGCTAGTAGATGACTCATCGACTTTCTCTACTTTAGCTGCAGTGTTAAAATGCAAGAGTGAGCAAACAATTGCTCATTAATAAAACGAATAACTTTATAAAAGTATTCTGTTTTATATAAAAAGATTTTATTATGCAAATACTATGCAGGCACTATGCAAACACTATGCATAATAAAATATAATATATTCTATTTATAGTCTAATAAAACGAATAACTTTATAAAAGTATTCTATTTTATATAAAAAGATTTTACTATCTGAAACACTATTATTCATAATAGAATATAATATATTCTATTTATAGTCTAATAAAACGAATAACTTTATAAAAGTATTCTGCTTTTATATAAAAAGATTTTACTATGCAAAACACTATGCATAATAGAATATAATATATTCTATTTATAGTCTAATAAAACGAATAACTTTATAAAAGTATTCTATATAAAAAAACTTTTACGCTTTTATTACATTAATAATACTAATAAAACAAAACTTCATCATCATTATTATAATTCACACTATTAATCGACTGAAAGTCATTCCCGTGAAAGAGGGCTTTCAATAAGGATTTTTCCCTATCATGCGTGCGATTAGGTGACCAAACCTCTCCTCGATGTAACTTCTAGACATCGTTAATATTGCAAATAATAATATTAATAACTTCGTCGTCTCAATTATTGATTTAATAATATATTAAATATCGACAATAATTGAATCAATTAACGTGAGATACTATGCAATAATTACTGAAGCAATAATTGAACAAAACTGAGTGACTTCTCGCGTAAGCATCAATAATAAATACCGTGGGCTACTATGCAACCACGCCAGACATCAGATTTTTACTACTACTAGAAGTAGTTTAACAGTTTTAACTGTAAAACTTCCATCGTTATTTTCATAAAAATATTTTTATCGTTTTCTCAATCCGACAATAATTCCGTTGTGGGGTCCACCAATGATTGTGTCGTCGTACGAATATTCCCTGTTAAAACAAATATTCCCCGACCAATCGAATATTATATAACAACTTGCGTACTTTGCAAAATTTATAACTATTATCCACAACTATAACATTATATCAAATTCATTCCATAATATTCAAAAATGATAATTATAGAATATTCATCTTTATTCATAAAAGTTGGGGTCTTACAAGATATAAATAATTAGGTAGACAACTCTTGTCAATTACATCAACTATGCAACTCCTTGTATTTTGCCTCTTAGATTATTTTGATTAAGTGGTGGCACATCCGAATCAAAATTATCCAAGTTAAGTCCAACCTAGCACTCCATATATTCAAAAAAGAAAAACACTGTCCTTGTGGTGACATAACAAAACAACATTGTTCAATTTTCTTTATAAGCATCAAATGTGATAAAATTAACATCTCAAAGAATTAAGATAAGGCTTGTGGTGACACAACAAACTTATAATAATTAATTGATACTCTATTATTTTTATCATGCTAGAAGGCGACGTTCGATATTCCAAATATATTTGAACGCTTAGGACTTAATATAAAAACTTTGAGGGGTTTGTTTGTAATTAATTTGCCTCATCTTGTTTAGCGCGCATGCACATATATATATATATAAAAAATACACGTCATATTAATGAATATGCGAAGCATGTTTGCATAATATATAATATATATAGTATAAGCATGCACTTATAGAATATTATATTCTACTCGGATTGATTATGGACTTTTATTCTAGTTTGGTTCACTAGAGCCACCAAGTGAACCAAAAGGTCAAACCTAGGAGTACAAGAATTAATATTTAAATATAACTATTACATTTAAACCCAGGCTCCATTACAAATGGGTCTTCAAGTGCTCCTTAACCCTTAATCTCTAATTCTTCAAAATTAATTCTAAATATTCCTATTACAAAACTATTTTAAAATAAATAGAAACCTTGATCAGCGGTAAAGGGGAAGTACATAGGAGGAAGATAGAATTTACATTAAGAAAAAATTAGAGAAGACGAGGTACACATACCCCATTTAATAAAACTCATACATTCATGCATCCAACTAAAATAAAATCCAATCACATTGGTCAATATTCCATAATTAATCCCATTTATTATCATACATATCACCATATGCATCAATAAATAACATTCATCTCATGAATAATAAACATTCAATATATATATTGATATCATTTAATGGACAAATTTAGTTAGTATAAAATCTAATTTTGAATCAAAATAAACTCCTTTATTTTAATCCAAATTTAAATCAAAATAAACTTCTTTTATTTTAATTTATCCTATTTTGAATAAAATAAACTATTTTATTTTAATCAAAATCTTTAATCAAAATAAACTCATTTATTTTCTTTAATTATGAAATCCAATTTCAAGTAAAAAAACTCCTTTATTAAAGGAAACACGGATTCTCTTTCTTATTCACAAATAAACTCCTTTATTTTGAATAATATAAAATATTATACCATATCTAAATAAACTCCTTTATTTAAGGAAAGATGGATTCACTTTCCTATTCACAAATAAACTCCTTTATTTTGAATAATATGAAATATTATTCCATATCTAAATAAACTCCTTTATTTAAGGAAAGATGGATTCACTTTCCTATTCACAAATAAACTCCTTTATTTTAGGAAATATGAAATCCAATTTCAACTCCAATTAGTTATCACTTTAATCCAATTCCAACTCTAATTAGTTAGCATGAAATTCAATTTTAAAATTAAAATAATTTTTTTTATTTTAATATTAAAATAAACCTTTTATTTTAAGATTAAAATAAACTTTTTATTTTAATTATAAAATTATTAAAATATATATTACATATACATAATATATATATTACGGTAAAATATTATATATATATATATATATATATATAAAACGTGAATTACATGAATCTTTAGGGGCATGCAAATCTGTATGTTAGAATATATATGATAATTGATTACTAACATATATATCCTGGGCCATGTTTTTTGTTTGAATCACCAGGTCATCTTATCATCTTATATATATATATATTATCATATAATATTAGTAATCATATTACTTTAAGATTTGCCTGTTAACTTTTGAATAACATGATCGGTGGTCCCCTTTTTATGAATCATATTAATAAATCATGGTCGGTAATGTGACGCCCCCAAAATAGGTCCACACGACCCATTTTGAGTCGCCAGATATCACTCTATAAAAATCAAATACAAACTTCATTTATACAACTGTTGAACTGTCGTGTAGAGTACGACAACAGATATGTTGTGAGTTTTAATACAATATTATCTCGTAGACAGTATCAAAACTCAAATTGTTACAATGCCATATAAAATACATCAGCAAATATTTTAAGACCACAAAGAAGAACGAGAAGATTACTATCATATTCATTCTAATGAGGTGCACTTTTGACGCTTTCAACGGGTTCTCATCACCCTATTGTTGTTTGCCAAAATTAATTATTAAGTGACGTATAAAATACTACACACACATCTTAGGTCCTCAATACAATTATCTGTTGCATGTCATGCCGTTTTATAATATATTGAGAAACTTCGACAGTCTCGGACCATCACACTATTTCCCTGTTATCCCTGCTCGACTCAGCTATACTCTTATTACCTAAAAGGAATTGTGAAGCAAAGGGTGAGCACAAATAGCCCAGTAAAGAATATCATAACTAAAGATAATTAAATTATCAATAGCCTTCGTCAATAATAAATTAGAGATTTAGAACATATGGTAGATGATAAAACTTTTCAACCATAGTTGCAGCGGAATGAGCAATCCATTAGAAGAGTCAAATAAACCATCTGGTCTATTATCTTCTCCATGTTAAAAGTCCACCAATAATATTTTACCCCTGTAACATCAATCAACAATTCCTGTCCACAATCATATGAATAACTCATAATCATAATTGTGATTCTAAATTCCTTCTTCGCACCTGTGATGAAGATAATTTTCATCACCTATCTTCACCGAAACATCAAAAATCATGGTTATACCAAATCACAATTCCTCGCCATAATCATACTAATAAATTCATCTTTGCACTACGGCCAAAGATATTTATTAATAATTTATTCTTTGCACTACAAAAGCCAAAAGACATACAATTGTATTTTTTAAAAAGAGTCAAGTAGAGCATGATATCTACTATCTTTTACTTAATTAAAAGTGTATAATCAATATTTTATCACTGAGACTCAGCTTAATAAATAATCCACATCATCGAATCATCCCTGCACTACGGCCAAGGATATTCATGTAATCATCAATGGTCATGATTATACCGAATAATCCCTGGTTATAATCATACCAATAACTGTCCATTAATGCACTACGAGCCAATGAGGACTTTTACCACATCATCTATAACATTACGGGTCATGATTATACCGAATGATCCCTAGTCATAATCATACCAATAAACAGTTCATCTATGCACATAAGCCAAAGATACTCATCAATCAATAGTTCATCTTTGCACGTAAGCCAAAGATATACAACTGTAAAACCAATAATCAATAATCCATCTTTGCACGTAAGCGAAAGATATTCAACTCAGAAACTAATAATTAATGAAAATTCATCTTTGCACGTAAGCCAAAGATGACTTTCATCATAATATAAGCATGAGGATGATGACAATGATATAAACATTAATCAAACGAAAACAATGATAAATATTAAAGACTTTAAATTTATCCAAATATTATCAATCACTTAATAAACTCATAATCTAATATTATTAATATTATAACAATATTTTAATCACTTCTTAAACTTATAAACAATTTATTTTAATTGTTTACACTTTACCAAATAATGCATTTAATCATTCAAAAATGTCATACTCATAAGATTTCATCACCAATGATCAAATTTCTCATCAAAAATCTGCATATATCCTATATAGGATTCTCAAGCCATAAAATCCTATTTTTCAATTTTGTTACTTCACATAACATATTTAATTTATTTACTCATAACTAGTTCATTTTCATGAAAAATACCAAATCAGTCCCAAAAATATTTTTTTCCTGGGATTTAGCAGAATATAGTCCCATATGGAACATATATTTTTCTCGGAATTTTTAAAATTCATTTACTATTTTTCATATGGCCAAAACTGCCGAATATTTAGACATTTATCATAAATTGTACTTTTGTCCAAAAATTCCGAAATTTACAAGGTATACTCCTGTTATATACATGTACTCCCAATAAAAATTTCACCAATTTTGGAGTTAACCACATGGAGTTATAAGGGTTTACTTTTAAAATAGTCTTTTCCCATAAAATCCATAACTCTTAATCTATACAGCCAAAAATCGCCATCTTTGGACACAATATAGAAAACTCATCAAATTATCATTTCAAATATTTCTAAAATTTTTGAGGATCAGAAAAATTACGAAACTGTAAATAGATTTTCACCCGTCATGCGATAATCCACGTAGACAGATCATTTCTACAATTTAATAAGGAATAAATACAAAGGATCATTCACCATGCATGCAAAGAATCCACATGATAAAGTTATTCCAATGTAATAATAAAGAATGGAATAACGTAAGAATTCACCATGCATGCGATAGACCACACGCATGTGTTATTCCCAATGTAATAATAAAGAATGGAACTGTGTCACGCGAATCCGCAGACAGATAGGATATTCCAACGGAATAATAAAGAATGGAATAACAATAGAATTCACTGGCATGAGATAAACCGCATGCATAAAAGTTATTCCAATGTAATAATAAAGAATGGAACCAAGTCATGCGTAATCCGCACATACGTGATATTTCAATGTAATAATAAAGAATGGAACCAGTGTCATGCGTAATCCATATGCATGTGATATTCCAACGAGTAATAATAAAGAATAGAATAATAGAAGAATTTCACCATGTATGCAAAGATTATGATAGATGTGTTATTCCAACATAATAATAAGGAATGGAATAACAATAGATCTCTTCATGAATACGAAAGAAATAATACCCCTTACCTTAGAAGAAAACTAGATACTAGAATAGTGAGGTAGCAGACTTCTCTTCTTCTTTCTCTCTATAATTTCTCTCTATAATAATTGTTCTATAGCTTTAGTGAATTGGTGAGAAATGAAGAAAGAATGAGCTTCTATTTATAGGAAAATATAGTTTCGATAATTGCACGTTTTGAGGCTCAAAATATTACAGTACAATACCTTCAACTTTTCTTTCATTTTTAATTTAGTCGTGCAAGTATTATCAAACTTGCACCACCTCCCCTAATAGTAAATCATGTGAATTAATAGTTCATTCATGTGACTTAATAGTTATAATCATGTGAAAATACGAATTATAGTATAGTACCTCCATCTATACCTCCACTTTTAACTTAGTCATGCAAATATTATCAATCTTGCACCACCTCTGTGACGCCCCCAAAATAGGTATACATCACCCATTCTGAGTTGTCAATACATGGTACAGAAACAACTACAACTTTATTATTACAACAAGAAATCTGTGAGTTTAAATACAAATATTATCTTCTGCATAATATTTATACTCACATAAATCCTCATCACATTTATTGATACATTATTTTACAAAATGGTGAGGACTACTAAACAATCCTTTCTAAAACCTTCATTCCATACCCCGACTAAATACTCGCTATATTCTCGCCTCCCGAGAAAAATGGAACAAAAAGGAAAAGGGTGAGCTCAACTAGCTCAAGAAAGAATATTATGACTAAGATAATACACAACAAATTATCGTTAGTCTTTAACAGGGAAAAATTTAATAGAATACAATAGACAACAAATTTTCTATCAATATTCGCAATGAAATAATAATTCATTAGAAGAGTTAAGTAGAGAATGCAAACTACTATCTTCTATGTATGAATTTAAAAGTTCATCATCTATCTTTTATCCCTGTAATAACAATCAATATACATCTGAATCAAATATTCATCTTTGCACTACGTGCCAAAGATATTCATCACTTAATCATGTTCATTTAAACACTGCTCATCTTTTTTCACTACAGCCAAAGATATTAATCGACGGTCACCATGTTCATCTCAACACTGCTCATCTTTGCACTTTCTACGTGCCAAAGATATTCTTCAGAAATCATTCATCTTTTGCACTACAAGCCAAAGATATTCAATAATATCATCATTTAAGACCGAGGATGACGAAAAATATTTTTAAAGAACGAATCCAAAGAAACAAAATGACAAGGATTAAGGATTAAGGATTCAGTACTTTGTTTTATCCATGTCCAACAATACCCCAAAAATAATCACGGTGGTGTAAAATTCAAGAATGATCAAAACATGGATACAATCAAAGCTAGTATCCAAAATAGATGTTTTGGACAAAAGAAGAAATTTTATTTTTTGGTGAATAATTAATCGATATCGTGAATAGTGCCAGATATCGTGAATAGTGCCGTTATATACGTGAATAATCACCAGTATACATGAATAGTAAATCCGACACCAAAAGATAGAAATTCCACAAAAACATCTTCACGCTTCATTAATAGTACTGTGAATAAGAACTCGTGAATAAGAACTCATGAATAGTAACTCGTGAATAGTAACTCATGAATAGTAACCCCGACATGAAAAAGTTCCAAATTTGATAAAAACATCGGATCAACATTTCAAAGATAATGATATTGAAGAAATAATATCATTACTGAAAAAATAATATCCCTTACCTCAAAGAATCGATTTCCGGAAGGAAAGGCTCAAGTGATGATCTTTGAATGAAACTTGTACCGAATAAAGAACTCTCAAAGTATCTAAATACCCACAAAATACGCTCAATAATATAGAGAGAAAGAGAAAACTTTGTTTACGGTGTGATTTTCAATTCTAACTTAGCCTTCTATTTATAGGAAAATGTTAGCCCGTAGGCAGACTTGACACCGCTACACGATGGCTTTACACGCTACTATTGCCACCCACCACATTTGAAATAAAATTCAGCACATTTCTTCACCAACCACAAGTGGGGCCCACTCAATTCTAGAATTTTCCACCAAAAAACAATTATAACCCTAATTTCCAAATCGATAACCTCTTAAAATTCATAACAAATCATTCGTACATTTTTAACGGTTCAAAATTTGTGGACATATACTCAACTTATATATGTATAACATATCCAAAAATTACCACAATCCAACTATTTGGATTAAAAATTATAACCCCGCAATATATCTCAAAACCCCGATTTGATTTTTAATACCTCCAATCCAATAAAATAATTGATAAAACACCTCAACAATAATTTCTTCATTTATAACCACATAAATAAATCCATCATTTATATCCACATAAAATAAATATTTTTTATCATATGAATCAATAATTAATTATTCACAAATAATATTACGTAATCACAATTATGATGACCAAAAGTAGTTCCTCAGAAAGAGGGGCTTTCAGATAAGGATTTCTCTCATCTTGCCAAGCAATTAGGTGACCAAACCTCTCCTTGATGTAACTTTCTAGACATTGCCAATAATGCTATCTAATAATATTATTCAAATAATATGAATTATTGATCCGATAATGGAGATAATGTGCGTTTGACAATTATTGAACAATGAATAATATAAAATATCAACGCAAAGAATTATTGAATCAATAAAATAAAATATTGAGCGAATAACATCGTGAAAATTATTGAGTAGTGCCTTCTTACGTAAGGATCAATAATTCAACAATACATGCAATACCGCTCTGGTGTCATCTTTATGCAACCACGCCAGATTCATCGTATTTTAACCATAGGGGTATTCCAACAATCTTAATTGGTAACAACTTCACGCGTTATTTTTAACCAACTTATATTTGTCGTTTTCTTCATCCAATCGCTTTTTCGTTATGGGGCCCACACATGGGCTACATAGTCGTGCGAATATTCCCCAACAAAAATGAATATTTTATAACCACTTGTTTATTTTGAAATATTTGCGTATTTAACCCTTAACTATCCACATTAATCAAATCAACCTTTACTATTTCAAAATAATAAATAAAGGAAATTCCTTTTATTTAAAAAATTTCTGGGTCTTACAACCTCCCTCCTTAAGAAATTTCGTCCTTGAAATTGACGTGACGACTCAGTGTTTCAAAAGGTGAGGATACCTCGCTTTCATTTCCGCTTTCCAATTCCAAGGTCATTTCCTCTATAGCATGATTCCTCCACAAAACTTTAACTTGTGGTATGACCTTTCTTGGCGTAGGACATGCTCCTTCCTATCCAAGATCTTGACAGTACCTCCTCATACGTTAAGTCTTCTACTATCTCGTCCCGGGCTTCTAACTCAATAACGTGGTTCGGGTCTTTCACATATTTACGGAAATCTTGATATATATGAAACACATTATGAACACGAGACATACTTCGGAGGTAACGCAAGTCTATAGGCTACATTTCCTACTCGGGTAAGAATTTGAAATGGACCAATAAATCGTGGATTGAGCTTTCCTCTCTTCCCAAATCTTGTAACTCCCTTCCATGGAAAGCAACTTCGCAACAATACATGATCCCTACATTAAATTCCACGTCCTTTCGATGAAGATCCGCATAACTCTTTTGTCGATCTTGAGCCGTTTGTATCGTTGTCGAATTATTTGGATCTTTTCGGTGAATCATACGTACTAACTCTCGGGTCCCAACAATGTTGCTTCACCCACCTCATCCCAACATATTGGAGAACGACATTTTCGTCCATATAATGCTTCAATGGAGCCACACCTATACTTGCACGATAACTGCAATGTTGTAGGAGAATTCCACCAATGGTAAATACTTATCCCAACCGCCTTGAAGTCTAGGACACGAGTCTTAATAAATCTTCAAGAGTTTGAATAGTCCTCTCTCGATTGTCCGTCCGTTTGGGGATGGTATGCGAACTAAATCGCAAATCCGTGCCCATAGCTTTTTGCAAGCTAACCCAAAATCTTGAAGTGAATCTTGGGTCACGATCCAAACTATGGATACAGGCATGCCATGCAACCTCACAATCTCATTTACGTACATACTAGCAAGACGTTCAAGTGAATAAGTCTCCCGATCGGCAAGAAAATGAAGCGGACTTGGTTAATCTATCAACAATAACCCAAATAGCATTGATGCCTTGAGAAACCGTAGGAAGACCCGTGAATCGAAATCCATGGTAATGTGTTCCCACTTCCATTCCTAATCTCAAGTGGTTGCAACGGACCCTTAAGTACTAGATGCTCCTCCTTTACACGTTGACAAGTTAAACACATTGATATAAACTTTGCAATCTCTCTCTCATATTGTTCCACCAAAATGTATGTCAAGATCACGATACATTTTAGTACTTCCGGGATGGATTGCAAATGGTGTATTGTGTGCCTCCATCATAATCTTGTACTTCAAATCGTAGTCGTTAGGAACACAAAGCCTAGAGTGGACTCAAGTATTCCTTCTTCATCAATTCTCGCCCTAAATAGCTCCTTCTTGTACTTTCTTCTTCATACGCGCATCATCAAAGATTGGTGGCTTGAGCAACCTTAACTTTTTCTATTAAAGTTGGCTCTATGCAGATACTTGACATCATCGCACTCGCGTTCCCGCATATGATCTTCTACTCAATGCGTCGGCCACCACGTTAAACTTTACGGGGATGGTATTGAATAGTGTGGTCGTAGTCTTTCAATAGCTCGAGCCAACGTCACCGCCGCATGTTGAGTTCTTTTTTAGTGAAGAAATATTTAAGGCTTTTATGGTCCTAATATATCTCCACTTTCTCCCATATAGATAGTGCCTCCATATCTTTAAGCGCCAAACGATCACGCTAACTCTAGATCATGGTAGGATAATTCCTCTCATACTCTTTAAGTTGTCGCGAGGCATAGGCTATGACTTTTCTCACGTTGCATGAGAACACATCCTAACCCTTTGCTGAAGCATCGTTGTGATAACAAATCCATCCGAACCGGATGGTATTGTTAGAGCAGTCTTAAATAAGTCTCCTCTTAAGCTCTTGGAAACTTTTCTCGCATTCTTCGCCTCAAACGAATTTCAGTATCCTTTCGAAGTTAATGAGTTAATGGAGTAGCGATTCGAGAAAACCCTTCCACGAATCTCCGATAATAACCAAATAAGCCCAAAAACTTCGTACTTCATCCACCGACTTGGTTGCTCCCAACTTTGTATTGCTTCAATCTTCGCGGATCAACAGATACTCCATGTTTCGACACCACGTGCCCAAGGAATGCTACTTCCTCGCCGAACTCGCATTTCTTCAATTTGGCATATAGTTTGTTTTCACGAAGCCTTTGGAGTACCGACTTCAAATGGTGCTCATGATCTTCACGACTTTTGGAATATATAAGGATGTCATCAATAAAGACAACAACGAATCGATCCAAATATTCCTTGAATACTCGGTTCATCATATCCATGAAAGCCGTAGGAGCATTAGTTAGTCCGAAAGACATGACTAAGAATTCATAATGCCCATACCGAAGTTCTCGAAGGCGGTCTTTGGAATATCCTCGGTTCTAATCTTGGTGATGATATCCGAACAAAGATCGATTTTTGAAAAGAATTGTGCCCCTTGCAATCGGTCAAACAAGTCATCAATACGAGGTAAAGGATACCTATTCTTGATGGTGACATGGTTCAATTCAGATAGTCAATACAAAAGTCGCATACTCCGCTTTTCTTTTTTACAAATAAAACAGAGCACCCCAAGGAGATGTACTAGGACGAATGAAACCGATGTCCAACAATTCCTGTAGTTGGACCTTTAACTCCCCAAGTTCAATAGGAGCCATTCGATATGGGGTTTTAGAAATGGGCTTTGTACGGTGTTCAAGATCAATAAAGAACTCAACTTCACGTTCGGGGTAGACCAGAAGTTCTTCAGAAATAATCGTCGAAAGTCAATAACAACAGAATATTATTCAAATTTGGCGTGTCTTTATTCAAATCCATAACATGGGCTAAGAAAGCTTGACATCCGCTTTTCAATAAACGAATAGCTTTATGATTAGATATGATGATGATTGATTTTAATGGTTTAGTTGCTTGAATTACATAACAACAGTTGGTTAGGAATATGAAAACTAACAACCTTACGAAAACAATCAATTTTGGCATGATGAGTAGTTAACCAATCAATCCCTAAAATCACATCAAAAGCAAGTATCTTTAAAGAGATAAGGTCAATGGTGTAGGTGATGGTGTGCCAACTTGAATCAAACAAGATTTATAAGCAATGGATGTGATGAAAGTTTCTCCTAACGGAGTTTCCACGAGATAGATCAAAGTCTAATTTCTCCGGAGTCAAGTTTAAACGCTGAGCACATGCGGAGAGATAAATGAATGGGTAAAGACCCCAGATCAAGTAAGGTATAAACTTCGCAAGAATTTATAAATAGCTTACCCGTGATCACCTCGTTTGGGTTCCTCGCATTATGACCAATCACAACAAACGCTCTTCCGGAATCGTTGACTTTGACTTTTACGGGATACTTTTGAGTCACCGTCCCATTGAACTAGGTTTCGCTACTGTATAATCTCGAAGCGATATGTCCTTCCTTTCCACAACTATAGCATACCTTGAACTGCTGTGGCGCTTTGACCGATATGTCCCTCTTTTCGCATTTGTAGCATATGACCGGTGGTCGTTCTCCTCCTTAGAACCCGATTCTTCTTGCGCGCTGTCTCTTCACATAGTCGTTGTTAAATCTCCTCTTTTAAAATCTCCTCTGACTCGCTTCTTCGCTTTTCACGACCATGATTACCACCAGTGTGGTTACCATTTCATCCGTCTGTTTTGCTTTCTCCGCAGTTATCATTATTCATTGACCGCTATCTCGAGTACGATCTTGGTTATGGTCCTCGACCGGCCAGTACTAGTTATCTCGCTCTAATAATTGAGCCACATTTACAACATCTCAATAAAGAGAAAGTTTATGAGAAATGAGATCTTGGACGTATCTTTACGGGTTTCAAACCTCTAAGAAACATCCAGCGTCATACGTTCCTCATTCTCCACCAAATGAGGTGCAAACACGGATAACTCGCAAACTTTGCCTCGCATCTTGAGACACCGCCATGTTATTTTTCTCTAATCGATGAACTCCACTTCCTTCATACGACGAACACTTTCGGAAAGTATTTGTCATTAAATAGTCTCTCAAACGTCTCCCAAGACATCTTTGAGTCTACCGGATGGAGTACGCTTCACGACTCCCACCGATGAATCTGCCTCGCCACGGAACATAAAGGTGGCGAATGGAACCTTCATTCTCCGCATCCCAAGACATCGAATATCTTGGTAATTTGTTTGACCCATGTTTCTTGCCGATGATCGGATCTGGCTTTCCTTAAATTACGTGGTCCCAACTCTTTGAATCGCTTGGTTTGTGACAACCCGTGAATTGCTATCATTTCCTCCTCAGTATTTTGAACACGAGTCTCCTCGTCGATTTTGCATGAACGCAAAAAGCTTCTAAACATCCCCTCGTTCATCATCTCGCTTTCGGTGGTGTTGTTCATGGGAGGAACATTGCCACTGTTGTTGCGCTCTCCTCGTTGGTAAAGATGCAGAGGCATCTCCACGATCTCATTTACTCCATTGTTAATATTCTCGATTGACATTCTCAAATACCGTCATAAAACAAGGGTTAATTAAGGAAATCAATATATCACATAATATCCCTATATCTTGACCAACTAACAAATAAGCTTAGTAGGACACACTAGCGAAGGATTTACTCGTCTCTCCTCCTAGTTCTATTCCCCGATCTCCGCCAGAGATCATATCCTAAGCTCGATACCAACCGTGACGCCCCCAAAATAGGTATACATCACCCATTCTGAGTTGTCAATACATGATACGAAACAACTACAACTTTATTATTACAACAAGAAAAAGCGTGAGTTTAAATACAAATATTATCTTCTGCACAATATTTATACTCACATAAATCCTCATCACATTTATTGATACATTATTTTACAAAATGGTGAGGACTACTAAACAATCCTTTCTAAAACCTTCATTCCATACCCAGGCTACGTACTCGCTATATTCTCGCCTCCCGAGAAAAATGGAACAAAAGGAAAAGGGTGAGCTCAACTAGCTCGAGAAAGAATATTATGACTAAGATAATACACAATAAATTATCGTTAGTCTTTAACAGGAAAAATTTAATAGAATACAATAGACAACAAATTTTCTATCAATATTCGCAATGAAATAATAATTCATTAGAAGAGTTAAGTAGAAATGCAAACTACTATCTTCTATGTATGAATTTAAAAGTTCATCGCTCTATCTTTTATCCTGTAATAACAATCAATATACATACGGAATCAAATATTCATCTTTGCACTACTGAGCCAAAGATATTCATCGATTAGTCATGTTCATTTAAACACATGCTCATCTTTGCACTCAGGCCAAAGATATTAATCGATCGATCATGTTCATCTCAACACTGCTCATCTTTGCACTACGGGCCAAAGATATTCTTCAAAATCATTCATCTTTGCACTACTGAGGCCAAAGATATTCAATAATATCATCATTTAAGGCCGAGGATGACGAAAAATATTTTTAAAGAACGAATCCGATGAAACAAAATGACAAGGATTAAGGATTAAGGATTCGTACTTTGTTTTATCCATGTCCAACAATACCCCAAAAATAATCACAAAGTGGTGTAAAATTCAAGAATGATCAAAACATGGATACAATCAAAGCTAGTATCCAAAATAGATGTTTTGGACAAAAGAAGAAATTTTATTTTTGGTGAATAGTGTATTATACGTGAATAGTCTTGAGATATCGTGAATAAAGGTCAGATATCGTGAATAAGTCACCGTATACATGAATAGTAAATCCGACACCAAAAGATAGAAATTCCACAAAACATCTTCACGCTTCATGAATAGTACTCGTGAATAGTAACTCGTGAATAGTAACTCATAAATAGTAACTCGTGAATAGTAACTCATGAATAGTAACCCCAACATGAAAAAGTTCCAAATTTGATAAAAACATCGATCAACATTTCAAAGATAATGATATTGAAGAAATAATATCATTACGAAAAAATAATATCCCTACCTCAAAGAATCGATTTCTTGGAAGGAAAGGCCTCAAGTGATCTTTGAATGAAACTTATCTTGAATAAAGAACTCTCAAAGTATCTAAATACCCACAAAATACGCCAATAATAATATAGAGAGAGAAGAGAAAACTTTGTTTCGTGTGATTTTCAATTCTAACTTAGCCCTCTATTTATAGGAAAATGTTAGCCCGTAGAAAGCGGACTTGACTGCCACTGCACGATGGCTTTACACTCGCTACTATTGCCACCCACCACATTTGAAATAAAATTCAGCATTTTCTTCACCAACCACAAGTGGGGCCCACTCAATTCTAGAATTTTCCACCAAAAACAATTATAACCCTAATTTCCTAATCGGACACCTCTTAAAATTCATAACAAATCATTCGTACATTTTTAATCGGTTCAAAATTTGTGGACATATACTCAACTTATATATGTATAACATATCCAAAATTACCACAATCCAACGGTGGATTAAAAATTATAACCCCATAATATATCTCAAAACCCCGATTTGATTTTTAATACCTCCAATCCGATAAAATACGATAAAACACCTCAACAATAATTTCTTCATTTATAACCACATAAATAAATCCATCATTTATATCCACATAAAATAAATATTTTTTATCATATGAATCAATAATTAATTATTCACAAATAATATTACGTAATCACAATTATGACAACTAGTAGTTCCTGTGAAAGAGGGGCTTTCCGATAAGGATTTCTCCTTCTTGGCGCGCAATTAGGTGACCAAACCTCTCCTTGATGTAACTTTCTAGACATTGCCAATAATGCTATCTAATAATATTATTCAAATAATATGAATTATTGATCCGATAATGGAGATAATGTGCAAAGACAATTATTGAGCAATGATAATATAAAATATCAACGCAGCAATTATTGAATCAATAAAATAAAATATTGAACGAGAACTCATGTGAAAATTATTGAGTAGTGCCTTCTTCGTAAGGATCAATAATTCAACAATCTTTGCAATACCGTGTGCTCTTTGTGCAACCACGCCAGACATCAGATTTTAACCACCGGTATTCCAATGCGGTCTTAACGGTAACAACTACGCCAAGTTATTTTTAACCAACTTATATTTGTCGTTTTCTTCATCCAATCGCTTTCCGTTATGGGGCCCACACATGGTCATACAGGTCAGATGCATTTAATATTCCCGACAAAATGAATATTTTATAACCACTTGTTTATTTTGAAATATTTGCGTATTTAACCCTTAACTATCCACATTAAACAAATCAACCCTTACTATTTCAAAATAATAAATAAAGGAAATTCCTTTTTATTTAAAAAAATTTCGGGGTCTTACAACCTCCCCTAATAGTACATGAATGTGAATCAATAGTACACACATGTGAACAAATAGTTATAATCATGTGAATTAATAGCAATTAATTACTCATTTATCCGATTAATTACCCGATTGGTCAATATAACCTCCAGACATCAATTATTATCGAAATAAATATCGATTTCCACTAACACTAACAATCCCAACACAATGGAAATATTTTTCTCAAAAATTTCATTTTTGAAATTTCAAAGTTTGACTTTTTTTGAAAAAGTCAACTGTTGACTTTTTTAACCAAAAAGTCAACCCCGACAAATTTTGTGTTTATAGTCTATTTCTACTAATTTCATCGTTTCGAACTCAAATATCACATTCGCATCTCCGAATTCAACTCCGAACTCAAATTCAATTTTTAATAACATTCATCATTAATATTATAACTCATAATATTTAACAACCAAGTTGTTCCCAGGAAAGAGGGGACTTTTCGATAAGAATTTCTCCTTATTGGTGCGTAATTAGGTGACCAAACCTCTCCTTGACAGAACTTCTAGACATTGTCAATATTGCAAATAATAATATGAATAACTTTGTCATCTCAATTATTGATTTAATAATATATCATATTATGCAGATGATCTTTGTGACAATAATTGAATCAATAATATGAGAGATATGATCGTGAAATTATTGTAGTAATAATTGAGTATAAGCGAGTGATTTCTCACATAAGCATCAATAATCAATACCGTATGCTACTATACAACCACGCCAGACATTCTTTGTTTTTTTACTACTGGGTTATTTTATGATGACAACTTACTTACTTTGAAAAAATTTCAAATATGACCCTTAACTTTAAACTTTTATCAATTTAACTATTTACCAAAATAGAAAAATTGAATACTTTTATTTTATAAAATTTGGGATCTCACAGGTAATCATATTATCTGAAGCATGGTCGGTGATCCCCTTTTCATGTTATTAATATTACATGATCGGTAATCATATTACCTGAAGCATGGTCGGTGGTCCCTTTATTATGAATTAAATACACGGACTCAGCGCAACAGCCTCGCGAATGGATTTTTTTTTTAAAATAAATTTTATACAACAAAATTAAGCCCAATTAAATTGTTCTAAACACATATCAATATACATATCAAAATAAAACAATTAATAATTCGCATAAAAGTTTGGCTCTGATACCACTGTTAGGTTTATAATATTCATGAACGCAATCAAATTGCACAAAGCGGAAGCATGGAAAATTAGAGTTTTAAAATTTTATAAACCATATACCCGGATCATCCTTTATACGCAATTATTAATTAAACGAAAATAAGAAGAATAAGAATTGTACCCTTGAAGATCCGAGCTTCCTCATGTACAAGTTCACCTCCAATCTTTTTCGCGTTCAACTTGAATCCACCAGGTTTGGTTCCTTCCTTTGATCAACGTTAGCCACCCAAGTGTTTGGCCTCTAGAGGTGATCCACCAAGGAAGAAGAAAAATTCAAGAAGACGGGTGTTTGGCAAAACCCTAGTTTTTTTATCTCTCATAGAAAAAAAAGAGCGTACTCTCCAACTGTTGGAATCACGTCTGTTGTGAAAAAGTCAACAACAACTGTACCCATAATAAGACTCCTCTTATTTATAGATGTGAGCAACCCTCTTTAACAATTAAGGAATTGGGTAATTAAACTCTTTTAATTAATTAGGCTCTTAATCTTATTAGGAGTAATTAATTAAACTTTTAATTAATTAGCCTCCTAATCTTATTAGTAATAAATGAGAGTACTTTTATTAATTAATTCTCAAACTCCTTTAGGAATTAAATAATAATAATAGTAATAATAATAATAAGACTCCTCTTATTAATTTATATTTAATATTTCCAAAATATTATATAATAAATATTAAGCTATTTAATTTATTCTATCACCATAGATTAAATTAAATATACTTAACTTAGTTACCGTACAATTCAATCCTTCCACCATACAATGTCCCAATTAAATATAAGATATGGAATTACTGTCAAGTCTTATTTTATTTAATTATATGTATTTCAATTCTTAAATGCACAACACCAAATAATGCAAATTAAAAACTCCTTTCTAATTTCATTCTACCTTGGCCAAGGACTACTGTGTTGTCATTTATCGAATCACATAGGACATTTCTCTTCTTTTACTAGAAGCGGTAAATTCTTTATTGATCATACATTATCTCCATGTACAACTTATTATACCCAAGCATACGCTTTGATATACCCTAAGGGTCTTAAGGAATAAGTCAAAGTATAACTCATCATACACAAGATACTATGATGATCTCAAGTCAAAGGATCACTTGTACTACTATCACTACATGAATTCCTATTGACAGGCAAGTAAAACTCCATTAGGTATTCCTTAGCGAACCACGTTCAGTGAACTTATTCTCTAATAAGCACCTACATACTTGCTTTAGTGTCTCCACACAAATGATCATGAGATCAATCATCCTCATCCAATGAACAAGCAACGTATGTACCGATCTATACAGATTCACTAATCCCCAATTTAGTAATTCAACGATTGGAAACTATTTTAGTTTTAAGTTTTCTAAGAATTTAGATCTCATTAAAATTATCATCATCATTATTCTAAAAGCATTGCTTAAAACTATGAGTTTATCACATATTATAAAATAGCATCATGTAGATAATTAAAAGCCTTTAATAAATTAATACTTTTTATTAATAAATGAATAAGATTGTTACAAAGTATATGCTTTATCATCAAACATGATTGGCTTGTGTGCATACTACTTTCACTAATACCATATCAACTTAAATCCACAAATTAGATAGAATTAAGACAAACACCCTAATTGACTAATTCACTATATCTCTATGTGAATTAAAATTAAAAAGAGTTTAATTCCAAGTTCTTACTTGATTACATGTGATGCTAGGTATATCTCTATCCTAACATAAATCAAGATTTATGACGTCCCCAAAATAGGTATACATCACCCATTCTGAGTCGCCAAATACATGGTACAAAATTCAAATACAAACTTAATTATACAACTGTTGTGTAAAATACGACAAAACATAGCTGAGAGTTTTAACACGAATATTATCTCGTAGACAATATCCAAACTCAAATAGTCCTCATGACAATTATTATCACACTATTTCATAGAATAGTGAGGCCTATAGCCACCATCTCGGACCATCACTCTATTCCCCGACTAGTTCCAGCTATATTCTCATTTCCTTAAGAGAACAATGAAAGCAAAGGGTGAGCTCAACTAGCCTAGTAAGAAATATTATGACTAAGATAATGCAGAATAAATTATCGTTAGCCTTCAACAATGTTAAACTGATAGAATACAATAGACAAACCTTTGGTCGCTTGCTTTACAACACTTGCATTACCAGGTTGGAAATGGCCTCGACACAAACCTTTGGTTTGACCCTTGGCTCAATGGCACTGCTATCAACCCCTCCACTTATCTTCTGTCCAATTATGGGATCCCTCTATCGGCAACAGTCAGTCATTTTATTAGAGGTACCACTTGGTTTTTTTCTCAGGGCAATCATCATGACATTATCATTTTGCGAAGGAAACTGGAAAGTCTCCTTCCTCCTACCCAGCACCGAGATAGGATTCTATGGGAAGCTTGTGATACTAAACATATAAAAGTTAATCAAATCTGGGAGTCCATTCGATCAAGACAGCAGCCTATCCCTTGGTGCTAAATAGTGTGGAACAAATTTCATGTCCCTCGATTCTCATTTATCCTTTGGCTTGGCATTCTTAAGAGGCTTCCCACCAATGATCGGACTTCGAGATATTCTGGGATAACATGGAATTGCCCTCTGTGCAACCTGTATCCAGAGACTTTTGAGCATTTATTCTTTAAATGTGCTTTCTCAGAGTCTGTTCTTCTTACGGCTACAAACCTTGGAAATTGGAATCCCTTTCCAATCTCATGGGATGCTATTATGAGCTTCCTAACAAATTTTCAAGGTTCAAATCTTTCAAGGAATATACTTAGCCTAATAGTGGCTATTTGCTTCTACAAAGTCTGGGAGCCTAGAAATAAAAAGCTACACTCAAACACTCTTCCTCCTATGACTAGGCTTGCGAAGGATGTCATTAATATCATTAAGTCTAGGTTATCAACATGTAATTCTTTTATCAAAGCTATAAATAGTTAATATTTCTATAATTGGTTTATTACTAACTAGTTGGATTCTGGTATAGTTCCTTGTATAGTTCCTTCATCTTGGGCCTGTCCACGGATGATGTAGCTATATTCTGGGGTATGCCCCTTGCCTTTGTAATTTGGTCCCTTTTATACAAACAAAATTTAGCAAAAAAATAAAAATAAACAATCCATTAGAAGAGTCAAGTAGAGCATGATATCTACTATCTTCTATTATTTAAAAGTTTTTCATCAATTTTTTCGCCGAGACTCAGTTCAATAAATAATCCACATCACTAAATTATCCATGCACTACGGGCCAAGAATATTCATTATTATCACATCCACAAATTATCCATGCACTACGGGCCAATGAGGACTTTTACCACATCATTTGTAACATTATAGGTCATGATTATACTAATACATAGTAATAATCATACCAATCAATAGTCCATCTATGCACTACGGGCTAAAGATGACTTTCATCACAATATAAGCATGAGGATGATGACAATGATATAAAAATTCAATTAAGTGAGCAAGGTTAAATTTTAAAGATTTATAAATTAATTTATCTAGAGTTCAAGAATACCCAAATTGTCAACATGATAACTGCTTTGTGAAGTAAAATTCAAGAATAATATTCATGTATCAAAAATAATTTTGACAGGAAAGAAATTAATTTTGTCATGAATAATGCCCCGGGTGAATAGTACCCGAGTGAATAGTACCCCGTGAATAATACCCCATGAATAGTACCCCGACATGAAAAGATCAAAATTTAACAAGAATGTTCAGAAAATATTATTGTGAAACGATACTAGATGAAGCGTAAATTTTAAGGATATTCTACTAATTTCAAGGAGTATAGAAGTAATACTTATCAAAATGAGTGTAGAATTCGAAATCTGAAATGAATTAATATTACTTGCATACTACAGAATATGGAAGAAAATATTATTTCTTATGAATATTGAACAAAAATAATAATCACATTCAAAATACTGCATTATATAAAAATTCCAGTTCCATAAAATATTAAATTATTTTTTTTAGTTGTTTTAAAAAAAAGAAAAAAAAGTATGTATTTTAAGAAAGTCCTGAGTCCGGATAGGAACAGATAAATATATATATATATATATATATATATATATATATATATACACAGGAAAGATCTTAAACGGACCAAGAGAAGCGGACTACCAGACGGACCAAGGCAAAAAAAAATACGCGGGTCTTAAAACATGAGGCGGTTCAAAAAAAAAAGAGGGGGAAACTGAATTCTGAGATGATAAACACCGAATCCGTCTCTCTCTTTCTCCTCGATGCTCTCTCCCCAAATCCTGCTGTTTCTCTCCCCGATTCTGAGTAGTTTTAGGCTGGATCGCCGGAAGGCCGGATCCATCAATGATTCTGCCCCTTTACACTTTTTCCCCTTCTCTCCCCAATCTCATCGCTTTCTCTCTCCCCGATTCTGAGCAATCTCCACAAATTCCCTCTCTGTCAAAGCGAGTCTGAAGCAATCGAACAGACCTTGTTGTAAACGTAGAGGTAAAGATTCTAAACAGCTTGCAAGATAGAGTAATCTTTTTGAAGAGAGTGAGTGTCGTCATAAAATTTATTTGTTCTAATTTTAAACTGGTCCCTCTTGTTGTATTTTTGTTAGATTTTCTCCTTATAAGTATTTTAATTGTTTTAGCTTACTCTGATACATCCAAAGTTGCATAAAGTTGATGTTGTTTGAAGAATTTTGGTGCTATTCTTTTCTAAGAGTTTATTTGTTTTAAATTTTCATACTATTTGAATCGGTCTTTATTTCTTTGGTGAAAGCATCTCGCCCCTATATGGTTTCTTGTGATGGATATGATTGGATTTTCTAATTATGGTAAAAAACTTATAAGTACTTGTATGCTTTTTCAATGGACAAACATTCAAATGCTAAGTATGATCGAGAACATTTGTCTTTGTTCTTGGGAGTATCTATTTATTTAAGGTAGTTAAGGCTCTGATTTAACTGCTTTTTTCAAATAATTGCATTTTGAGACTTCTTGAATCCACGATAATTTCCTAGAGAAGAAAATTCTCGTGAAATATATATAGTTGTTTATCTTAAAATAAATGGTCAATACATAATGAGGTGGGAAGATATATTCTAAGATAATTCCATCTGTTAATCATTTGTTTGCGAGGTCCTTGTGTATTTACTGGGCCTGCTAAAGTAGATATGAAGCACCTTGCAGAATGTTTGATTAGCGATAGATGTTGGACACTTGGACCGCATAAAACTACACCCCGAGGAAAGTAGCAAGGGGAGAGGTTCAAAGGAAATCAAGTCGGATTTTTTCGTAAGTGGTGGTGAAAGCTATGTCAAAAATAGATCAAAGTTTGAGACTCCTCTGCTCTCTCCTCAAACCGCTTTCGAGATCAAAATAGAACCTCTGCTTCCATCCCTCTCTCACACGATAAAGTAGCGAGATATAAACCCACCCCTTGTAATAACCAAGTATCTGGCGATGGGAGATAAAAGCGTAGTGGTTTGCTATGGCAGATTTTGGATGTAATTTGATGTATTTTTTGTTGTGCAATGTTGTTAATTTTCTTTTTTTAAAACAGAGGTTAGTTCATCTAGTATAACCTGTGTTATGTGCTATTATATGCCACTGTATAGCTTGATGAGGATGATTTGTACATAAAGTAAATAAACATGGATTTTACAAGAAGCAACTTATCTGCAATGGTAGTAAAACGGCCAAAATTAGTTCAGTAGGCCAACCAACTATTTTTTAAAGTTGCACTATTCACATTTGGCTTAATAGATTTTTTTAGTAAAAAAGAAAGTGTCAAACTAAATCTAACAAGCCACTATTCACATTAGTAAAGTTGTTCAGTAATGCTCATACACCATAAGGTACTGCTGCATTATCAAAATAAATATCTATTTTGGACCAAAAGTTATACATTTGATTTATGCTAACTTGATTATTCATTGTAGCATGTTTCCCAGATCAACCCACGAAACATTTGCAGCTGTACCAGACATTTACCAATCATAATTATTCACTTAAATTACAAAAAACAAATCCAAACAACATGGCGGTGGGCACCAAATATTAACTAATTGAATACATGTCTATAAGTAGCCATTACAAAATTAAATTGCAATCTAATAAGCACGTAAGTTCAGGCTTCAAGGTAGCTTTGTGAACCATTGTTTCCTTATGAATTTGGTGGCAACTCTTCTCCACAAGGTCAAGCAGCTTCTCCAGGTTCATGGCCCATGAATTTAGAATGTCGTTACTATCTTTCGCTGTTTGGAAACAGACAACACCCATTGGTTTGTCAACCTTTGCCACCGGTGCTTTGGAAACAACCATATCTGAAAGATGCTTTTCAGTTTCCTGAGAAGCAAGAAAGACGATAAGAACCACAATGACCTAGAGATTGCATAGTCAACTTTAGTCCAGCCATATCACCACATTAACAATGCTTTAGAAAGAACATTTCGTAATACATCATGATAATTGTTTATTTATTTCTGTTTTTTGGGGGGGGCATGGGAATAGATGAAATATGAATTCAACCTTATTGGAGAGACCGAAATAAATGATTGAATTTCACTTAGAGATGAGGCTAGTCTAGTACTATTAAAAGTGTACCTCTTCAATGAAATAACGAACTTGGTCCTGCCATACAAGCCAAAAAGGATTGGTGCATAAACAGACCTGTCAAAACCCCTTCTTCTTTTTTTCTTTAGATGAGTTGTAAATACTATTTCTCTTAAGACTCCTCTCAAAACAACAATTAGCAATTATCTTATAAAATTTTAGACTATCTCAAATTCCCCTTGAAAACACAAAGACTAAATGGTGGACATGATACAGTGAGCATAACTCAAATGTCCACTTACAATGATGCGAAACAGTTCTTAAAAGTTTGTGCAAGTTTATAACAGTTGAGATAAAAACCCTACTATTACAATAAATAAATTTTCTGGAAAATACACCAGGGTAAATATATTATCCCACACAAAATCCATGATCAGTTCATACCGCTGCAGAAGATTTTATTAGCAATTACAGTTTCTATAGACAAGACTGACAAATAAAAAAAGCTTACCAGAGGAAAGGAAGTACCGCGAATATCTAGGATTGCTTGAATGATTCGAATCAATGGCGGGAAGAAATTGAACACAACTTCGTTCCTTTCGGTAGAATCGAATGAGGGAAAGGGGTTTGGCTTGCACCAAATTTGGGGCTTCGCTACTTTCGCCTAGATTTATGGCTTTTGTCCCGAATCGGGTAAGGGAGAGGAGCTCAAATTGACAAATCGAACACAACTTTGTTACTTCGTGACGATTATCCTAAAAAGCGAGATCGAGGGCGACCATGCCTATGAGCTCACGAACTCCTTCGCCTTTTCGACCTAGATAAGCAGCGTTCACTTTTTTTATGCTCGCCTTCCTCTCCTACTCTCTCTTGACTTTCTTCTTCTCGATACTCCTTCTGCCTCACATCCTCAACTGTAGATCCCTCCACATGAGGTTAGAGATCCTTTCTCCCTAACATAATAATATCACTCCCATTCTGTATCCCCGTTGAGATTTTTGTGCTTTGTCCAATTGCAGCCTTCTTATTGCCCGAGTGTTAGACTTGGTAAAGCAACCAGATTGAAACAGCTAGCTGAAAAATGAGAAGAGAACTAATATTCGCGGTATGTGGTAACTGGTAAGTGAAATAGAGGGGAGAGAAAATAATAGGAGTCGTGTTTTATAGCTTTGGTCCGTCATTTTGGTCCGTATTTTTGGTTCATCTAAGAACCGTCTCCCTATATATATATATATATATATATATATATATATATATATATAGGGCTCCCTTTCTTTGTTAAAATGCAGACTTTTTTTTTTGTTTATTTTTTAAAACAACTAAATTTTTTTTTTATATTTTATGGAACTAGAATTTTTTCATAATACAATGTTTTGGGCGTGATTTGGATACCTATACCAAAAAATGTATGTGACGCCCCCAAAATAGGTATACACAACACCCATTCTGAGTCGCCAAATACATGGTACAAGAAGCAAACTACAACTTCAATAATACAAATGTCGTGTGAAATACGACAATATATATCTTAATGAGTTTAAATATAATATTGTCTTCTAGACAATATCCACACGCAAATAAATCCCCATCATAATTATTGATACATTATTTTACAAAATGGTGAGGACTACTAAACAACTCTCTCTAGAACCTTCATTCCATACCCCGAGGCTAGTACTCGCTACATTCTCGCCTCCCCGAGAAGAAAAATGGAACAACAAGGAAAAGGGTGAGCTCAACTAGCTTTCGATAAAAGAATACTATGACTAAGATAATATACAACAAATTATCGTTAGTCTCCAACAGGAAAAAATCGATAGAATACAATGACAACAAGTTTCGGATCAATATTCGCAATGAAATAATAATTCATAGAAGAATTACGTAGAGAATGAAATCTACTATAATCTATGAATTTAATCCATCATCATCAATATTTTATCCTGTAACATCAATCAATATTCATCTCAAATCAAATATTCATCTTTGCACTACGGCCAAAGATATTCATCAATCGGTCATGTTCATCTCAACACTGCTCATCTTTGCACTAAAGGCCAAAGATATTCATCGATCGGTCATGTTCATTTAAACACTGCTCATCTTTGCACTACTGTGCCAAAGATATTCTTCAGAAATCATTCATCTTTGCACTACGGCCAAAGATATTCAATAATATCATCATTTAGGACCGAGGATGATGAAAAATATTTTTAAAGAACGAATCCAAAGAAACAAAATGACAAGGATTAAGGATTAAGGATTCATACTTTGTTTTATCCATGTCCAACAATACCTCAAAAATAATCATAGTGGTGTAAAATTCAAGAATGATCAAAATATGGATACAATCAAAGCTAGTATCCGAATAGATATTTTGAACTAAAAAAAGAAATTTTATTTTTAGAATTGAATAGTGCCGTATATCGTGAATAGTGCCAGTATATGTGAATAAAGGCCATATCGTGAATAGTAACCCGACACCAAAAGATAGAAATTCCACAAAAATCATCTTCACGCTTCATGAATAGTACTTTCGTGAATAGTAACTTTCGTGAATATTAACTCATGAATAGTAACTTCGTGAATAAGAACTCATGAATAGTAACCCCACATGAAAAAGTTCCAAATTTGATAAAAACTTCAGATCAACATTTCAAAGATAATGATATTGAAGAAATAATATCATTACGAAAAAATAATATCCCTTACCTCAAAGAATCGATTACTTGGAAGGAAAGGTCTCAAGTGATGCTAAATGAAACTTGTCTTTGAATAAAGAACTCTCAAAGTATCTAAATACTCACAAAATACGCTCAATAAAATAGAGAGAAAAGAGAAAAACTTTGTTTCGGTGTGATTTTCAATTCTAACTTAGCCCTCTATTTATAGGAAAATGTTAGCACCGCCAAGGCATTTAACTCTGCAACACCGATGGCTTTACTCCGCTACTATTGCCACCCACCACATTTGAAATGAAATTCAGACATTTTTCACCAACCACAAGTGGGGCCCACCAATTCTAGAATTTTCCACCAAAATCATTTATAACCTAATTTACGAATCGACCACCTCTTAAAATTCATAATAAATTATCGCGCTCATCTTTAATCGGTTCAAAATTTGTGGACATATACTCAACTTATATATGTATAACATATCCAAAATTACAACGACCCAACTGATTCGGATTAAATATTATAACTCACACAATAAAGTCAGTAATAACACCGATTTGATTTTTTTAATACCTCGATCCGGCAAAAATACAAATAAAACATCTCAAAGATTAATTCCTTCATTAATAACCACATAAATAAATCCATCATTTATATTCATATAAAATAAATATTTCCTTATCATATGAATCAATAATTAATTATTCACAAATAATATTAGTAATCACATTTATGACAACCAGTTGTTCCCGAGAAAGAGGGGCTTTCAATAAGGATCTCTCCTTCTTCAAGCCTTGAATTAGGTGACCAAACCTCTCCTTAGATGTAACTTTCTAGACATTGCCAATAATGTTATCTAATAATATTATTCAAATAATATGAATTATTGATCCGATAATGGGAAATCATGTGCGATGATAATTATTGAAACAATAATAATATAAAATATCAACGCAACAATTATTGAATCAATAAAATAAAATATTGAATAATAAATCTTGTGAAAATTATTGAGTAGTGCCTTCTTACGTAAGGATCAATAATTCAACAATCTGCAATACCGCGTAATGCTTTCTTTGTGCAACCACGTATTCATCAGTATTTTAACCACCGGGTATTCCAACGGTCTTAATTCGTAACAACTACGCCATTATTTATAACCACCCAAACTTTGTCGCTTTCCTCATCCAATCGCTTTCCATTATGGGGCCCATACATGGTCAAGCTGTGCGTCGCATTTAATATTCCCAAGACAAGATGAATATTCCACGACCAAACGAATATTCCCCGACAAAAATGAATATTTTATAACCACTTTCTTATTTTGAAATATTTGCGTGATTTAACCCTTAACTATCCACATTAATCAAATCAACCCTTACTATTTCAAATAATAAATAAAGGAAATTCCTTTTATTTAAAAATTTTCGGTCTTACAACCTCCCTCCTTATGAAATTTCGTCCTCGAAATTGACGTGACGACTCGGTGTTTTGAAAAGGTGAGGATACCTCGCTTTCATTTCCGCTTCCAATTCCCGTGTCATTTCCTCTATAAAGCATGATTCCTCCACAAAACTTTAACTTGTGGTATGACCTTTTGCGTAGGACATGCTCCTTCCTATCCAAGATCTTGACAGTACCTCCTCATACGTTAAGTCCTCGGCTATCTCGTCCGGGTTCTAACTCTATAACGTGGTTGGGTCTTTCACATATTTACGAAGCACCGATATGTGAAACACATTATGAACACGAGACATACTTGGAGGTAACGCAAGTCTATAGGCTACATTTCCTACTCGGTCAAGAATTTAAAATGGACCGATAAATCGTGGATTGAGCTTTCCTCTCTTCCCAAATCTTGTAACTCCTTCCATGAGCAACTTCGCAATAATACATGATCCCCACACTAAATTTCACGTCCTTTCGATGAAGATCCGCATAACTCTTTTGTCGATCTTGTGCTGCTTTGTATACGTTATCGAATCATTTGGATCTTTTCGGTAGTCATACGTATTAACTCGGTCCCAAACAATGTTGTTTCACCCACCTCATCCCAACATATTGGAGAACGACATTTTCGTCCCATATAATGCTTGAATGGAGCCACACCTATACTTGCTCGATAACTGTTGTTGTAGGAGAATTCCACCAATGGTAAATACTTATCCCAACTGCCCTTGAAATCTAGGACACAGAGTCTTAATATATCTTTAAGAGTTTGAGTAGTCCTTTCGATTGCCCATCCGTTTGAGGATGGTATGCCAAATAAATCAAATTGCGCTCATAGCTTTCTACAAACTAACCCAAAATTATGAAGTGAATCTTGGGTCACGATCCGAAACTATGGATACAGGCATGCCATACAACCTCACAATCTCATTTACGTACATACTAGCAAGACGTTCAAGGAATAAGTCTCCGTGATCGGCAAGAAATGAGCAGATTTGGTTAATCTATCAACAATAACCCAAATAGCATTGATGCCTTGAGAAACCGTAGGAAGACCAGAACGAAAATCCATGGTAATGTGTTCCCACTTCCATTTTGGAATCTCAAGTGGTTGCAACGGACCCTTAGGTACTAGATGCTCCGCCTTTACACGTTAGCAAGTTAAACACATCGAGATAAACTTTGCAATCTCTCTCTTCATATTGTTCCACCAAAATGTATGTCAAGATCACGATACATTTTAGTACTTCCGAGATGGATTGCAAATGGTGTATTGTGTGCCTCCATCATAATCTTGTACTTCAAATCGAGTCGTTAGGAACACAAAGTCTAGAGTGGACTCAAGTATTCCTTCTTCATCAATTCTCGCTTAGGAATAGCTCCTTCTTGTACTTTCTTCTTCATACGCATCATTCCGGGCCGGTGGCTTGAGTCGCTTTAACTTTATCGATTAAAGTCGATTATACTCAGATATCATCACGTGGGTACCTAGAGTTTTCATCTCCATCTCTATTATTTGTAAATTATACTGAAATTAGTCTTTGACAATATCGTACTTTCGTGATTATATACGATCTTCTACTCAACACGTCGGCTACCACGTTCGCTTTTCCGAGATGGCATGGTCGTAACATGTCTTTGAAATGAGTCTCCTCTTGAGTTCTTGAAGCTCTTCCCACATTCCTTGCTCCATTCGAATTGTGTATCTCTACGAGTCACCAAGATAATGGAATAGCGATTCGAGAATATCCTTCAACGAATCTTGGATAATAACCAACTAAGCCTGAAAGCTACGTATTTCGATTCATCGACTTAGGTTGCTCTCAACCGTGACTCATATCCCAATCTTGGATAAAGACGTCACAATGACACCTATCGCTTTACTATCGCATCGAATATGACGTCCCTTACAGAGAGTCTCGCTTAGTGAATTCCACAAAGGAAGTCACAAGATAAAGGCTCGTACCAAATTCATAGTTGAATTTTTAACTCCTCAAGTTCAATAGAGCCATTCGATATGAGATTTTAGAAATGAGTTTTGTACCGGTTCAAATTCGATACAAAATTTAATATCAGGCTTTGGGAGTAAACCAAGAAATTCTTCAGGAAATACGTCAGGAAAAATCAATAACAACAAGAATATTATTCAAATCTGACGTGTCTTTATTCAAATCCATAACATGGACTAAGAAAACTTGACATCCGTAATAAACGAATGACTTCATGGCTTGATATGAAAATGTTTGACTACAATGGTTTGATTGCTTGAATTCGAATAACAGGTTTCTTAGGAATATGAAAACTAACAACCTTACAAAAGTAATCAATTTGGCATGATGAGTAGTTAACCTTAAAATCACATCAAAAGCAAATATCTCTATAGAAATAAGGTTAACAGGTAATGTGATAGTGCCAACTTGAATCAAGCAAGATTTTTAAACAACGGATGTAATGAAAGTTTCTCCTAATGGAGTCTCCACAGATAGGTCAAAGTTTAATTTCTCCGTAGTCAAGTTCAAACGTTGAGCGCAAGTAAGAGAGATAAAAGAATGGGTAGAACCAATATCTAGTAAGGTATATACTTCGCAAGAATTTATAATTAACTAACCTGCGTATAACTTCGTTCGGGTTCCTCACATTTTGACCGAACACGACAAACGCTCTTCCAAGAACCGTTGACTTTGACTTTTCTGGGACATCCTTTTGAGTCACCATTCTCGCTGGACTGGGTTTCGATATCGTACAATCTCGAGCGATATGTCCTTCTTTTCCACAATTATAGCATACCTTGGAAGGCTTTGAACAGTTTGACCTTATATGTCCCTCCTCTCCACATCTGTAGCATCTAACTGGCGATCGTTCTCTTCCCCTAGAATTTGTTGATGGTGCCGATGTCACTTGACGCGTCTTCCGTCATCATTAAATCTTCTCTTTTTAGATTGGACATCTCTTTCCATAATATCAACGCGTCGCGCGGCTTTTACCCCATGCATCACTCATTCTCACTGCTTCGCTTATTTCTTCTTTCACCTCGATTCCACTTTATCATCTTATACTCGCCAAAGAGTGCTTACATTCAAGCATCACATATCGGTAACACAAGCTTGAATCGTTGCATCCTTTTGCTCCACGATTTTCGCAATTCTTCACTTTCGCTTCTTCTAACTCATGAATACGATTTTGCAATTCTACATTTTGATCATAAAATACCTCTAATAAACTCTCTTCGGTACCTCTTCTTCCTCTTCTTCCTCACTCTCACCGCTACCTCTTCGACTATCTCAAAAGCAACTATCAATTCTTCACTCACCACATGGATATCTCTAATTCCTTCTTCTTTGACATCACATTATCCTCGGTTGGCGATTAGAGGTGTCTCCACGATCTCATTCACTCCATTGTTAACGCTCTCAATGACCGTTCTTAAAAACTATCATAAAACAAGGGTTAATTAAATAAATTAACAAATCACATAATACCCTATATTACGACCAACCAACAAATAAGCTTAGGTAGGACACACTAGCGAAGATTTTACTCTCTCTCCCTCCTAGTTCTATTCCCCGATCTCCGCCAGAGATCATATCCCTAAGCTCGATATTAACTGTGACGCCCCAAAATAGGTATACACAACACCCATTCTCGAGTCGCCAAATACATGGTACAAGAAGCAAAACTACAACTTCAATAATACAAATGTCGTGTGAAATACGACAATATATACTTGAGTTTAAATATAATATTGTCTTCTAGACAATATCCACACGCAAAAATAAATCCCCATCATAATTATTGATACATTATTTTACAAAATGGTGAGGACTACTAAACAACTCTCTCTAGAACCTTCATTCCATACCCCCGACTAGTACTCGCTACATTCTCGCCTCCCCGAGAAGAAAAATGGAACAACAAGGAAAAGGGTGAGCTCAACTAGCTCAAGAAGAATACTATGACTAAGATAATATACAACAAATTATCGTTAGTCTCCAACAGGAAAAATCGATAGAATACAATAGACAACAAGTTTCGGATCAATATTCGCAATGAAATAATAATTCATAGAAGAATTACGTAGAGAATGAAATCTACTATAATCTATGAATTTAACAGGTCCATCATCAATATTTTATCCTCAGAACATCAATCAATATTCATCTCAAATCAAATATTCATCTTTGCACTACGCCAAAGATATTCATCAATCGGTCATGTTCATCTCAACACTGCTCATCTTTGCACTAAAGGCCAAAGATATTCATCATCGATCATGTTCATTTAAACACTGCTCATCTTTGCACTACTGTGCCAAAGATATTCTTCGAAATCATTCATCTTTTACACTACGTGCCAAAGATATTCAATAATATCATCATTTAAGACCGAGGGTGATGAAAATATTTTTAAAAGAACGAATCCAAAGAAACAAAATGACAAGGATTAAGGATTAAGGATTCGTACTTTGTTTTATCCATGTCCAACAATACCTCAAAAATAATCATAGTGGTGTAAAATTCAAGAATGATCAAAACATGGATACAATCAAAGCTAGTATCCGAATAGATATTTTGAACTAAAAGAAGAAATTTTATTTTTCTATGAATAGTGCCTTCTACGTGAATAGTGTCAGATACGTGAATAGTCTGCGTATACGTGAATAGTAACCGACACCAAAAGATAGAAATTCCACAAAAAACATCTTCACGCTTCATGAATAGTACTTTCGTGAATAGTAACTCATGAATAGTAACTCATGAATAGTAACTCGTGAATAGTAACTCATGAATAGTAACTCCCATACATGAAAAAGTTCTAAATTTGATAAAAACTTCAGATCAACATTTCAAAGATAATGATATTGAAGAAATAATATCATTACTGAAAAAATAATATCCCTTACCTCAAAGAATCAAGATTTGGAAGGAAAGGCTCAAGTGATGTTTGAATGAAACTTGACTTGAACAAAGAACTCTCAAAGTATCTAAATACTCACAAAATACGCTCAATAATATAGAGAGAGAGAGAAAAACTTTGTTTCGGTGTGATTTTCAATTCTAACTTAGCCCTCTATTTATAGGAAAATGTTAGCACGCCAAAGCATTAAAACTCCAAGAACCCGATGGCTTTACTCGCTACTATTGCCACCCACCACATTTGAAATAAAATTCAGCACATTTTTCACCAACCACAAGTGGGGCCCACCAATTCTAGAATTTTTCACCAAAATCATTTATAACCTAATTTCTCTAATCACCACCTCTTAAAATTCATAATAAATTATACGCTCATCTTTAATTGTTCAAAATTTGTGGACATATACTCAACTTATATATGTATAACATATCCAAAATTACAACGATCCAACTATTTGATTAAATATTATAACTCACACAATAAAGTCAGTAATAACACCGATTTGATTTTTTAATACCTCCAATCCGGCTAAAATACAAATAAAACATCTCAAAGATTAATTCCTTCATTAATAACCACATAAATAAATCCATCATTTATATTCATATAAAATAAATATTTCCTTATCATATGAATCAATAATTAATTATTCACAAATAATATTACGAATCACATTTATGACAACCAAATCGCTCCCCAGAAAGAGGGGGCTTTCCAATAAGGATCTCTCCTCATCGGCCGCCGCAATTAGGTGACCAAACCTCTCCTTAGATGTAACTTTCTAGACATTGCCAATAATGTTATCTAATAATATTATTCAAATAATATGAATTATTGATCCGATAATGGGAAATCTCGTCAAAGTTGACAATTATTGAAACAATAATAATATAAAATATCAACGCAACAATTATCAATCAATAAAATAAAATATTGAATAAGAATTCATCGTGAAAAATTATTGAGTAGTGCCTTCTTACGTAAGGATCAATAATTCAACAATACCATGCAATACCGTGGTATCGCTCTTTGTGCGAACCACGCCAGACATCAGATTTTAACCACCGGTATTCCAACAGCCTTAACTTAGAATAACTACGCCATGCTATTTATAATCACCCAAACTTTGTCGCTTTCCTCATCCAATCGCTTTCATTATGGGGCCCACACATGGCTACTGGTAAATACGAATATTCCCGACAAAGATTTAATATTCCACGACCAAACGAATATTCCCTACAAAATGAATATTTTATAACCACTTGCTTATTTTGAAATATTTGCGATTTAACCCTTAACTATCCACATTAATCAAATCAACCCTTACTATTTCAAAATAATAAATAAAGGAAATTCCTTTTATTTAAAAAATTTGGGGTCTTATGATGTATGTACAATCCTGCATCAGATCGCATGCACTGCTTTTGTTATAATGATCCAAATCACATCCAAAACAACAGACATGAAAAAATTTCAGCCCATAAAATATTAAACTTTTTTTAGTTGTTTTAAAAAAAAGCAAAAAAAAGTCTGCATTTTAAGAAAGTAAGGGCTCCTTTACAGGAACCTAACCTATATATATATATATATATATATATATATATATATATATATTTACAACTTTTATATACAATTTCAATTAGGCATTGTAAAATTATTGAGATGGTGTAACTAAACTATAAATATAGATGAACAATACAGATACACACATTCTAACCTATTAAATAGAGGTACTCATCTTAAAACTTATTCCTACTCTCATACCGGAAGTATCTCTCGACAGCTCAAATCGTTAAGTACTTTCTGGTGATTCCTTTTATGCATATGCACGTCCAAGCCGGGAGTTGAACATGCTGTCAAATTCGATAGCTAACACGAGATACAGAAGAAAAAAAATAAATTAGTGCAGAATTATAAAAAAAATATCATTAAAGAAATTGTCTACAAAATTTATTAAATTGGTTTTAATGACGGTGACTAGAAATGTTTAAGGTGTAGGACAAAGCCATAACCGAGTTGTTTGAACTTGTAAATCCATAATACATTTGAACTTTCATTTATCAACCCTGTTGGGTCATGATATTTCACCTACTGGGCCAAATGGATTGGGCCTACTTATTTAGTTATTCTCTTGGGTCATTATTATTGGGCCTTGTTATTAGACTAATTCATTGGATTATCTTGATTGGGTCTTACAAAGTCTTGGGCCAAATTATTGAACCGACCCATTAGATAATTTAAATATCTACATCTTTGACTTGCAATGATGAAAAAAGATAACGGTCTACCGAGATCTCTGCCATACATTAATGTGGATGGGATTATAGTCGGCCGGTGGTGGTGAACAGTAACAGTATGTAGTGGGTGAACTGCATGCAATCGGATGGGACCGTCAGAGTCAGTGGATAGACGTCAGACAGCAGTAGAAGGCATGGTTAACCGGGCAGGAGAGTATAACATAGCAAGGAAGTCATTCAAGTAAAGGTAACTGATAATTTTATCTCTCTCAATACACTAGATATTTTATCCTCCATTGTTAACCTTGTGATCGCCTGTACTGACTCTCACGCCTGAGCTAACCCCCCGACGGTCGAAGCCGTCAAGCTTTTGGTGTTGATCATGTTTATTGTGCAGGATCAGGAGGTCTTACGTGATTGGGACGTGACAGAAGATCTTGGCGTTAACATTGGCGCTAGAAGGAGGGTCTGTGTTCTAGTGTCCTTGAGATTTCAATCACTTGATTTATTTGTTCTACGTCGAAAAGAATGGCGAGGAGTAGAACTAGTACACCGGAGGGACAACCGATGACTGTAAGTTTGTCGTTACCACGTGTTTCTATTAAGGATCACTTGGGTCCTTCCAAAAGTGCTCATGAGAGTACGGCTTCCAAGTATGATTCGGGGGGTTCTCGTTCGAGAGCCCATGGTGAAGCCCGAAGAAGGTTGGTGTTTGCTGATGATGGAGGTCGTGACCAGGATAGAAGGCGGGTAGAAGGCTCACCGCTAGAACTCGTCATCGAGGTGGTTGAGATGATAAAGCTGCTAAGTTGGCGAAGATGGCGGATGAGGCAGATAAGGCTTTAGAGGTTCTTTTGAAGCAGAGGGAGGACATAGCCGAACAGATGCTTCGGATTACAGAGTTGAAGGACGATACATCTACTTATGTAGAGTCTGAAAGACGTAGCAAACCTAGAGATGGGCAGTAGAGAGAAGGGAAAGAGCCTATCCATTCTGGTCAAGTGTCTCAGGGATGACCTCAGGAACGAAGGAGATCAAGGAGTAGAACTCCTGAGGTGTCAAAGAAAGCACTTCTTGTGATCGGTTCTCAAGGTCGTGATGGTGGTAGACAAAGAAGCCGATTAAGAGAGTATGCACCTGAGAATAGAACGAGAGAGCACCAGCGTGAATATTCTCATCGTGATGACAGGGCCACACGCCGAAGTAGATCCAGAAGTCTATCGAAGGCAATGGGATCTGATAGAGGAGGTCGGTCCACTCAGAAGAAGAAGGTATCTCTAGAGAAGGAAGTCTCCTCGAAACCAGAAGGTGTAGATTTCTTGGTGAAGGAGTTAAAGGAGCTTCAAAAGCAGTTGGGTGAGGTTCACCAAGTGAAGGACACTCCGGAAAAGAAGGCGTCTCCTTTTTCCTCGAATATTCTTAAGGAGAAAGAAGATACCACCAAGAAGTTGCCTCACATGGAGAGTTATGATGGGTCAGGGGTTCCTTACGACCATAGCCAGGCATTTGACAGGCTGATGGACTATTATGATTTCACCAATGCTGCCAAGTGTCACACGTTTGTCACAACGTTGAGGAAAGATGCAAGGCAGTGGATGGGGACTTTGCCTGCAGATTCTATATCTTCATGTTCCGAGCTTTGTGATAAATTTCATGCTTGTTTTGGGAAAAATAGAAGGAGAGAGAAGCCTACGGGTTCTCTAGCATAAGTTTGGCAATTTTCAAATGAATCCTTGGGCTTATACGTAAAACGCTTCAGGGAGGCAATTGGTCAAGTGGCAGACCTCAATGATCTTCAGGCTGTCGGGTTATTTCAGAATGGCTTAGATTTGGTAAAATCGGAGAAGTTGGTGAAAAAGCTGATGTTTCACCATCCGAAGAGCTTGGCCGAAGCTTTCGATAAAACTGAGGGCTATATTGTGGTAGAGGAGGCTATGAATAGCCTGAAGCGTCCTTCTTCGGATCACATGAAGGAGACGGATATTTCTAAAGCTGAAGGCGATCAGAAGAAGGTGGGAGGATATAGTGATCGGCCAAAGGGCAGTTCGAAGAAGTATAACAACACATGGCGACAGGGAAGTAATCGCCCACCTGTTCTTACCCAAAAGGTGAACAAGGTTTACACCAAACTGAACACGGATAGGTCGGTGATTTTAGATCAGATCAGGAACCAACCGTTCTTTGAACCACCTCATGATAATATCAAGCCAGGGCAGGGCAATGCTCGAAAATTTTGTGACTATCATCAAGCTACAGGTCACGATACTAATGAATGTTGTAATTTAAAGGACTTTATAGAGAGGAAGGTTTAGAGTGGTGTGTTGGTTCAGTATGTGGCCGGAAGCGATCATCAGCAGGAACAACAGAATGCAGATTGGACTGTTCAAGTGATTCAACCGGTTCCTCCCGTACAACCTGCTCCAAATCAGCCGCCAAGGCACGTCGTTGATGTAATAACCAGTGGGACGACAGGAAAATTGGTGGGGAAGAAGAGGAGAGGGTATCTGGACTCGGTCATGTCTATGGCAGGTGTTCTCCCGAAGATTGATAGACCATTCCCAGGGACAGTTATAGCTTTTACTGATGCAGATTATCCTTCAGAACCCATCGAACCCCACATCACAAGTGGGTTCGGTTGACATGAAACGAATGATGATAGACAACGGGTCTTCCGTGGATATTCTGTATGCCCATGCTTATCAGAGGATTCATCTTGATGGGTGAAAGATGGAGGTGGGGCAGGAGGCACCTTTGTATGGCTTTAGCAAAGATCCGGTTAAAGTGGAAGGAACTATTGAGCTACCAGTCATCTTGGGTACTGCTCCACAACAGGTAGAAATAATATGTAAATTCTATGTTGTGCATGTAGATTCGGCCTATAACGCCATATTGGGATGACCTACTTTGACAGCCCTACAAGCAGTGACTTCCATTCCTCATTTCAAGATCAAGTTCCCAATAACACATGGAGTCGGAGAGGTAGCAGGGGACTTGGATCCGCCGCATTTACGATGCTATCGGAATCATTGTTATAAGCCGGGGTAGGGTTCGACAAGCAAAAGCAGACCATGGCGATAGAAATCGAGCCATTTATCCAAAGCAGTTTGGAGCCATTGGTTATGCCTGCAGGAGACACGGAGAAGATGAGCTGGTTCTTGGGAAGAAGGACAAAACAGTGAAGATAGGTTCGGGTCTGCCGGAACCTCTCCGGACAAACCTTATGGAACTTCTTCGCTGTTATACGGATATCTTTGTATGGGGGCCTTAGGATATGCCTGGAGTCAGCTGAATGATTGCCGAGCACCGATTGGATGTGGACCCATCAAAGAAGCCAGTTCGGCAGAAGAGACGGATCTTTGCACCAAAAAGACAAAGGATCATTGATGAAGAGATTGCAAAGCTGATAGCTGCTGACTTCATCTTTAAGATCGATTACCCAGAGTGGATGGCTAATGTGGTGCTGGTCCAGAAGCAGAATGAGAAATGGCGAGTGTGCATCGACTACACGGACCTGAATAAAGCTTGCCCGAAGGACTTCTATCCTCTACCCCACATCGATCAACTCATTGATGCGACTTCGGGGTATGCACTACTAAGCTTTATGGATGCTTTTTCAGGTTATCATCAGATCTCTATGTGCAAGGAAGATATTCTGAAGACGGCATTCATCACACACCGTTTGGTGTATGCCTACAAGAAGATGACGTTCGGCTTGATTAATGTTGGGGCCACATATCAGAGAATAATGAACTTCGTCTTCCAGAAGCAGCTAGGAAGGAATATGGAGGTGTATGTGGATGACATGATAGTGAAGAGCATGATCGTTCAGAAGCACTTGGATGATCTAGAGGAATGCTTTCAGACGATCCGTCATCACAAATTGAGGCTCAATCCTACCAAATGCACCTTTGGGCTCGGTGCAGGAAAGTTCTTGGGTTATCTGGTCAGTCAGAGAGGTATTGAGGCCAATCCAGAGAAGATCCAAGCTATTTTAAACATGAAGACTCCTCAGTCATTTAAAGATGTTCAACGTCTGACCGGGAGGATTGCAGCTTTAAGGAGGTTCATGTCCAAGTCGGCAGAAAGGTGTTTGTCGTTCTTTGGTACGTTGAAGGGACCGAAGAATGCGAAGACATTCCAGTGGACTTCAGAGTGTGAAGATGCCTTCCAAGGCATAAAGACGTATTTATCTTCGGCTCCTTTATTGGTAAAGCCAGTTCCTGCTGAGCCACTTTATTTGTACCTGGCAGCTAGTTCGTTAGCAGTGGGAGCAATGCTGGTTCGAGAAGTTGGGGGAAGACAGCATCCAGTCTACTATGTCAGTCATGTTCTAAGGGATGTTGAAACTAGGTACCCGAATATTGAGAAATTTGCCTTTGCTTTGATAATAGCCAGTCGAAAGCTTAGGCAATATTTTCAAGGTCGGCTCCTAGTCGTTTACACGTATCAACCGCTGAAGAAGGTGATGAGCAAGCCAGAAGTTTCGGGGAGATTGGCTGCATGGACAATGGAGTTGTCCCAATTTTTCATCAAATTTCATCCCCGAACAGCTATAAATGGGAAGGCCTTACCTGATTTTATGGTGGAATGTTCATTCACAGAGGCAGATGCAGAGATGCCGTGTCAAGTGTCCGACCGATCGATTCTTGACTCTTCAAAGACAAACCTGTGGTTCATGAACGTTGTATGCAGATGGGTCTTCTACTACGGACGTCAGTGGAGTAGGGATTATTTTAACAAGTCCGGAGGGATTCAAAGTGCAGCAGGCCATCAGATTTGGGTTCAGAGCGACGAACAACGAGGCGTAGTATATGAAGCAAGATTGCCGAGTCCGACTAGCGAAGAGTCTCGAAGTTCAGAAGTTAATCATCTACAGTGACTCTCAGTTGGTCGTCAAGCAGGTTTCAGGGGAGTATGAAGCTCGAGGTTCAAGGATAATCAAGTATTTGGCCGAGTTGAAGGATCAACTTCAATATTTTCTCTCCTATGAGTTTCAGGGTGTAGAGCTCAATGACAATTATATTGCCGATGCATTGTCGAAGCTGGCCACTACGGATGCCAAAAATTTTGATGGGTCAGTTTATTTGGAGGTTCTGCAGCAGCCGAGTATCCAGCATGAAGTCGTGATGTGCATTGAATGTTCTAACTGTTGGATGACTCCATACATAGAGTATCTGGCAGATGGTGTCCTTCCTTCGGATCAGATGTTGGCCAAGAAGATCAAATATAAGAGCACCAATTTTGTCCTTATTGATGGGGATCTTTATCGAAGGGCTTTTTTGTCACCATTGTTGAACTGTTTGGTTCCATCTGAAGCTGAGTATGCTCTTAGGGAGGTTCACGAAGCCATCTGTGGAGACCATATGTGTGACGCCCCCAAAATAGGTATACACAACACCCATTCTGAGTCGCCAAATACATGGTACAAGAAGCAAACTACAACTTCAATAATACAAATGTCGTGTGAAATACGACAATATATATTAATGAGTTTAAATATAATATTGTCTTCTGATAATATCTATACTCAAATAAATCCCCATCACATCTATTGATACATTATTTTACAATAATGGTGAGGACTACTAAACAACTCTCTCTAGAACCTTCATTCCATACCCCCTTACTAGTACTCGCTACATTCTCGCCTCCCGAGAAGAAAAATGGAACAACAAGGAAAAGGGTGAGCTCAACTAGCCCAAAGAAGAATACTATGACTAAGATAATATACAACAAATTATCGTTAGTCTCCAACAGGAAAAAAATCTGATAGAATACAATGTATACAACAAGTTTCGCATCAATATTCGCAATGGAAATAATAATTCATGTAAGAGTTACGTAGAAATGAAATCTACTATAATCTATGAATTCAATAAATTCATCATCAATATTTTATCCTCAGAACATCAATCAATATTCATCTCAAATCAAATATTCATCTTTGCACTACAGCCAAAGATATTCATCAATCGGTCAAAGTTCATCTCAACACTGCTCATCTTTGCACTAAAGGCCAAAGATATTCATCACCGGTCATGTTCATTTAAACACCGCCATCTTTGCACTACGTGCCAAAGATATTCTTCAGAATCATTCATCTTTGCACTACAAAGCCAAAGATATTCAATAATATCATCATTTAAGACCGAGGATGATGAAAATATTTTTAAAGAACGAATCCAAAGAAACAAAATGACAAGGATTAAGGATTAAGGATTCATACTTGGTTTTATCCACGTCCAAAAATACCTCAAAAATAATCATAGTGGTGTAAAATTCAAGAATGATCAAAACATGGATACAATCAAAGCTAGTATCCGTAATAGATGTTTTGGACGAAAAGAAGAAATTTTATTTTTCGATGAATAGTGCCGTGATACGTGAATAGTGTCAGATATCGTGATAAGTGCCGATATCGTGAATAGTAACTCACACCAAAAGATAGAAATTCCATAAAAAACATCTTCACGCTTCATTAATAGTACTCGTGAATAAGAACTCGTGAATAAGAACTCATGAATAGTAACTCGTGAATAGTAACTCATAAATAGTAACCCCGATATGAAAAAGTTCCAAATTTGATAAAAACTTCAGATCAACATTTCAAAGATAATGCTATCAAGAAATAATATCATTACGAAAAAAAATAATATCCCTTACCTCAAAGAATCAAGATTTCTAAGGAAAGGCTCAAGTGATGTTTGAATGAAACTTGTATTGAACAAAGAACTCTCAAAGTATCTAAATACTCACAAAATATGCTCAATAATATAGAGAGAAAGAGAGAAAACTTTGTTTCGTGTGATTTTCAATTCTAACTTAGCCTCTATTTATAGAAAAATGTTTGCCACCAAGGCGCACTTGACCAAGCACCGATGGCTTTACTCGCTACTATTGCCACCCACCACATTTGAAATAAAATTCAGCACATTTCTTCACCAACCACAAGTGGGGCCCACTCAATTCTAGAATTTTCCACCAAAATCAATTATAAACCTAATTTCCTAATCCGACACCTCTTAAAATTCACAACAAATCATTCGTGCATTTTAATCGGCTCAAAATTTGTGGACATATACTCAACTTATGTATGTATAACATACCCAAAAATTACTACCACAATCCAACTATTTGATTAAAAATTATAACCCCATTAATATATCTCAAAACCCCGATTTGATTTTTAATACCTCCAATCCGATAAAATACCGATAAAACACCTCAACATTAATTCCTTCATTAATAACCACATAAATAAATCCATCATTTATATTCATATAAAATAAATATTTCCTTATCATATGAATCAATAATTAATTATTCACAAATAATATTACGTAATCACATTTATGACAACCAGTCGCTCCTCAGAGCAGGGGCTTTCCAATAAGGATCTCTCCTCATCAAGCGCCGCAATTAGGTGACCAAACCTCTCCTTAGAGATGTAACTTTCTAGACATTGCCAATAATGTTATCTAATAATATTATTCAAATAATATGAATTATTGATCCGATAATGGGAAATATCATGCGAAGACAATTATCAAAACAAAGAATAATATAAAATACCAACGCAAAGAATTATCAATCAATAAAATAAACTATCGAATAAGAATTCACCGTAATAATTATTGAGTAAAGTGCCATCTTACGTACGAATCAATAATTCAACAATACTGCAATAATACCGTGTGCTCTCATCAAGCAACCACGCCAGACATCAGATTTTAACCACCGGGTATTCCAACAAATTTTAATCAGTAATAACTACGCTGCTATTTATAACCACCCAAACTTTGTCGCTTTCCTCATCCAATCGCTTTTCCGTTATGGGGCCCACACATGGTCATACTGTCGTCATTTTAATATTCCCCGACAAAGATTTAATATTCCACGACCAAACGAATATTCCCCGACAAAAATGAATATTTTATAACCACTTGCTTATTTTGAAATATTTATGATTTAACCCTTAACTATCCACATTAATCAAATCAACCATTACTATTTCAAAATAATAAATAAAGGAAATTCCTTTTATTTAAAAAATTTTCGGTCTTACAACCTCCCTCCTTATGAAATTTCGTCCTCGAAATTGACGTGACGACTGGTGTTTTCAAATGGTGAGGATACCTCGCTTTCATTTCCGCTTTCCAATTCCTGTGTCATTTCCTCTATAAAGCATGATTCCTCCACAAAACTTTAACTTGTGGTATGACCTTTTCAAGCGCTGTAGAGGACATGCTCCTTCCTATCCAAAATCTTGACAGTACCTCCCTCATACGCTAAGTCTTCTGCTATCTCGTCCTGCTTCTAACTCTATAACGTGGTTCGGTCTTTCACATATTTACGGCAGTACGATATGTGAAACACATTATGAACACGAGACATACTTGAGGTAACGCAAGTCTATAGGCTACATTTCCTACTCGGTCAAGAATTTGAAATGGACCAATAAATCGTGGATTTAAGCTTTCCTCTCTTCCCAAATCTTGTAACTCCCTTCCACGGAGCAACTCGCAACAATACATGATCCCCTACATTAAATTCCACATCCTTTCGATGAAGATCCGCATAACTCTTTTGTCGATCTTGTGCCGCTTTTATATACGTTGTCGAATCATTAGTCATACGTGCATTAACTCTCGGTCCCAACAATGTTGCTTCACCCACCTCATCCCAACATATTGGAGAGAACGACATTTTTGTCCATATAATGCTTCAATGGAACCATGCCTATATTTGTTTAATAACTATTGTTGTATGAAAATTCCACCAATGGCAAGTACTTATCCCAACTTCCTTTGAAATCTAGGACACGTAGTTTTAATATATCTTCAAGAGTTTGAGTAGTCCTTTCGATTGCCCATCCGCTTTGAGGATGGTATGCCAAACCAATCGTAAATTGCGTGCCCATAGCTTTCTACAAACTAACCCAAAACAATGGATACCGGCATGCCATGCAATCTCACAATCTCATTTACGACATATACGAGAAAGACGTTCAAGGAATAAGTCTCTCAGATTCGGTAAAAATGAGCGCATTTGGTTAATCTATCAACAATAACCCAAATAGCATTGATGCCTTGAGAAATCGTAGGAAGACCCAGAATCTAAATCCATGGTAATGTGTTCCCACTTCCATTTCTAATCTCAAGTGGTTGCAACGGACCTTAGGTACTAGATGCTCCGCCTTTACACGCTGGCAAGTTAAACACATCGAGATAAACTTTGCAATCTCTCTCTTCATATTATTCCACCAAAATGTATGTCAAGATCACGATACATTTTAGTACTTCCGTGATGGATTGCAAATGGTGTATTGTGTGCCTCCATCATAATCTTGTACTTTTCAAATCGTAGTCGTTAGGAACACAAAGTCTAGAGTGGACTCAAGTATTCCTTCTTCATCAATTCTCGCCCTAATAGCTCCTTCTTGTACTTTCTTCTTCATACGACGTATCGCCTGCCGGGGGTCGAAGCAAATTTTAACTTTATCGATTAAAAGTCGATTATACTCAGATATCATCACGTGGGTACCTAGAGTTTTCATCTCCATCTCTATTATTTGTAAATTATACTGAAATTAGTCTTTGACAATATCGTATCTGATTTATATATACGATCTTCTACTCAACACGCCGCCTACCACGCTCGCTTTTCCAGGATGGCATGGTCGTAACACGTAATTGAAATGAGTCTCCTCTTGAGTTCTTCAAGCTCTTCCCACATTCCTCGCTCCATTCAATTTTTGTATCTCTACGAGTCACCGCGATAATGGAATAGCGATTCGAGAATATCCTTCAACGAATCTTGGATAATAACCAACTAAGCCTAGAAAGCTACGATTTCGATTACCGACTTAGGTTGTTCTCAATCGCGACTCATATCCCAACCTTGGATAAGACGTCACAATGACACCTATCGCTTTACTATCGCATCTAATATGACGCCCCTTACAGAGAGTTCGCTTAGGTGAATTCCACAAAGGAAGTCACAAGATAAAGGCTCATGTACCAAATTCTATAGTTGAATTTTTAACTCCTCAAGTTCAATAGAGCCATTCGATATGAGATTTTAGAAATGAGTTTTGTACCGGTTCAAAGTCGATACAAAATTTAATATCGCTCTTTGGGAGTAAGCCAATAAATTCTTCAGAAATACGTCGGAAAATCAATAACAACAAGAATATTATTCAAATCGACGTGTCTTTATTCAAATCCATAACACGGACTAAGAAAACTTGACATCCGTAATAAACGAAAGACTTCATGGCTTGATATGAAAATGTTTGACTACAATGGTTTGATTGCTTGAATTCAATAACAAAGTTGCTTAGAATATGAAAACTAACAACCTTACGAAAGTAATCAATTTTGGCATGATGAGTAGTTAACCTTAAAATCACATCAAAAGCAAATATCTCTATAGAAATAAGGTTAACGTGTAATATGATAGTGCCAACTTGAATCAAGCAAGATTTCTAAACAACTGGATGTAATGAAAGTTTCTCCTAACGAGTCTCCATAAATAGGTCAAAGTCTAATTTCTCCGCAAGTCAAGTTCAAACGCTGAACGCAAGCAAGAGAGATAAAAAGAATGGGTAGAACCCAGATTCAGTAAGGTATATACTTCAAGAAGAATTTATAATTAACTAACCTGTGCTAACTTCGTCGGGTTCCTCGATTTTGACCAAATCACAACAAACGCTCTTCCCTAATCGCTGACTTTGACTTTTCTCGACATCTTTTTGAGTCACCGTCCCCTCATAACTAGGTTTCGCCATCGTATAATCTCGAAAGCGATATGTCCTTCCTTTCCACAATTATAAAGCATACCTTGAACTGCTAGGGCGCTTGGCGATATGTCCCTCTTTCCGCATTTGTAAGATATACCATCGGTGGTCGCTCTCTCCTCCCTTAAAACTAGTTGCTCATTGGCCGACGCCTTCACATGGTCGCTGTTGAATCTCCTCTTTTAAAATCTCCTCCCACTCGCTTCTTCTATTTTCATGGCCACGATTACCACCCGTGAGTGGTTACCGCTTTCGTTGTCACGTATTCTTCTTTCTCCGCCGGTTATCGTTATTCGATGATCGCTATCTTTCGTTATGATCCTCGGTTATGGTCCCTCAATTGACGTATTCGTTATCTCGCTCTAACAACCGAGCCCTCGCTGACAACATCCGAATAGAGAGAAAATTTATGAGAAATGAGATAATCGACGTATGTCGGTTTCAAACCTCTCGTAAACATCCGCGTCATACGCCTCATTCTCCACCAAATGAGGTGCAAACCTCGATAACTCCGCAACTTCGCCTCGCATCGGGACACCGCCATGTTATTCTCGCTCCAATCTAATAAACTCCACTTCCTTCATATGACGAATACTTTCGTGGAAGTACTTGTCATTGAACTCAATTTCTTCAAATGTCTCTCCATGACATGCCGAAAGTGCAAATGAATGGGTACGCTTCACGATTCCCACCAAGAATCACCTCGCCACGGAACATAAAAGTAGCGAATGGAACTTTCGTTCCTTCGCATCCCAAGACATCGAATATCTTGGTAATTTGCTTGACCCATGTTTCCGCCATGATCGGATCTCGGCTTTCCCTGCACTTCGTGGTCCCAACTTTGAATCGCTTGGTCAGACCACCCGTGAATTGCTATCATCTCCTCCTCAGATTTTGAACACGAGTCTCCTCGTCGATTTTGCATGAACCGCAAAAAGCTTTTAAACATCCCCTCGCTCATCATCTCGCCAAAGGTGTGTTATTCACAGAGAGGTACATTGCCACTTTGTTAGACGCTCTCCTCGTTGTTAAGTACATGTATCTCCACGGTCTCATTTACACCACTATTAATATTCTCAATCGACATTCTCAAATACTCATCATAAAACAAGGGTTAATTAAGGAAATCAATCACATAATATCCCTATATATATCGACCAACTAACAAATAAGCTTAGGTAGGACACACTAGCAAAGGATTTACTCGCCTCTCCCTCCTAGTTCTATTCCCCGATCTCCGCCAGAGATCATATCCCTAAGCTTTGATACTAACCGTGACGCCCCCAAAATAGGTATATACAACACCCATTCTCGAGTCGCCAAATACATGGTACAAGAAGCAAACTACAACTTCAATAATACAAATGTCGTGTGAAATACGACAATATATATACATGAGTTTAAATATAATATTGTCTTCTAGACAATATCTATACTCAAATAAATCCCCATCACATCTATTGATACATTATTTTACAATAATGGTGAGGACTACTAAACAACTCTCTCTAAACCTTCATTCCATACCCCACTAGTACTCGCTACATTCTCGCCTCCCGAGAAGAAAAATGGAACAACAAGGAAAAGGGTGAGCTCAACTAGCCCAAGAAAAGAATACTTATGACTAAGATAATATACAACAAATTATCGTTAGTCTCCAACAGGAAAAAATCGATAGAATACAATAGACAACAAGTTTCGCATCAATATTCGCAATGAAATAATAATTCATAGAAGAGTTACGTAGAGAATGAAATCTACTATAATCTATGAATTCAATAAATTCATCATCAATATTTTATCCTCAGTAACATCAATCAATATTCATCTCAAATCAAATATTCATCTTTGCACTACAGCCAAAGATATTCATCAATCTAATTATGTTCATCTCAACACTGCTCATCTTTGCACTAAAGGCCAAAGATATTCATCACCATTCATGTTCATTTAAACACCTCATCTTCATCTTTGCACTACAAAGCCAAAGATATTCTTCAAATCATTCATCTTTGCACTACAAAGCCAAAGATATTCAATAATATCATCATTTAAGACCGAGGATGATGAAAATATTTTTAAAGAACGAATCCAAAGGAAACAAAATGACAAGGATTAAGGATTAAGGATTCATACTTGGTTTTATCCACGTCCAAAAATACCTCAAAAATAATCATAGTGGTGTAAAATTCAAGAATGATCAAAACATGGATACAATCAAAGCTAGTATCCGTATAGATGTTTTGGACGAAAAGAAGAAATTTTATTTTTCGATGAATAGTGCCAGATACGTGAATAGTGTCAGATACGTGATAAGTGCCGATACGTGAATAGTAAATCGACACCAAAAGATAGAAATTCCACAAAAAAACATCTTCACGCTTCATGAATAGTACTCGTGAATAATAGAACTCGTGAATAGTAACTCATGAATAGTAACTCGTGAATAGTAACTCATGAATAGTAACCCGACATGAAAAAGTTTCAAATTTGATAAAAACTTCAGATCAATATTTCAAAGATAATGATATCAAGAAATAATATCATTACGAAAAAAATAATAACCCTTACCTCAAAGAATCAGTACTTCGGAAGGAAAGGTCGGAAGTGATGCTGAATGAAACTTGTATTGAACAGCAACTCTCAAAGTATCTAAATACTCACAAAATATGCTCAATAATATAGAGAGAGAAAGAGAGAAAACTTTATTTCTGGTGTGATTTTCAATTCTAACTTAGCCCTCTATTTATAGAAAATGTTAGCCTCACCAAGGCATTTTGACCACCACCGATGGCTTTACCGCTACTATTGCCACCCACCACATTTGAAATAAAATTCAGCACATTTCTTCACCAACCACAAGTGGGGCCCACTCAATTCTAGAATTTTCCACCAAAATCAATTATAAACCTAATTTCCGAATCCGACACCTCTTAAAATTCACAACAAATCATTCGTGCATTTTTAACGGTTCAAAATTTGTGGACATATACTCAACTTATATATGTATAACATACCCAAAATTTACCACAATCCAACTATTTGGATTAAAATTATAACTCCCAAGAATATATCTCAAAACCCCGATTTGATTTTTAATACCTCCAATCCGATAAAATACCGATAAAACACCTCAACATTAATTCCTTCATTAATAACCACATAAATAAATCCATCATTTATATTCATATAAAATAAATATTTCCTTATCATATGAATCAATAATTAATTATTCACAAATAATATTACGTAATCACATTTATGACAACCAGCCGCTCCTCAGAAAGAGGGGCTTTCCAATAAGGATCTCTCCTCATCGGGCGCATGAATTAGGTGACCAAACCTCTCCTTAGATGTAACTTTCTAGACATTGCCAATAATGTTATCTAATAATATTATTCAAATAATATGAATTATTGATCCGATAATGGGAAATATGTAAAAGACAATTATCAAACAAAGAATAATATAAAATACCAACGCAAAGAATTATCAATCAATAAAATAAACTATCAATAAAGAATTCACCGTAATAATTATTGAGTAGTGCCATCTTACGCATTTAATCAATAATTCAACAATACAGCAATACCGTAATACATCGCAAACCACGCCAGACATCAGATTTTAACCAACGGGTATTCCAACAAATTTTTAATTACGGAATAACTACGCCGTTATTTATAACCACCCAAACTTTGTCGCTTTCCTCATCCAATCGCTTTTACATGGGGCCCACACATGGTCATGCTACTGCGTCGTTTAATATTCCCCGACAAAGATTTAATATTCCACGACCAAACGAATATTCCCCGACAAAAATGAATATTTTATAACCACTTGCTTATTTTGAAATATTTGCGTATTTAACCCTTAACTATCCACATTAATCAAATCAACCATTACTATTTCAAAATAATAAATAAAGGAAATTCCTTTTTATTTAAAAAATTTTCGGGGTCTTACAATATGGTTGCTAAGTCATTAGCCTACAAAGTACTTCGGCAGGTGTACTACTGGCCTACTATCTTCAAGGAAGCTACGGAGTATATAAGAAGTGCGAGAAATGCCAGCTCAACAGTCCGATCCCACATCAACCACCAGAAGAGTTATACTCGATCTTATCTCCTATACCCTTTGCTGTCTGGGGGGTGGATATACTGGGTCCATTGCCGAAAGCTAAAGGTCAAGTCAGTTTTGTTATAATCGCCATTGATTACATGACCAAATGGGTAGAAGCGAAGCCACTTAGGTTGATAACGGAACAAGAATGTTTGAAGTTCATGAAGGAGTCAGTAGTGTTTCATTTCAGAATTCCTAAGTTAGTGATATCGGACAACAGACGCCAGTTTGTGGGATCGAAATTTGAAGGGATTTTGAAGGAGTCGAGTTCAAAGATGAAAGACTTCATGGCTCATCCACGATCGAATCCAGGCGGTCGAGGTGACCAATGTAACGTCACCGAATGGGATCAAGCGCAGATTGGATGAAGCTAAAGGAAGATGGCCAGAAGAGCTACTCAGTGTGTTATGGGCTTACCGGACTACACCGAGGACTACAACAGGGGATTCACCTTTCAGACTGGCCTATGGTACTAATGCCTTAGTCCCAGTTAAGATTGGATCTCCAAGTCTTTGGGTCAGTCAGTTTAAGGAGATCTACGATGATGAATGGCTGAAGATCAACATGGATCTGCTGGAAGAAGTCAAAGAGACAGCTTTGATCAGATTGGCAGCCTATCAGCGAAGAGTGGCTAAGCATTATAATAAAGGGGTAAAGCTTCGTAGATTTGAAGTGAGGGACTTCGTCCTCAGAGAAGTCAAAGCATCTACGCCTCAGAATTTGGGAAAGCTGATGCCGAATTGGGAAAGACCGTATGAGGTAGTTGAATTACCAAAGCCAGGAACTTATCGATTAAAGGCATTAGACGGATCAGAAATCAAGAACACTTGGCATGCTGGTAGGCTTCGGAAGTATTTTCAGTAAAGATCGAGTCAGTCTCCCGGAAGTCTGTAAATATTAGATCATCATCAATAAAAGATTCACTTTTTCATAATTGATCTTCTTTCTATTGGTCCTAAATTCACAATGGTGTAAAGAGGACCGAGTGGACTAGCTGACCATTCGATGGTAGCCTTATCGGCAGGAGTGTCCTCATGGGTTTGTTATACCCTACGTGATAAACAAATTCCATAGTCCTTTTAATATTATTTTACCGCGAGTGGTAAACAAATGCAGCGAAGTAAGGAGGTTCGGTCGGACTCGCTGACCATTCGATGGTAGCCTTATCGGCAGGAGTGTCCTCATGGGCTTGTTATACCCTGCGTGGTAAACAAATTCCATAGTTCTTTTAATATTGTTTTATCGCGAGTGGTAAACCAATGCACCGAAGTAAGGAGGTTCGGTCAGACTCGCTGACCATTCGATGGTAGCCTTATTGTCAGGTGTGTCCTTATGAATTTGTTTCACCCCGTGTGGTAAACAAATTCCATGGTCCTTATATACTTGTTTTACCCCGAGTGGTAAACAAGATCCCGATTGTGACGACCCCAAAATAGGTCCATTCCATCCAACCCATTCTGAGTCGCCAAATACATGGTACAGAAACAACTACAACTTTATTATCACAACAATAAAACAGTGAGTTTAAATACAAATATTATCTTCTAGACAATATTTATACTCAAATAAATCCTCATCGCATTTATTGATACATTATTTTACAATAATGGTGAGGACTACTAAACAACTCTCTCTAGAACCTTCATTCCATACCCCGACTAGTACTCGCTACATTCTCGCCTCCTGAGAAGAAAAATGGAACAACAAGGAAAAGGGTGAGCTCAACTAGCCCAAGAAGAATGTTATGACTAAGATAATATACAACAAATTATCGTTAGTCTCCAACAGGAAAAATCGATAGAATACAATAGACAACAAGTTTCAGATCAATATTCGCAATGGAAATAATAATTCATAGAAGAGTTACGTAGAGAATGAAATCTACTATAATCTATGAATTTAATAAATTCATCATCAATATTTTATCCTCAGTAACATCAATCAATATTCATCTCAAATCAAATATTCATCTTTGCACTACAGCCAAAGATATTCATCAATCCATTCATGTTCATCTCAACACTGCTCATCTTTGCACTAAAGCCAAAGATATTCATCAATCGGCCATGTTCATCTCAACACTGCTCATCTTTGCACTAAAGGCCAAAGATATTCATCACCGGCCATGTTCATTTAAACACCTACTCATCTTCTTACGGAGCCAAAGATATTCTTCAAATCATTCATCTTTGCACTACAAAGCCAAAGATATTCAATAATATCATCATTTAAGACCGAGGATGATGAAAATATTTTTAAAGAACGAATCCAAAGGAAACAAAATGACAAGGATTAAGGATTAAGGATTCGTACTTGGTTTTATCCACGTCCAAAAATACCTCAAAAATAATCATAGTGGTGTAAAATTCAAGAATGATCAAAACATGGATACAATCAAAGCTAGTATCCGTAATAGATATTTTGACGAAAAAAGAAAAATTTTATTTTTCGATGAATAGTGCCGATACGTGAATAATAAGGTCAGATACGTGATAAGTGCCGATACGTGAATAGTAACTCCGACACCAAAAGATAGAAATTCCACAAAAAACATCTTCACGCTTCATAGTAATAGTACTCGTGAATAAGAACTCGTGAATAGTAACTCATGAATAGTAACTCGTGAATAAGAACTCATGAATAGTAACTCCGACATGAAAAAGTTCCAAATTTGATAAAAACTTCAGATCAATATTTCAAAGATAATGATATCAAGAAATAATATCATTACGAAAAAAAATAATATCCCTTACCTCAAAGAATCAAGATTTCTAAGGAAAGGCTCAAGTGATGTTTGAATGAAACTTGTATTGAACAAAGAACTCTCAAAGTATCTAAATACTCACAAAATACGCTCAATAATATAGAGAGAGAAGAGAGAAAACTTTGTTTCGTGTGATTTTCAATTCTAACTTAGCCTCTATTTATAGAAAATGTTAGCCCACCAAGGCAGACTTGACCACTAATTACCGATGGCTTTACCGCTACTATTGCCACCCACCACATTTGAAATAAAATTCAGCACATTTCTTCACCAACCACAAGTGGGGCCCACTCAATTCTAGAATTTTCCACCAAAATCAATTATAAACCTAATTTCCTAATCCGACACCTCTTAAAATTCACAACAAATCATTCGTGCATTTTTAATTCGGTTCAAAATTTGTGGACATATACTCAACTTATGTATGTATAACATACCCAAAAATTACCACAATCCAACTATTTGATTAAAAATTATAACCCCGCATAATATATCTCAAAACCCCGATTTGATTTTTAATACCTCCAATCCGATAAAATACCGATAAAACACCTCAACATTAATTCCTTCATTAATAACCACATAAATAAATCCATCATTTATATTCATATAAAATAAATATTTCCTTATCATATGAATCAATAATTAATTATTCACAAATAATATTACGTAATCACATTTATGACAACCAGTCCGCTCCTCAGAAAGAGGGGCTTTCAATAAGGATCTCTCTCATCGGGCGCCGCAATTAGGTGACCAAACCTCTCCTTAGATGTAACTTTCTAGACATTGCCAATAATGTTATCTAATAATATTATTCAAATAATATGAATTATTGATCCGATAATGGGAAATATCTGTAAAAAGACAATTATCAAAACAACAAATATATAAAATACCAACGCAAAGAATTATCGAATCAATAAAATAAACTATCGAATAAGAATTACCGTAATAATTATCGAGTAGTGGCCTTCACGTACGTAAGATCAATAATTCAACAATACTGCAAATACCGTGCAGCATCGCTCTTCAGGCAACCACGCCAGACATCGTATTTTAACCACCGGATATTCCAACGGTTCCAATCCAGTAATAACCTACAATCTTAATTCAGTAATAACTACGCCGTTATTTATAACCACCCAAACTTTGTCGCTTTCCTCATCCAATCGCTTTCCATTATGGGGCCCACATATGGTCACAATACCGTCGCATTTAATATTCCCCGACAAAGCATTTAATATTCTACGACCAAACGAATATTCCCCGACAAAGATTTAATATTCCACGACCAAAACGAATATTCCCCGACAAAAATGAATATTTTATAACCACTTGCTTATTTTGAAATATTTATGATTTAACCCTTTACTATCCACATTAATCAAATCAACCCTTACTATTTCAAAATAATAAATAAAGGAAATTCCTTTTTATTTAAAAAAATTTCGGGTCTTACAACCTCCCTCCTTATGAAATTTCGTCCCTCAAAATCGACGACGTACTGGTGTTTTCAAAAGGTAAAGATACCTCGCTTTCATTTTCGCTTCCAACTCCCGTGTCATTTCCTCAATAAAGATGGTTTCTCCACAAAATTTTAACTTATGGTATAACCTCATACATAGGTCATGTTCTTTCCTCTACAAAAATCTTGACAGTACCTCCTCGACGTTAAGTCTTCTATTATCTCGTCCGGGCTCTAACTCAATGACGTGTTTCGGTCGTCCACATATTTACGTAACATCGATACGTGAAAAACGCGTTATGAACACGCGTCATACTTGGTGGTAAACGAGTCTATAGGCCACGCTTCCTATTCGATCGAGAATTTCAAATGGATTAATAAATCAAGGTTCGAGCTTTCCTCACCTCACCGATTCTCGCTTTTAAAATAACAACTTCTTGCACCTCCTTCTTCAAATTCATCACCCGGTGTAGTAGCTTGAATGTTTTAACTTTATCGATTAAAGTCGATTATACTCAGATATCATCATGTACTCAGATATCATCATCTCAGATATCATCACGCGGGTACCTAGAATTTTCATCTCCATCTCTATTATTTGTATATTATACTTAAATGAGTCTTTGACAATATTGTACTCGTATTTTGTATACGATCTTCTACTCAACACGCCGCCTACCACGCTCGCTTTTCCAGATGGCATGGTCGTAACATGTCTTTGAAATGAGTCTCCTCTCGAGTTCTTCAAAGCTCTTCCCACATTCCTCGCTCCATTCGAATTTTGTATCTCTACGAGTCACCACGATAATGAAATAGCGATTCGAGAATATCCTTCAACGAATCTCCGATAATAACCAACTAAGCCTGAAAGCTACGATTTCGACATTATCGACTTAGGTTGCTTCTCAATCGCGACTCATATCCCAATCTTGGATAAAGACGTCACAATGACACCTATCGCTTTACTATCGCATCTAATATGACGCCCCTATAGAGAGTCTCGCTTAGGTGAATTCCACAAAGGAAGTCACAAGATAAAGGCTCATGTACCAAATTTATAGTTGAATTTTTAACTCTCAAGTTCAATAGAGCCATTCGATATGAGATTTTAGAAATGAGTTTTGTACCGGGTTCAAAGTCGATACAAAATTTAATATCGCCTTTGGGAGTAAGCCAATAAATTCTTCAGAAATACGTCGAAAAATCAATAACAACAAGAATATTATTCAAATCGACGTGTCTTTATTCAAATCCATAACATGGACTAAGAAAACTTGACATCCGTAATAAACGAATGACTTCATGGCTTGATATGAAAATGTTTGACTACAATGGTTTGATCGCTTGAGTTCGAATAACAAAGTTGCTTAGAATATGAAAACTAACAACCTTACAAAAGCAATCAATTTTGGCATGATGAGTAGTTAACCAATCAATCCCAAAAAGCAAGTATCTTTAAAGAGATAAGGTCAACAAGTAAGGTAATGGTGCCAACTTGAATCAAACAAGATTTTTAAACAACTGGATGTAATGAAAGTTTCTCCTAACTCTGAGTCTCCATAAATAGGACAAAGTCTAATTTCTCCGTAGTCAAGTTCAAACGCTGAGCGCAAAGCAAGAGAGATAAAAGAATGGGTAGAACCCCAGATTCAGTAAGGTATAAACTTTGCAAGAATTTATAATTAACTAACCTGCGTGCTAACTTCGTTCGGGTTCCTCGTGATTTTGACCGGCCACGACAAAACGCCTTCTTCCAAGAACCGCTGACTTTGACTTTTCTGGGGACATCCTTTTGAGTCACCGCCTCACCGCACTAGGTTTCGATATCGCATAATCTCGAGCGATATGTCCTTCTTTTCCACAATTATAGCATACCTTAAACTGTTGTAGGCGCTTTGGGATGATATGTCCTTCCCCGCATTTGTAACATACGACCGATGGTCTTTCTCTCCCTTGAACCGGTTGCCACATCGGCGCCGACGCCTTCACATGGTCGTTGTTGAATCTCCTCTTTTAAAATCTCCTCCCAACTCGCTTCTTCTATTTTCATGGCCACGATTACCACCGTAGTGGTTACCACCTTTGTCCGTATTCTTCTTTCTCCACCGGGTTATCGTTATTCGATGACTACTATCTTTGGTATGATCCTCGTTATGGTCCCTCATTGAACGTATTTCGTTATCTCGCTTCTAACAACCGAGCCCTGCTTTACAACATCTGAATAGAGAAAAAATTTATGAGAAATGAGATATCGACGATGCCGGGTTTCAAACCTCTCGAAACATCCGCCATACGCTCCTCATTCTCCACCAAATAAGGTGCAAACTCGATAACTCCGCAAACTTCGCCTCGTCATCGACACCGCCATGTTATTCTCGCTTCCAATCTAATAAACTCCACTTCCTTCATATAGACGAATACTTTCGTGGAAGTACTTGTCATTGAACTGCTTCAAAACGCTCCCACGACATGCCGAGTCGCAAATGAATGGTACGCTTCACGATTCCCACCAATAATCGCCTCGCCACGGAACATAAAAGTAGCGAATGGAACTTTATGTTCCTCTCGCGCATCCCAAGACATCGAATATCTTGGTAATTTGCTTGACCCATGTTTCCGCCATGATCGGATCTCGCTTTCCCAGCACTCGTGGTCCCAACTCTTTGAACCGCTCATCAATGTGACCACCCGTGAATTGCTATCATCTCCTCCTCATATTTTGAACACGAGTCTCCCTCGTCGATTTTGCATGAACTACAAAAAAGCTTCTAAACATCCCCTCGCTCATCATCTCGCCAAAGGTGTTATTCACAGGAGGTACATTGCCACTGTTGCAGACGCTCTCCTCGTTGTTAAGTACAGCATCTCCACTATCTCATTTACACCACTATTAATATTCTCAATGACATTCTCAATTATCATCATAAAACAAGGGTTAATTAAATAAATTAACAAATCACATAATACCCTATATTACGACCAACCAACAAATAAGCTTAGTAGGACACACTAGCGAAGGATTTACTCGCCTCTCCTCCTAGTTCTATTCCCGATCTCCGCCAGAGATCATATCCCTAAGCTCGATATTAACCGTGATTTACCCCCCCAAAATAGTCCATTCCATCCAACCCATTCTCGAGTCGCCAAATACATGGTATGTAAACAACTACAACTTTATTATCACAACAATAAAATCAGAGTTTAAATACAAATATTATCTTCTAGATAATATTTATACTCAAATAAATCCTCATCACATTTATTGATACATTATTTTACAATAATGGTGAGGACTACTAAACAACTCTCTCTAGAACCTTCATTCCATACCCCACTAGTACTCGCTACATTCTCGCCTCCCCGAGAAGAAAAATGGAACAACAAGGAAAAGGGTGAGCTCAACTAGCCCAAGAAAGAATGTTATGACTAAGATAATATACAACAAATTATCGTTAGTCTCCAACAGGAAAAATCGATAGAATACAATAGACAACAAGTTTCGTATCAATATTCGCAATGAAATAATAATTCATAGAAGAGTTACATAGAGAATGAAATCTACTATAATCTATGAATTTAATAAATTCATCATCAATATTTTATCCTCAGAACATCAATCAATATTCATCTCAAATCAAATATTCATCTTTGCACTACAGGCCAAAGATATTCATCAATCGGTCATGTTCATCTCAACACCTGCTCATCTTTGCACTAAAGGCCAAAGATATTCATCAATCGGTCATGTTCATTTAAACACCTGCTCATCTTTGCACTACAGGCCAAAGATATTCATCATCCATCATGTTCATTTAAACACCGCGCTCATCTTTCTGCACTACAGGCCAAAGATATTCTTCAGAAATCATTCATCTTTGCACTACAGCCAAAGATATTCAATAATATCATCATTTAAGACTGAGGATGATGAAAATATTTTTAAAGAACGAATCCAGTGAAACAAAATGACAAGGATTAAGGATTAAGGATTCGTACTTTGTTTTATCCATGTCCAACAATACCTCAAAAATAATCATAGTGGTGTAAAATTCAAGAATGATCAAAACATGGATACAATCAAAGCTAGTATCCAGAATAGATATTTTAGACGAAAAGAAAAATTTTCATTTTTCGGTGAATAGTGCCGTATTCGTGAATAGTGTCAGATATCGTGAATAAAGGCCGATACGTGAATAAGAAACTCGACACCAAAAGATAGAAATTCCACAAAAAACATCTTCACGCTTCATTAATAGTACTCGTGAATAAGAAACTCGTGAATAGTAACTCATGAATAATAGAACTCGTGAATAGTAACTCATGAATAGTAACTCCACATGAAAAAGTTCCAAATTTGATAAAAAGTTCCAACCAATATTTCAAAGATAATGATATCAAGAAATAATATCATTATTTAAAAAAAATAATATCCCTTACCTCAAAGAATCAAGATTTCTAAGGAAAGGCTCAAGTGATGTTGAATGAAACTTGTACCGAATAAAGAACTCTCAAAGTATCTAAATACTCACAAAATACGCCAATAATATATAGGAGAGAAAGAGAGAAAACTTTGTTTCGTGTGATTTTCAATTCTAACTTAGCCCTCTATTTATAGGAAAATGTTAGCCCGCCAAGCGCACTTCGACCAAGCACCGATGGCTTTACTCGCTACTATTGCCACCCACCACATTTGAAATAAAATTCAGCACATTTTTTCACCAACCACAAGTGGGGCCCACTCAATTCTAGAATTTTCCACCAAAATCAATTATAAACCTAATTTCCTAATCCGACACCTCTTAAAATTCACAACAAATCATTCGTGCATTTTTAATCTGCTCAAAATTTGTGGACATATACTCAACTTATGTATGTATAACATACCCAAAAATTACCACAATCCAACTATTTGATTAAAAATTATAACCCCAAATATATATCTCAAAACCCCTAATTTGATTTTTAATACCTCCAATCCGATAAAATACCGATAAAACACCTCAACATTAATTCCTTCATTAATAACCACATAAATAAATCCATCATTTATATTCATATAAAATAAATATTTCCTTATCATATGAATCAATAATTAATTATTCACAAATAATATTACGTAATCACATTTATGACAACCAGTACATTCCCAGAAAGAGGGGGCTTTCCAATAAGGATCTCTCCTTCGGCGCCGCAATTAGGTGACCAAACCTCTCTTAGATGTAACTTTCTAGACATTGCCAATAATGTTTATCTAATAATATTATTCAAATAATATGAATTATTGATCCGATAATGGGAAATATCAGGTAAGGACAATTATCAAACAAAGAATAATATAAAATACCAACGCAAAGAATTATCAATCAATAAAATAAACTATATCGAATAAGAATTATCGTAATAATTATCGAGTAAAGGCCTTCTTACGTAAGGATCAATAATTCAACAATACTGCAATACCGCAAAGTGCTCATCAGCAACCACGCCAGACATCAGATTTTAACCAACGGGTATTCCAACTGGCCTTAATCTACGCCTTTAATTGCAGAATAACTACGCCATTATTTATAACCACCCAAACTTTGTCGCTTTCCTCATCCAATCGCTTTTCCGTTATGGGGCCCACATATGGTCATACCGTCGCATTTAATATTCCACGACGAGATTTAATATTCTACGACCAAACGAATATTCTCCGACAAGCATTTAATATTCCACGACCAAACGAATATTCCCCGACAAAAATGAATATTTTATAACCACTTGCTTATTTTGAAATATTTGCGTATTTAACCCTTTAACTATCCACATTAATCAAATCAACCCTTACTATTTCAAAATAATAAATAAAGGAAATTCCTTTTTATTTAAAAAATTTCGGTCTTACAATCGATGGTGCAAGAGGATCAAATTTAATTCACCTTATATACATGATCTCGCTCTCACACTTCGGTAACGATAAGTATGCATTACTTTATTTTGTTCAAGTGTTGAGTTCGGTTCATTATGTCCGGTCTATGATATTCTTTAACTTAATTGATTATATGATCTGTTTGCTTACCTGGTTCACAATTTAAGTTAAGTTCAAAAGCATCTTATACAGTTTCAAAGCTGATTGATGCTGAATTATTGACAAGAAATGAATTATACAGAAGTCATGAGAAACAAAGTTGATATTTCAATTAATATTCGAATATTTACACAAAAAGATAGAAATTTTTACATAAAGGTCCTAATACTAGAATAAAGCAATATCAGATTCAAGCATTATCTTCGTCTTCGGAATCAAGCAGGGCCGGATCTACCTTGGCTGTAACTAGCTTCTCCTTCCCTCGACTTCGGCAGACTTCATAACCTTCAGAGTATACCCGAAGGATTTTTGCATTCAGCTCATCGGATGCTCGGTATTCAGTCTGTATCTGCTTACGCAGTTCTTCAGTCAGAAGAGGACCTAGCTCCTTCAAGGCCTTCAGCTTATCTTGAAGCTTCCGGCGTCTGATCAGGTGCCTTTCTTTATCTTCATGGGCCTTCACTTGAAGATCGTCCACTTGTATTTCCAAGCTCTGATTGGCTATAGCGAGTTCTTCATTTCTATCCCTTAGAACTTCGTTCTTTTCAACAAGATCGACATTCATATTAGTCAGATCTTGTTGATTGGCCTTGGTCGTCTTCAGTTCTTCCTTAGAGGTATTCAGTTCGTCTTTGGTTTGAGCCAAGTCCTTCCGAAGGAATTCATTATTGAACTCTACAATATCCCGTTCATGCCTCTCCTTCGCCAGAGCAGACTGCAGAATGGCATTTTCTTTTCTTGCAGCTTCGGCTTCGAGATGTTTAGGGCGTAAACGCCCAAAAATAGCATTGGCGTGTACATGTTTAGTTTTAACCAATCAATTTTAGATATCTAACCTAAGCATGAAAAGAAATATAAAGATTGAGAAAGTTCTTTACCTGAGCTAGATAGCTCATGCCTTCATCGAGCAGGTCCCCGATTGAGCTGTTGCCAAATCGGTGATCGTCGGCATCCCTAACAAAGGAATTGAAGAGCTGGAAGGGGAAGTTGGCATTGAATTGAGGCCATAGGGTTGACAATGCCATAGCTTCATTCTGGAACTCGTAAGATGAAGGTCCTGGAGGAATGGGTATGGGTTGATCATGAGGTGGAGAGGGGTCAATGTAAATAGTTTTAGGTGATGGGGACCGAGGAGGAACGGTTTGACGTGGTGGTGATGGGGCAGAGGCTGAACTTGGCTGGCTATCAGATGGTCGTTTTCTTTTTCGAGATAATTATGGAATGGGCTCAGCTGGTTCTTCATCGTCAGAGTCTTGAATCTCAATGGGAATTGTTGGGGGAAGATCGGTTGAAGGAGGAGGCACTCGGAGATCTTTGGTTGTCAGAGGAGTGATCTTCGCCCTTAGTTTCTTGACTCGAAGGAGTCTTTTCCGATCATCTACTGGCAGATCGAGTAGACTCCCTCGGGTAGATGTCGGGTTGGTGGTTGGTTCAGGTTCAGGGATGGTTTTAGGTTCTGTTGATGTTGGTTTGGATCGAGGTTTTCGGATAGCTCTTTTCTTCCTACGGGGTTGAAGAGATTCTTCTAGCAGAAGGAGATCCTCAGTTTTTGGATCTTCAGCTTGAGGCTCGGTGGTAGGCACTTCAACAGTTATATCATCTTTTAGAAGGGGCTTCCAATTGGAGAGCTTCGGCAGCTGCTTCTTTTGAGTTTCCAGACAGAAAATCTTTCAAGTCCTTTACATCCGAAGATGTCGGCTTAATCAAAGACACTGCAGAAATCAGAAAGCCATATATCAAAATCTACATCACTTCAAATTTTAAATAATTGTGCAACAAAATGATTCAGAACTTACATTTATGGTCATATAACCAGGCTTGCTTAGTGAGAAGCAAGTAGTTCCATTCCTTCGAGGGGAAGTTTTCAAAGAGTTCTATCATTTCACTCACCCTTTCTTCGGGGATGTCTCCAAAGTCGGCAGATACTTTTTCATCAGTGGCCCAGTTCGGCAGGGATGCAATCTCTGGTCCTTTGATGAAGAACCACCCCTTATGCCATCCTTTGTTGCTAGAAGGAGTGGAGACCAAGGAGCGTCTCTCAAACTTTTCCCCTGCTTTCAGTGATTGTTTACCCAGAACCTTGAATCTCTTTTCTCGGGACTGGGCAACCTTGTAGATGGTGAAGAAGAAATCGAGCGTGGGTTCTACTCCGACTTCATGATAGAATGCAATGAAGGCGAGAATGTGGATCTAAGAATTCGGCACTAATTGGGCGAACCCAACGCCAATAAACCCTAGAAGGGTAACTATGAAAATGTGTAGGGGGAAGCGAACCCCCTTTTCGAGAAGGGTCACGGGTATAGCTGTCCATCCTTCCGGTCGTTGATACATTTTCTCCTCTGACCTCGGAGCCCTCACCTGGTGGGTATCAGGGATTTGATATCGAGTCCGGATCCTTCGTAACTCGATCTCAGTTATATCAGAAGGAGTATTGGCATGAGAAAAGCGTTCCTTATTTCTGAAGAATTCAGAGGGAGCAGGGATGGGTTTCTGAGGTGGTTTCTTGCTCGGAGTGGTAGCTTTGGGGTTAGAACTTGAAGCCACTTTATTAGGGTTGGGATTTGGTGGAACTGTGCTGATAGGAGTTACTAGAATGGGTGAACCTTGTTCGGAGTCTTGGGAAGCCATTGTTGTCGATTTGCAGTAAGGAAGAAAGATCGAGAGAGAAGAAGATAACTCAAAAGTCTGATAGTTCAAATTAGCAAGTAAAAAAATTTCAAATTGGGGGTAAAAGGAGTTTTTATATGAGCGTTTATGACAGTTTCATGAGGCTCAAGGGCGGCACATTTAATGCTGACAATGATGATGAATTTGAAAGGGTAGCGTCTGATTTAAGTCTTAGTTATCTACTGAATTAGACTTCTCAGTTTGGGCTTCCGATTTCTTTTTATAAGGACTATATGTTATTTACTGTTTGGGCCTTAATGAATTTCGTTTTGGGCCTCTTTCAATCCTACCAAGTTCTTCATATCATGGACCGTTAATAATTTTCTATTAAACATCTTGTTTAATAAAAAACTAGGGGGCAATGTTGGGTCATGATATTTCACCTACTGGGCCGAATGGATTGGGCCTACTTATTTGGTTATTCTCTTGGGTCATTATTATTGGGCCTTGTTATTAGACTAATTCATTGGATTATCTTGATTGGGTCTTACAAAGTCTTGGGCCGAATTATTGAACCGACCCATTAGATAATTTAAATATCTACATCTTTGACTTGCAATGATGAAAAAAGATAACGGTTTACCGAGATCTCTGCCATACATTAATGTGGATGGGATTATAGTCGGTCGGCGGTGGTGAACAGTAACAATATGTAGTGGGTGAGCTGCATGCAGTCGGATGGGACCGTCAGAGTCAGTGGATAGATGTCAGACAGCAGTAGAAGGCATGGTTAACCGGGCAGGAGAGTATAACATAGCAAGGAAGTCATTCAAGTAAAGGTAACTGATAATTTTATCTCTCTCAATACACTAGATATTTTATCCTCCATTGTTAACCTTGTGATCGCCTGTACTGACTCTCACGCCTAAGTTATCCCCCGACGGTTGAAGCCGTCAAGCTTTTGGTGTTGTTCGTATTTATTGTGCAGGATTAAGACGTCTTACGTGATTGAGATGTGGCAGAAAATCTTGGCGTTAACAAACCCAATATCCATTGAAGCCACACAAACTCCAAAGAGTATATATGAAACCACCTTAAAATTCTCTACAAACTTAAAAAAGTATACATTTGGAATTATAATACGATCAATATTTATATTTTAAAGTTAATATAAAATAATTTTAAGCTTAAAATTGACATTAATTCATTTAATTTTAATTAAAATCATAATTAATATTGTAAACTTTTTTAAAATAATATTAATTATAATATTTATTATTTCATAATACTCAATAAATTTTATTAATTTTGAATTTTAAAATATCTTATAATTGATTTTCAAAAATTAATAATGATCTTATAATTTAAGCGAAAATAGCTTGTCACTAAAATTTCTTACACCTAGTGTATAGATAATTAATTCTCAAAGAAGAATTACTCTCTTACTTCTACAAAGAGCTCATTCACAAACAAAACAAAATAAAAATTATTCAAAAAATCATTATTTATTGATCATAATATAAAATGACATAATTTCTTCTAGTGTAATAACACGATTTACTACCATACAACCACAACTAAGAAAAAACACTTATTTTGTTCAAGGATAAATATAGAAAGAAATTATATTCGCAAGTTTTATAAGTGAGATTTTCTTTTTTCTTCTTTTTTTTCGGAATAGGAAAATTTTAGACAAATCTTAATATACAACTTTAAAGACTTGTTTATTTTTAAAATAGTTATATAAAGAAATTCATAATAACAGGTAAAAAAATCATCACGAAAAGTTTATGTGATGATTTTAAGTATCACAATGATATATGCCTATCATTAAAGGTTTTATACGTGATGGTTTTGATAATCACGCAAACGTTAGTATTTTTGTGATGATTAATACAATCACATTAACACATAATCTATTGTGATTGGTAAAGTCATCACAAAAAAATAAGATTTTAGAGATCAAAGGTTAATTATATAAAATGATACTTGTAGGATTCAAACCCTCCCCCCATTTACGAACTAAATAACGAGTATTACCACTACACTAAAGCCTAGATCATGATTATAATTTTAAAACAAAATATAAAATTAACTTACTAAACAAAATTATTTCCACATAAAATTTGGTGATTGCAATGACAATCACAAATACTCTATAATGATGGTAAAATTAGTCATCACCATCATATATTTTATTGTTTTGTGATGACTTGAAAATTCCATCACCAAATACATTCTTTCTATAATTGCAAATAAAAATCGTCACAAAAATCTATCTTTTTTAATGATTGTCATGGTCGTCATAAAATATTGTTTTGATTATTTCTTACATTAAAATATTAGTGATAGCTTAAATGCAATCACAAAAATGGTATATCTATAAGTAATGACTTAGTGCGTCACAAAGATTAGTCATCACTAAGAGCCATCATATATACTATTATTTTGCAATTGCTTAAAAAATCCATCATAAATTACTAACTTTTATAATTATTTTTAAAAATTATCATAAAATTCCATCACGTATTTTTATTTTCTATTAGTATATGACCTAATAAAACCTTGACATTAAAAAAAAATAATCAATAAGAGAAAGAATTATTTTTGGGAAGAGAGAAAAGTTAGTTAAAAGACAAACTAAGTTTCAATGGTAGACCTGGTAATTTGGTTTATAAATTGATGAGTTAACCTTTATTAATTAGGTACATTTGGGTTGGCTAACTATTTTAAATTTTTTTAATTGGTTAAAATTTAAACTCATATTTTTCGAAAGAAAAATAGACAAACCAATTAACTAATTTTGACACATTTTAAACGAGTTTAATATGAGTTTTGATGGAAATATGAATTGTGATACAATGGAAAGGGCCGCATACGCATCAACGTCAATGCGAATCTAGCACATTTAGAGACTTGATAAATATAAGTAATTAATAATGAGAGTAAATACTCGGTTACATGTGAAGTTGGATAATAATTTTGTTACAGTTGTTCTACATAAGAACTTCATTATTTTGAAAATATAGATATAGACTTATATCTATATTTTTTATGCTGTTAATATTTTTAAAATAAAAATAATAATGTCAAAGTAATAAATAAATATAATTTTCAGTAATTAATGTTTGATAACAAGTGTTATTTAAAATATTAAATATCACAAAACTCATTCACCCCCATTTTACAGTATATAAAAATTTAGAGAGAAGTTAAAAGGAAGATAAAAACAATTAATATATTAAGTAATTTATTTAATTGAACCATAATTCAACTTAACATGCCCATTCTCTTGATTTTATCTCTACTCAGCAATTTTTTTTTCTTTTTTTTCTTCTTTTTTTGTGTTAACATTATTTTGAAAACTTATTCAATTCCCTTTATATCCTTTCCATCCCTATTAATTATCTCACATATACAGTGAAACGATTAATTTTTACAACAGAGTTTTAGTTTTTCATTTTTACTTTTTCTGTCCCAGCCTCTTAAAGCACACAGTAGTGTGTGTACAAGGTAACTAGTTCCAATATCCATAACCATCTGGAGCAAGCTACAACAACAGAGTTTTGTGTTGTTCTGTTTAACTGTAACAAAATTTTACACAAATAGAAGGCAAACTCTAGGAACACAGTTTTGACAGAGACTAAATGTACATTATCCAGTTTACTGTAGGACATAAAGAAAATTGCTTGTTCTTCAAACCTGGGGTTTCAAAATAGTTTACTATTACAAAGAAAAGGCCTCAGCATTAAACATGAACAACAAAAATGCCTGGAAAATGTAACTCAAATATTGTTTAGGAACGCTTTAGTGTTCAGAATTAATCACTTTCCATTGTTAAAACCAATAGTGAAAAATACACAACAAAAAACTCAACAAACTTTTTAGGTAAAGCATGTCAACGTAATAACAGACGAGTCTTTGAGAAAATGAAATCCACAGCAACCAGGATAAAATTAAAGACTCACATGAGTAGTGTCCCGCTCTGAAACTTATTTATTTGACGTCAAGTAGCTCAACGCTTTTGGTTTTTCAGCACAGCTAGGACAGATTACTAAAGATTGTAGAACAGTCGGTATAATGACAAGGAAGCTTAAATACAGAGATGCAATACTTCAAGCATGAAGCATTTCAGTTTTCAATTGACCATGTGACTCTGATACAAGGACTTCAATCTTCAACTGACCATGCTTTCAGAGATCCAGGTAGCTGACAATGAATGAAAAGTTCGTCACCAGTGAATCCATTACAATAGTATGCGAGAGGAAAAAAGTTCATGGAAGATAGATAAAGGAAGGAATTACCCTTAAAAGTCTTCTGAAATACATAATTATTAAGAGGCTTCAGCCTCAGTAGCTCCACGTTCCGCTTCACAGTTCGATGCATTCTCTGAGTTGTTGACACGGGAGCTGCTTTTAGACTTTTCCCCTTCAAAAGATACAGGACTTTTTGATACCAAGTGAGATCGAGTTTCCTTGGTTTCGAAATTTTCAGGCCAAACCCCACTTGGAGTACTCAGTAAACTAGTAGCTTTTCTTTCACAAGGTAACCTAGCAGATGCAGGTGATTCAGGAGTCTCAGGAAGTTTTCCCAACAACTCTAGAGGCCTATGAAAGAGCAAATGAGCAACAGTACGGTCGATGGTATTGGTATTAGTCTCTACCTCTGTCATTTTATCAAACCTGCAAAGTGATGATAAGCTTATAAGTAAGACTGACAAAAGGAAAGTACAGCTTGTTGTATGAATCATTGAACTAAATAACAAAGGTTCCAGGTTGATAAGAATAGTCTAGCTTACGCTGTGCAAAAGGAACTCTGCGCAAATGGCATATATACTAATATACATGTCAAATTATGAAGGAAAGTAGAAACAAATTTCAGAATGGTAATAGTTCAAGATGACAATAATGTAGTAGGTTACAGAGTTGGTGTCTCGATACTTAATTTTAATTGAAAATCCCAGAAACTGAAATTTCTCACTATTTCAATTACATTAAAGCTTCGGAGTTCCAACTCAGACATCTTTAACTAGGAATCTTTAATGCTTATCTTCACTTTTCAAAATAAGAACTTAAATTTGAAATTTATTTTCCTATATTAATAAACTATGGTTCATTTGGTAAGTCTGAGAAGAAAAATTAACCAGAGCAAAAAATGAATTAGGAAAAAATTTAGACGTGCATTCTAAAATAAGTGAAATTTGAAAATTATTGGTATATTTTGGGGAAATGTTTTTGTTACAACTCTCAATAATTTAATTTTTAATAACATGATCAGTCCATGACCACTTTTGGCAAAGATTGTTTGATTATTGTCAAGTTACAAAAAGCTTAAGCTGATTGAGAGAAGGTCCAACAATGCATATCATGATTTAACTCCCACTAGAACATGGAGAGAAGAGTTTGATTGATCCATTATTACATCTTTTGGAAAAAAGTTAATTTGATTATTGTCAAGATACCCAATGCTATAGCCGCTTGAGGGAAAGCCCAACAATATATATCATGCTTTAACTCTCACTTGATCCATCACTACATCTTTGGTAAATGATTAGTTTGATTATTGTCAAGTCACCCAAAGCGATAGCTGCTTGAGAGATAACCCAACAATCAATCTTTAGCAATTCTCCTTGCGTGGGACTTCCACATTAAGAAATTAAAAGTGGTACATCATGGTTCAAAAACCAAAGTTACCACACAGACTGCACTTGCATTATCAACAGAAGGGAATCAACAACACTCAAAAAGACTTGAAGCCCAGACTGATAGGGATCGATTCGTGAGACGTCGTCGTGGTGGATGATTCGCTATTTAGTTATTTGTTTATCAGTTATTTATTTATTTAGCTTGTTGGACTTCTTATTTATTGGTTTATTTTAATATTGGATAATTTATTTATTAGAGTTTATATTCTTATAAATATGCTTATAAATCATGTCAGACTCTTTACACTTTTGGTATTGAAATTATCCTAATTATTGGTTGCGATCGATACTTTTTCTCCTTCCTCAATTGGGAAACCCTAAGGGTAGTGGTTCTCCTGCAGTTGAATCACCCTAGTTCTTTTAATTTTCCTTATTAATTTATGACTTTCAATTAATTATTTGTTCATTATTTTCCGTCCTACATCATATTGACATCAGAGCTTAAGGTTTCTCCATCAATTTCTTAATTTTTGGGAGATTTTGGGTTTTCAAAAAAAAAATAAAGTTACTGCTCATCGGAGTTACTGTTCATCGCCCAGAGTTACTGTTCTTCGCAATTCACTGTTCATAAAAAATTTTGATGCTCCATTGTTTTGGAGATAAGGAGGTAACCCTATCTTTCCTAATTTAAATTAAAAAGCCTTGCAAAGTACCCCAAATTCCGCTCTTCATTTAAATATTGCCCCACAATTTATTAGTTTACATTTTTTCACCCCTGTTTCTTGAATAAAAAGCCTTAAACTTTTAACCTTAGCACTTTTCACCCCCAGTCTCATACTTTCTGTTCAATTACCTCCATTTAAAAAAACAAAAAAGTAAAAGTAAATATTTCATTTTGAACAATCGGATTTTCAATATTTAATCACTTGAATTCCCTTCATTCATTAGTTCTAAAATTTTTGAAAGCTTGTTTTGGATTTATTCTTTTAAACTCATTTTATTCCATCTAGTTGCATATTATTCGATTATTATAATTAGCTTTTGCAATTGCGATTGCATAGGCTTAGACTTTTAATTTTAATTTGCTTCAATTAAAATTTTGTATTATCTTAGCTTTGCACTTGCATTTGCATCATGCCTACACGTACCCAAGCTGCTTTAGAAGAAATTCAGGACCAATTAGTGGTCATAGTTGCACAACTGGGTCAAATAAATGATAGGATCACGCACTTTGAACAAAGACAGCGCGTAGTAAAACCTCAGGGGAATAATGGGAATGGCATGTCAAAAACCTACATGTTAGGCACCATGAACATCCTACTAGGCATGATCCTTTATTATTATGACTATAAGAAAGCTAAGGTAGATTTGATCCCAATGCATTTATTGATTGGTTGTTTAGTATGGAGAAGTATTTTAACTTGAGATGTCTGAGGATAGGAATGTGCGATTCGCCAAAATAAAATTGGTGAAATTGGCCAGTTTATTCTGGTCAGGAGTTGAGAGACTTGAAGCGTGATAGATTGACCATTATGAAGTTCAAGAATGGGTTACGACCTAAAATTCAATCACACAACCTAACCAGTAGCATCACTACCCTAGATGACCTTTTTTAGTCAGCTTTAGATAATGAGTATAGGTTACAGGGTATTGCTAGGAGAACCCCTTCTTACTCAGGTCAGCCTAGTGGCCGAAATTTCTCGCAGAGTTTTCCCCTTTTCTCAAGTGTCCTCAATGGCAAGTAACACTGTAACCGGGCCATTTCGTGACAATGGGAATGGTGTAGCCACACTCAACTCTCAGTCTACTACCCAGAAGAGGTGCTTTACGTGCAAGAGGTTAGTGCACAAGTCTTTTAAGAGTCCCAATCACAATCGCCAACATGTAACAAATAATAGAGGGAACTTCAAAAGAGGAGGGATATTGTCCGGGATGAGGTCGAGGGTGAGTATGACTCGCAGGATGAAGAAGTTAATGAGCCCCTAGAGGAGATGAGTAATTAGGTAGGTGTCATGAGATGTAGTTTCACGAGTCATAGGAGAGAGGATGATTGGAGGAGAACCGTCATATTTCAAACCTACAACAAAGTAGGTGGTGTCTCTTCTAAGTTGATCATTGATGGGAGTAATTGCTTAAATGTTGTTGTTGAGTCCGCCTTACCACAGACGAAGCTAAAGGCAAAACCACATCCCCAACCTTTTAGTGTCACCTGAGTCAACAAGACATCCATTCTTGTTGTCAAAGAGATGTCTAGTGTCGATCCACCTTCAGGGCTATGAGGAGAATATTTGGTGTGATGTCCATCATATGGATGTTGCACATATTCTACTATGGCTAGGGCGACCTTGACTATATAACCGTGATGTGACTCATTATACGAGGACGAACACGTGTTTACACACAATGAGCAAAAAATATCATTAGCACATGTGAGACCCCGAGTGTCATCCAATAGTCAATCAAAGGAGACTAGCTTACCTACCCAACAAACCAAATCACTCCATATTCTTAATAGAAAGGAGTTTGAGTGGAGTGTGTTGGAGGAGAAGGTTATATATGTGGTGGTAGCTAGAGAGGTGAGAGATGTTCCTGTGGAGAGTAGTACAGAAATTCCTAGTAATGCTAGCCAAATTCTGCATGAGTTTGCAAATGTTATGCCTAGTCAGTTGCCCGATGGGTTACCACCTCTCAGGGACATTGAGTATGCCATTGACCTTGTTCCAGGGACTTCTTTACCTAACTTGCCACATTATAAGATGCATCCCACATAACAGACTGAGATGGGACGACAGATAGGTGAGTTGTTGAGGAAGAGCTTTGTTAGAGAAAGTCTTAGACCTTGTGTCGTTCAAGCCTTATTCACCCCTAAGGTTAATGGGAGTTTGAGGATGTATTGTGATAGTCGAGCTATAAATAAGATCACCGTCAAGCATACGTTCTTGATGACATGCTAGATATGATGACTGGGGCTCGTGTTTTCACCAAAATAGACTTGTGGAGTGGATACCACCAAATCCGCATCCAAGAGGGAGATGAGTAGAAGATTGCCTTTAAGACAGGAGACGAACTTTATGAGTGGTTAGTCTTACCTTTTGTCTTAACCAATGCACCCAACACATTTATGAGATTTATGAATCAGGTGATACGGCATTTCATAGGCAAGTTTGTAGTGGTCTATTTTGATGACATCCTCGTTTATGATGTTCTTTCAGTTTTTGTTGTGGTGGACCGTTTCACTAAGATGACATTTTATTCCTTGCAGCAAATTGATAATGTCTCACATATTGCCATGATTTTCTTTAGTGAGGTAGTGAGATTGCATGGATTACCATTGAATATAGTTTCCGATATAGATGTTAAATTTACGAATTATTCTAGAAAAACTCTCAGGAAGAAACTTAACATTATGCTTCAGTTTTTCAGTACTTATCATCCATAGACCGATGGACTGAGGTTGTTAATAGGAGCCTAAGTGATTTAACATGATCCTGACTAGGGTCACATCAAACGATGAGATAAATCATTTTCAAGAGAGGAATGACGAGGACAAGGCCAGCTTGGGCGTGGACGATAGTCGACGAGATCAAACGTGGGCAGATCCAATTCGCGTTTCGATTGGTCCAGTTACAAGGGCATGGGCTAAACGGTTCAAAGGACTTAATGGTTTAATCTAAAAAATTTGGGATGATTAGGGTTCAAGGATATCCGATGATGCTACTAAATTCATTAACTTCGTTCAAGTGATTGGTCCAAGTCCAACGCATCAGCCCATGTTGACACCAGCACATTAGGGCCCCAGTGCCCAACGTCAGCATGCCAGGTCCCCGACGCCCATCCAAAGCACCCCAACATGCCCCGAACAGCGCCTCCACGCCCCAATCAACGCCTAGGCACCCAAAACCAACGCCTCAACGCTCCTTGACCAGTGACGTTCTACCTATTGAGTGCCTAGGCGCTCTAACTAGCGCCTTGGCGCTTGGCCCCGATTCTGAAAGGTTTTGAGACGGATATGAGATAGAATTTAGGGAGTTTTTTCAATTATAATGCAATTAGGAAGCTTTTTAGCTAGTGTTTTCATTCCAAATTGATTTGTTATCCCTTATAGGGTTAGGGTTACTTATTCACTAGTATAAATAAGGTTTTAGCTGATGTAAAGGATATACAATTCCATCAATTAATAAAATTTCTTGTGAGATTATTTTCTCTTTGGTTCTTTGAGAACTTCTTTGAATTGTTCATAGTATACCATGAGGATCAACCTGACTTATTATACTCATACAACAATCCATATAGTTGTGTGACTTCTTCTATCGCATCAATTATCAATACGATTGTACAAAAGTTCTTGCTTACATATAAATAACGGGTCAAGGTGTCGTTGGTGTCCATTCAACGCAAATTCCTTACACTATTGATTGTATCAAGGTTCTCACTTCAATATAAGCGAAGGGTTAAGGTGTCGAGCGTGTTCCACGAATATAATCTTAGTATTAGAGCTAAGTATCTAGTTGGTTATCTATCCTTTAATTTTATTGTTTGAATATCAAAAAAAATCCAGTTTGTTTTCAATTGCTTGCTAACCCATTCAATAGCGATAATCCGAGCATTCAATAATCAATCCCGACGAAGTAATACCATAAAATACTACAACCATAACAAGCTTTTTCGAAAATTTAAGGACATACAAGGAGTTTACAAAGCGCACGACCCGTAACTTTGTTGGTAACCCGAGATTCACACCGTCTATTTTTGTTCTTGATAAGTTCTTGTTGAGTTGCATAGGAAACTGTGAATTTTGTTTGGTGAATTTATAAATAACCTACACCAGAGAATATTTGAGCGGAAAAAGGCAAGAGTGGTGAGATCATTCGAGGGTAAACCCAGTAGAGTGACGAGTGATTCCATAATTGAGCGAAAACACGTAATGGAGTGGTGAGGAAAATTTTTATCTACCAACCCTTGTTTTGCAGAAAATATGTCTAGCTTAAAGGATAAAGGTGCTTTTAAAGAGTCCCCAACAAATTTTGATCTGAAGTTTGTGATGAAAGTCGTAATCAAGCGGTTAGTTCCAAGCCACTACCACCAAGATCTTTTTAGGAATTTGCAGAATCTTAATCAAGGTAGTCGGAACATAGAAGACTATTTGAAGGAGATGGAGATTTTGATGACTAGAGCCAACATAGTGGAGGATTGCAAGGCAACAATGGCTAGATTTTCAGCTTAATCTGAGAGATTGCGGATTTGGTGGAGCAATAACATTATGTGGAATTGGAAGACAGGGTACACATTGCTATCAAAATTGAGAAGCAGCTCAGAGGAGAGGTGGCCAGCGATCAATTTCTACTACGGGCTCATCTCTTCCAAATGTTGTAACAAGAGAGGAGCCAGTCGTAAGCAAATCCAAAGTAGAGCCGAAACAGGAATCGACTAGCCGTGGAATTCAAGGTACAATTGAATCCTCATGTAGTCGTAATCATGATATAAGTTATTTTAAATGCCAAGGCAGGTGAGGTGGAGATTGAGGATGGTGATGGTGATGTCGATTCTATGTCGCCATTGGAGGAGATAGGTGATAGGGAATTTGTTATTCATGAAATGATGTTGGTAACTAGAAGAGTCACTCTTTGTCCTATGACACCCGAGCAAGTCCATAAAGATCTAATGCACCTACAGAAAGATCGTGTTTAAAAGCAAGAGAGTGCTCGAGAGGATGAGTGTGTAAAAGAAAACACAGATGAAAATCAAAATGAAAAGAATAGAGAGATTGAGAAAAAAGAAACTGAAAACAAAAGAGAGATTGAGAGAAAAGAAGAGAAAAATAAGTGACTATGAAAAAGAGAGTGAGTGTGAAATAGTATTGAATACTAGCCAGATTAACTTTGTTTTGTCGAGTTCTGTTGTTTCTCTATTTCAAGTTGATATCATACCCAATGCTATCATTCTGTATCGATCAGCTTATAGCATTCCCGAGGAGACAACGGAGTTACAAAGGCAAGTGGCAGAGTTGATGAGATGGGGTATCATGAAAGTAAGCATGAGTTCTGATAACATCCTGACCAAGCTCGCATCAAACAACGACGACTCAACTCGAGTTCCAAGGGTTCAATGAATGATTGCAAGTAGTTGGGCTGAATTCAACCCGAGAATACTAACATTGGAGTTCAAGTCAATTGGTGACTTGTCCATTGCATGGATTGGAGCTTACAGTCTATCACGCGACAACACAAGGTTGGAATGCATGGAACGAAGAAGAGTTCAAGAGTCAAGGTAATGTGTTCGTCATGCAACTGAGATCAAAGATTGGCAATTTCAGCTTGTCAAATACATACCAGCCACTTTAAGCTCGATTTCGACCTGGATCCAGCCAGAATCTTTTGATCCTCAAAGAATGAAAGTTGTAGAGCTATTCGTTCTCTTTCCGGAGCCTCTTGAATCACCTCAATCAGAGTTCGGACGACAAAGTTATGGTTATTTTACCGAAGGACGTTGTAGCAGGAAAACCATACCCGCCCCGTCGGGTTTTCAAGGCATAAAAGCCCGCCCCGAAGGGCTTGTCTCTGCCCAATGCTGCCCTAGCGCGTTCTGGCTCCGCCCCAACGCATTCCTCTCTTGCCAATGCGCCCCTGGTGCATGCTTCCCAGCCTAAAAAGCCGCCCGTGATTGTGGGGATTTCAAAGAAGATTTTTACACGTTTGTGATTTGGACGCGGATTTACTTCCTTAATTAGCTATTTTCAGTATCTTTTAGATTTCTAATGTATCTAGGAGTTATATTAGATAGAATTTGATTACCATATTGGTTTGTGAGCTAGGGTTTTACATTCCTTTTGGAATTAGGGTTATTGTTATTAGTATAAATAAGCTACATGGATGTAAACATCATTAATCATTCAATATTATTCAGATTTATTCTACTTGTGAGATTATTCTCTACTTTTGGTTCTTTGAAGAATTCCTAAGTATTTTCTTAGTTATTTCTTTTGAGATTTAATTTGACTTATCATACAACAATACATAGTTGTGTGTGGCGCCTTCTACCGCATCAATCATCGATTGTACCGAGAGTACCACTTCAATATAAGCGAGGGGTCAAAGTGTCGTTGGTGTCCATTCAACGCATATTTCGGAACGCAAGCAATTGGTTCCGAATGCGAGCAATTGTACCAAGATTACCGTCTACATATAGACGAGGGGTTAAGGTGTTGCGAACAATTCACACAACAACTGTGCTAGAAACTATCCGGGCGACGACAACCTCACGCAAGCGTGCAGTGGAGTCTATAAAGTTCGTGTCGTTCATGAGATCATAGTATCTAAGAAGGATAGGACGTTGAGCATGTGCGTTTATTTTGAATTGGTAAACAATTATCGATATTCTTTTCTTTGCTTAGATAATATGCTAGATGAATTGCATAACTTGTGTTTTGTCTAAATTTGATTTGATTAGTGGTCATCATCAAATTAGCATGAGAGAATGTGATGGATGGAAAGTAGCATTAACATGTGATTTGTATAAGTGGTTAGTTATTTCAGTTAGATTAACTAATGCATCTAGTTTTTTTATGAGTTTATTAAAACATGTTTTGCATGCTTCCATTGATAAATGTGTTTTTAGCTATTTTGATGGTCAGCTTTTTCATAAACTATGGAGAATACTTGATATATGTTGAGTTAGTCTATGATAGTATTGTTTATTCTTGCTTTCAATGTTCTTATTTTTATAGTATTCATTCTAGATTTTCTTGCCAGTATTCTTGTTCTCATATTGCTAAATATGTACATAAGTTGTCGTTATTTAACATTGGTTGTGATCATGTCATTCCATTAGAGTTATCATCATTGCATGATTTTGAGTATGCTAACGTAAATGGAAAGGAGAGGATTGAAATTGATATGCAAGTACAGGAAAAGAATAGATTCAACGTTGAGAGTGATGTTGATCATTGTGTGAACCAATCAGAACGATGCATAGAAAATATAAAGGAAAGTGTCTTGATTTTTTATATAGTAGACTGCATATAAATTTGAGTTTCTTGAGTTCTTAGTGATTATAGGAAAGATGCATGTTGATTGGTTTTGTTTTGGTTTTAATCTAGGAATTCAAGTGTGTTTGTATATGCGATGTGAAATGTTTCAAATATTGATATTTGATCCAGAAGGAGATTTTACTTTTCATATCCTTACTTGTGTTTCCAATAATGCATACACATTAATTTTATCAGGTAAGAATTGTGATTGCATTATTGCTATAGTTGCTAACTTGGTTCGTTTTAATGAAGGGCCGAATTTGAGGACAAATCCTTTTAAAAAGGAGGGGAACGACACGATCCTGACTAGGGCGACATCAAACGATGATATAAATCCTTTTACAAAGGAGAGGAATGATGAGGGCATGGCTAGCTTGGGCATGGACTAGTGTCGAGGAGATCAAACGTGGGCGGATCCAATTTGAGTTCCGATTGGATCAGTTATGAGGGCACAGACTAAATGGTTCAAAGGACTTAATAGTTTAATCCAAGAAATTTGGAAGGTTCGAGGATATCTGAGGATTCTACTAAGTTCATTAACTTGGTTCAAATGATTGGTCCAAGTCCAACGCATCAGCCCATGTCGCCTCCAAAGACATCAGGCCCCAGCCCCAACGTCAAGACACACCATGGCCCAGCACACTGACCAGGCGCCCAAATATCCCTAGAGCGCCCAAAGAAGGTCTGCTGTGCCTCAACGCCCAAACAAATACTGGGTTCCCAAAACCGACGCCTCGCCACTCCTTGACTAGTGACGTTCTACCTATTCAGCGCTAACCAGCGCCTTGGCGCTTGGCCCCGATTCTGGAAGGTCCTGAGACGGAATTTAGGGAGTTTTTTCAATTCTAATGTAATTAGGAAGCTTTTTAGGTAGGGTTTTCATTCCAAATTATTTTGTTATTCCTTATAGGGTTAGGGTTACTAGTATAAATAAGGATTTGGTTAATGTAAATAATATACAATTCATTCAATTAATAAAAAAATTTATAAGATTATTTTCTCTTTGGTTCTTTGAGAACTTCCTGAACTGTTCATAATGTACCGTGAGGTTCAACCTGACTTATCATACAACAATCCATAGTTGTGTGTGGCGTCTTCTATAACATCAATCGTCGATTGTACCATGGTTCTTGCTTACACATAAGTAACGGGTCAAGGTGGTGTTAGTGTCCTCCATTCAATGAAAATTCCTTACATTGTTGATTGTACCAAAGTTCTCACTTCAATATAAGTGAAGGGTTGAAGTGTCGAGCATGTTCCACTAATATAATTTTGCTAGAAATGATCCAGGGCAACGGCTAGCTCACCCAAGTGTGTCGTGGAGTCTATCATGATTTGATTCATTGTCTTGTGCATGATCATGTGTTTACATGGGATAAAGTTATACCTATGGTTGAGTTTGCATATAATAGCTCAATAAATCGTTTGACTAGAGCGAGTCTTTTTCCAGCTTACACTAGTTATCAGCCTAGGAAACCTGTTGATTTAGCTCCTCTTCCCATTGCATATAGAGCTAGTGAGTCTACAGAGTCTTTTGAGCATCACATTCATGATTTGCATGCTTAGATAAGAAAGAAAATTAATTTGAGAAATGAAAATTTAAGTCTGCTGCAGATATTCATTGCAGGTATCAAGAGTTTAATAAGAATGATCGAGTGATACTGCAACACCGTGCTGAGAGATTACCTCCTGGCACATGGAAGAAAGTCTATGCCAAGAAGATAGGTCCATTTTGAGTTCGGAAGAAGGTTATCACTAATGCATACGAGTTGGATCTTTCGAGCGATATGGGTATTGATCGTGTATTCAATGTGGAAGAATTTATTCCTTATCATCAGCCTTCTGATTATTCCGCCCCCTCTTCCACTTCTTCTCCTACTACTTCACCCACTTCGCCTACAATTGCTAACCCTATTGAGCCTATACTTGTTCCTCCTTTACCTACTTCACCTACACCTCCTATTGTTCCTACACAACGTACAACAAAGGTTATTGATGATGTTTTGATGAGCGGTTGTGGCGACCAGGCAGAGTGGTTACCGTCAGTTTTTGGTGAAGTGGCGCAACAGGTCTCCGAATTATTGTACACGGATTGGATTTGAGGAGTTTCGTCGGCTTGATCCAAAATTTTTGGACAGATATGAGGCTTTCATTTCGTCAGATGATGGGGACTCCAAGTCAAAAACAAAAAAGAGATTTTTTATATTTATTATTTGGAGTTTTTATTATGTTTAATATAAAAGTAGTTAATGTGATTTATGTATTTTATTTATTAGTGGGGATAGTGATGTAATCTTTATAAGTCTTTTAGACTACAAAAACTATTGATATTGAAGTGGATTATTTTATTCATACCGTAGAACTATCCTACCATAGAGGCTTTTTTCCATCTTGGTGTTGATACGTGGAGTTCATACACTTGAGAGATCCTAGTGGTTTAAACGTGAAGTTTAAATTCTAGTTTATTTTCAATTAATCAGTCACCCTAATCTGTCCTGCATCATTTTTGATATCAGAGTTCAAGGATTCTCTATTAAATTTTCAATTTTAGGGAGATCTTGGGTTTTCAAACAAAAAAATTATTGTTCATCGCCGGAGCACTGTTCATCGCCGATTGTTCTTTGAAAAAAAAGGCTTCCGTAGTTGTTACTGTTGCTCCTCTTCTTTAGCGAACAAGAGAGTAACCATAATCTCTAACTTATAAATATTTTATCAAAATTACAATTTATATCTCATGGTTTTTTTACCTTTTAAATTTTAGCCCGTAGTTTATACACTTTACACTTTTACCCTTTCATTCTTTCTAAATCAGCCCCTACACTTTCTGAATTCATACTTTAACCACTGTTTTTTATTTTCTTTTCAGTTAGGCTCTTAAGTTATCAAAAAAAAGTTTTATTTTATTTATTTATTTTATAACCCATTGTCCCAAACACCCAATGTCTCAGACCACTAAAGAATTGATTGTCGAAGCAAAGGACTATATTTTGTTTCTTAACAATTAAAGTGACCGAATTTACTACCTTATTAATACACGTGGTCATAGATATTTGAAACACAAGCAAGACGAGCTTAGATGGGATATGGTTAATGCATAAGATTACCTTGGAAAATTGCAACGTCGTTATCAAGATGAAAAAAGAAAAGTTGAAGCAAGAAAACGACAACAAGTTAAAGCAAGAGAACTTCAAAAGGCTACACATGAAGTGATTTATATATGTTCTTCTATGCAAGATAACATCTCTTTATTAAAAGATGACACATCTTTATTAAAAGATGGCATATCTTTTATAAAAAAAGGCTTTATTGATCTACGGGCACATCTTCAAGTAGATCAAGAGAAAAAAAAAGAGTATGCTCCAAATTTTGGGGCTACAGACAGTTGTGACGTGTCCATGGAAATTCTTAAAGTTCCAAAAGTTGAACCAGAGATTAAGTACGAAGAACAGATTGAGAAAACCTCTAACGTTGCTTTTAAGTTGTTCGTTACCGAAGAAAGGACGATTCGGAAAGTTGATCCAATCCAAGTTGACGTTGATTTCGTTGTTCTAGAAAGTTTTTTTTTAGCACCTTTGAATACAAAACCAAGGCTCTCATAAATTTTCTTTCAAAAAAATTTTGAGTCGTACCGCGTGATGATGTTGTCAAAGGTGTTTTAAGATGTTCTTCCGTTGCAGAGGAGTTCATTGCTTATTCTCTCATATTATAGAACTCAAGGTTGAGTTTTCTTCAACAAGAGGAGAATGATGGGGACTCCAAGTCAAGAACAAATAAATGATTTTTTATATTTATTATTCGGAGTTTTTATTTGTTTAATATAAAAGTAGTTGATGTGATTTATGTATCTTATTTATTAGTGGAGATTTAGGAAATTAATTAGTGATTAGGAATTATTAATAAGGGTATTTTAGTTGTTTAGCATTTTTTATTATTCTCCGAGTAATATTTGGGTTTTGAGTTTCTTTAAATAGTGATGTAATCGTTATAAGTCTTTTAGACTACAGACTATTGATATTGAAGTGGATTATTAATTTATTTCATCCGGTAGACATATCCAACCGTAGAGGTATTTTTTCCATCTTGGTGTTGATACGTGGAGTTGATACACTTAAGATATCCTAGTGGTTTAAACGTGAAGTTTAAATTCTAGTTTATTTTCCATTAATCCTTCACCCTAAATCTGTCCTGCATCATTTTTGGTGTCAGAGCTTAAGGTTTCTCCATTAAATTTTTAGTTTTTGGGAGATCTTGGGTTTTCAAAAAAAACTATTGTTAATCGTCGAAGCACTGTTCATCGCCGAAGTATTGTTCATCGCCGGAGTACTATTCATTAGAGATAAAAAAGAAGCTTGCGTTGCTGCTACTGCTGTTGCTCCTCTTCTTTAGGGAACAAGAGGAGAGAGACCCTAATCTCTAAATTATAAATATTTTATCAAAATTACAGTTTACATACCATGGTTTTCTTACCTTTTAAATTTTAGGCCCGTAGTTTATATATTTTTCACTTATACCCTTTCATCCTTTCTAAATCAGCCCCTACACTTCCTGAATTCATACTTTACAGTTTTTTATTTTCTTTTCATTTAGGCCCTTAAGTTAGCAAAAAAAAAAGTTTTCTTTATTTATTTATTTATTTTATAACACATTGTCCCAAATACCCAATGTCTCAAGCCACTAAAGAATTGATTGCCGAAGCGAAAAAGTATATTTGGTTTCTTGACGATGAAAGTGACCGGATTTATTACCTTATTAATACATGTGGTCATAGATATTTGAAACACAAGTAGCAAGAGCTTAGATGGGATATAGTTCATGTACAAGATTACCATGGAAAATTACGTCGATATCAAGATAAACAAAAAAAAAAGCTGAAGAAAGGAAATGTCAACAAGTTAAAGCAAGAGAACTTCAAAAGGCTACACCTGAAGTGATTTCTATATGTTCTTCTATGCAAGATAACATCTCTTTATTAAAAGGTGACATATCTCTATTAAAAGATGACATATCTTCTATAAAAGAAGACCTTATTGATTTGCGGGCACATCTTCAAGCAGGGCAAGAGGAAGAAGAAAAAGAGGATGCTCCATGGCTACAGACAGTTGTGACATGTCCATATAAATTCTTGAAGTTCCAAAAGTTGAACTAGAGATTATGTATGAGGAACAAATTGAGAAAACCTCTAACATTTCTTGTGCGTTGTTCGTTACTGAAGAAAAGAGGATTCAGAAAGTTGATCCAATTCAAGTTGTTGATGTTGATTTCATTGTTCTAGAAAGAAAGGCTAATCAATTTACATTCAAAAAAATTTTAAGTCATACCGCGTGATGATGTTGTCAAAGGTGTTTCAAGATGTTCTTCCGTTGCAGAGGAGTTCATTGCATATTCTCTCATATTATAGAACTCGAGCTCAAATTTTCTCCAACAAGAGGAGAATGATGGAAACTCCAAGTCAAGAACAAAGAAAAGATTTTTTATATTTATTATTTGGAGTTTTTATTATGGTTAATATAAAAGTAGTTGATGTGATTTATGTATTTTATTTATTAGTAGGGATTTAGGACATTAATTAGTGATTAGGAATTATTAATAAGGGTATTTATCGTTTAATATTTTTTATTATTCCCCAAGTAATATTAGGGTTTTGAGTCTCTTTAAATAGTGATGTAATCCTCATAAGTCTTTTAGACTACAGACTACTAATATTGAAGTGGATTATTTTATTCATACTGTAGAGGTATTTTTTCCATCTTGGTGTTGATACACTTGAGAGATCCTAGGGGTTTAAATGTGGAGTTTAAGTTCTAGTTTATTTTCCATTAATCCTTCACCCTAAATTTGTCTTACATCATTTTTGGTATCAGAGCTAAAGGTTTCTCCATTAAATTTTCAATTTTTGGGAGAATATATGGGTTTTCAAAAAGAAAAAAAATTATTGTTCATCGTCGAAGCACTGTTCATCGCTAGAACACTGATTATCGTCGGAATACTATTCATCGATGGAGTACTGTTCTTCACCAGTTGTTAAAAAAATAGGAAAAAAAAAGAAAAAGGCTTGCGTTGCTGCTACTGCTGCTGCTCTGCCCTGCTGCTCCTCTTCTTTAGGGAATAATCTCCAACTTATAAATATTTTATCAAAATTACAGTTTACATCCCATGGTTTTCTTACCTTTTAAATTTTAGCTCCGTAGTTTATACACTTTGCACTTATACCCTTTCATCCCGACTAAATCAGCCCCTACACTTTCTGAATTCATACTTTAGCCCCTGTTTTTTATTTTATTTTCAGTTAAGCCCTTAAATTATCAAAAAAAAGTTTATTTTATATATTTATTTATTTTATAACTCATTGTCCCAAACACCCAATGTCTAAAGACACTAAAGAATTGATTGTCGAAGCAAAAGAGTATATTTGGTTTCTTGACAATGAAAGTGACCGAATTTATTACCTTGTTAATACACATGCTTATAGATATTTGAAACACAAACATGAAGAGCTTAGATGGGATATGGTTGATGCACAAGATTACCTTGAAAAATTACAATGTCGATATCAAGATGAGCAAAGAAAAGTTAAAGCAAGAAAACGTCAACATGTTAAAGCTAGAGAACTTCAAAAAGCTACACATGAAGTGATTTCTATATGTTCTTCTGTGCAAGATAACATATCTTTATTAAAAGATGACATATCTTTTATAAAAGGCCTTATTGATTAGCGGACACATCTTCAAGCAGGACAAGAGAAAGAAAAAGAGGATGCTCCAAATTTTGGGGCTACAGACAGTTGTGACGTGTCTATATAAATTATTGAAGTTCCAAAAGTTGAACCAAAAATTATGTACGAGGAACAAATTTAGAAAACCTCTAACGTTGCTTCTGAGTTGTTCGTTACCGAAGAAAGGACGATTCAGAAAGTTGATCCAATCCAAGTTGTTGATGTTGATTTCATGTTCCAGAAAGCAAGGCTCATGAATTTTCTTTCAAAAAAAATTTGAGTCATACCTCGTAATGATGTTGTCAAAGTTGTTTCATGATGTTCTTTCGTTGCAGAAGAGTTCATTGCTTATTCCCTCATATTATAGAACTCGAGGTCGAGTTTTCTCCAACAAGAGGAGAATGATGGGAACTTCAAGTCAAGAACAAAGAAGAAATTTTTTATATTTATTAGTTGGAGTTTTTATTATGGTTAATATAAAAGTAGTTGATATGATTTATGTATTTTATTTATTAGTAGGGATTTAGGACATTAATTAGTGATTAGGAATTATTGGTAAGTGTAAAATCCCAAATTTTACGAATAAAGATTTAATTTTCTCGAAATATTTTTTTTTATATTATGGTGAGGATTTGAGATAATGTTATAGTTGTGGGTAGTATTTATAAATTCTGCAAAGTATGCAAGTTGTTATATTATATTCGATTGGTCGGGGAATATTCGTTTTAGCAGGGAATATTCGTTCAACGGCGCAATCATTGGTGGACCCCACAACAGAATTATTGTCGGATTGATAAAACGACAGAATTATTTTTATGAAAATAACGGCGAAAGTTTTACCGTTAAACCGCTGAACTACTCTGGTAGTAAAAAATACGATGTCTGGCGTGGTTGCGTAGTAGCACACGGTATTGGTTATCGATGCTTACGTGATAAGTCACTCGCTTATACTCAATTATTGCTACAATGAATTGTTGCATCATATCTCTCATATTATTGATTCGATTATTGTCACAAAGATCATCTGCGTTATATGATATATTATTAAATCAATAATTGAGACGACAAAGTTATTCATATTATTAAATTGCAATATTTACATATGTCTAGAAGTTACACGAGGAGAGGTTTGGTCACCTAATCAACGGCGCCAATAGGGAGAAATCCTTATCGAAAGCCCCATCTTTCCTAGAACGACACGGTTGTTAAATATTGTGAGTTATAATATTAATGATGAATAAGTTCGTGTTGATTAAAGATGAATTTGATAGTTCCGTTGTGTTGGAATTATTAGTGTTAGTGGATATCGACATCTGTTCCGATGATAATTGATGTCTGGGGATAATATTGATAAATCGGGGAATTTATCGGATAAATGAGCAATTAATTGCTACTAATTCACATGCTTATATAACTATTTGTTCACATGTGTGTACTATTGAATCACATTCTTATACTATTAAGGGAGTTGGTGCAAGGTTGATAATACTTGCATGACTAAGTTAAAAATGGAGGTATAGATGGAGGTACTATACTGTAATTAATTTTTTTCACATGTTTAGAACTGTTGAGTAACATGATTTACTATTGAGTCACATGATTTTACTATTGATTCACATGATTTACTATTAGGGGAGGTGGTGCAAGTTTGATAATACTTGTAGGACTAAATTAAAAATGAAAGAAAAGTTGGAGGTATTGTACTGTAATTTTTCGAGCCCCAAAACGCGTCTGATTATCGAAACTATATTTTTCTATAAATAGAAGTTCATTCTTCCTTCATTTCTCACCAATTCACTAAAGCTTTAGAGCCATTATTATAGAGAGAAAGAAGAAGAGAAGTCTGCTCCCTCACTATTCCAGTATCCAGTCTTCTTTTGAGGTAAGGGTATTATTTCTTTTGTATTCATGAAGAGAACTTCTGTTATTCCATTCTTTATTATTCTGTTGGAATAACCTGTATATGTGGGTTACCCTAAACTTGGTGAAATTCTTCTGTTATTCCATTCCTTATTATTATGTTGAATAACTTTGCTTATCAAGGCAATCTGCATACACGGTGCTATTATTCCGCTCTTTATTATTCTCCGGAATATCCCCATGCATGCGCTTTCTGGCGGACCTAGTTTCATTATTTATTATTCGTGCCGTAATATCCCGTCTGGTAAATACGTTCGTTGACTGATTCCATCATTTATTATTACATTGGGAATAACTTTATGCATGCGATCCTATCGCATCGCTGGTAAATCCTTCAGTTATTCCATTCTTTATTATTCTATTGGGATAACATGTCTATGTGGATTACCACATGCATAGTGAATGATCCTTTGTATTCATTCCTTATTAAATTGTGGAATGATCATGCAAGTGGATTATACTTAGCGTGATTTAAAAATCCATTTGCAGTTTCGTATATTCTATTATACTCGGGTATTCGGGGCACTTTTCGTGTCGGGGTACTATTCACGAGTTACTATTCACCCAAATTACTATTCACTCTAATATTATCCATTCGGGTATTCGAGACACTTTTCGTGTCGGAATACTATTCACGAGTTACTATTCACGGGTTACTATTCACCCGAATATTATTCACTCGGGTATTTGGAGTACTTTTCATGTCGGGGTATTATTCACGAGGTACTATTCCCGAAGTACTATTCATGGGTACTATTCACGACGAAAAATTGATTCTTTTCTCGTCAAATTATTTTGGTGCATGAATATTATTCTTGAATTTTACTCTACTGAAAAGTATCATGTTGACAATTTGACGTTATTAGTTCCTCGATAATTTAATTCTTGAACTTGTTTTATTGAATTCTTATATCATTGTCATCATCCTCATGTTTATATTTTGTTGAAAGTCATATGTAGCTTTGTCTCGTGCGTAGATGGACTTGGTATGATTATGACCGTGGATTATTCGGTATAATCATGGACCGTAATGTTAAAATGATGTGAAAAAAGTCCTCATCGGCCGTAGTGCATTGATGGACGCTTTTGGTATGATTATGGCTATGAATTCTCTTGACGCCAAGGAAGCAAAGATGAATTATTTTATGGCATGATCGGAATGTTGATGAAAACACGATTATCTTTAGCCGTAGTGCATGGATAATTCGTGGTCGTGATACTAAATAATATCCTCGGCACAGTAGTGCGGGATGATTTGATGATGTGGATTATTTATTAAAAGTCGAGTCTCGCCGATAAAAGTGATGAAAAAAATTTAAAATCATAAAAGATAGTAGATTTTATTCTCTACTTGACTCTTTTTAATGGATTGTTTGTTTATTGCAGCTTAAACTTGATGCCTATTGTATTTTATCAGTTTAACATTGTTGAAGACTATTGATAATTTATTCGCATTAACTTTGTCATAATATTTTTACTTTGGGCTAGTTGAGCTTACCCTTTCTTTCACTGTTCTCTTCAGGAAATGAGAATATAGCTGGGACGAGTCGGGGAACGGAGTGACGGTCCAGATGATAGCATTAGTAGTCCTCACTATTTTGTTAAATAGTATGACAATAAATGTAACGAGGACTTCATTGTGTTTGTATACTGTCTAGATGACAATATACGTATTAAAACTCTCAATTTATGTTTTGTCGTATTTTACACGACAGTTGTATTATTAAGTTGTATTTGTATTTATGTACCATGTATCTGGCGACTCAAGATGGGTGATGAATACCTATTTTTGGGGGCGTCACAGTAAGGGTATTTTTATCGTTTAATATTTTTTATTATTCTCCAAGTAATATTAGGGTTTTGAGCCTCTTTAAATAGTGATGTAATCCTCACAAGTCTTTTAGACTATAGACTACTGATATTGAAGTGGATTATTTTATTTATACTGTAGAGGTATTTTTTCCATCATGGTGTTGATATGTGGAATTGATACACTTGAGAGATCCTAGTGGTTTAAACGTGGAGTTTAAGTTCTAGTTTATTTTCCATTAATCCTTCATCCTAAATCTGTCTTGCATCATTTTTGGTATCAGACTGAAGGTTTCTCCACTAAATTTTCAATTTTTGGGAGATTATGGCTTTTTGAAAAGAAAAAAAAAATTGTTCATCGTCGAAGCACTATTCATCGCTAGAACACTGCTTATCGTCGGAATACTATTCATCGCCGGAGTACTGTTCTTAGCCAGTTGTTCACTGAAATAAAAAAAGAAAAAGGATTGCATTCTTTGCCTTCGATCTTGCTTCTTCCCCTTGCTCTCTTCTTCTTTAGGGAATAATCTCTAACTTATAAATATTTTATCAAAATTACAGTTTACATCCAATGATTCTTACCTTTTAAATTTTAGCCCCGTAGTTTATACACTTTGCACTTATACCCTTTCATCCTATCTAAATCATCCCCTACACTTTCTGAATTCATACTTTAGCCCCTGTTTTTTATTTTATTTTCAGTTAGGCCCTTAAGTTATCAAAAAAAAGTTTATTTTATATATTTATTTATTTTATAACACATTGTCCCAAACACCCAATGTCAAAAGACACTAAAGAATTGATTGTCAAAGCAAACGAGTATATTTGTTTTCTTGACAATGAAAGTGACCAAATTTACTACCTAATTAATACACGTACGTGGTCATAGATATTTGAAACACAAACAGGAAGAGCTTAGATGGGATATAGTTGATGCACAAGATTACCTTAGAAAATTGCAACATTGATATCAAGATAAATAAAGAAAAGTTGAAACAAGAAAACGTCAACATGTTAAAGCAAGAGAACTTCAAAAGACTACACATGAAGTGATTTTTATATGTTCTTCTATGCAAGATAACATCTCTTTATTAAAAGATGACGTATCTTTTATAAAAAAAAAGCCTTATTGATTAGCTGGCACATCTTAAAGCAGGGCAAAAGAAAGAAAAAGAGGATGCTCCAAATTTTGGGACTACAGACAGTTGTGACTTGTCTACGTAAATTCTTGAAGTTTCAAAAGTTGAACTAGAGATTATGTATGAAGAACATATTGAGAAAACCTCTAACGTTGCTTTTGAGTTGTTCGTTACCGAAGAAAGGATGATTCGGAAAGTTTATCCAATCCAAGTTGACATTGATTTCGTTGTTCCAGAAAACTTCTTTTTAGCACCTTTGAATAAAAAAACTAAGGCTCTCATCAATTTTCTTTCAGAAAAATTTGAGTCATACAGCGTGATGATGTTGTTAAAGGTGTTTCAAGATGTTATTCCGTTGCAGAGCAGTTCATTGTTTATTCTCTCATATTATAGAACTCGAGGTCAAGTTTTCTCAAACAAAAGTAGAATAATGGGTACTCCAAGTCAAGAACAAAGAATAGATTTTTAATATTTATTATTTGGAGTTTTAATTATGTTTAATATAAAAGTAGTTGATTGATTTATGTATTTTATTTATTAGTGAAGATGTAGGACATTAATTAGTGATTAGAAATTATTAATAAGGGTATTTTAGTCGTTCAGTATTTTTTATTATTCCCAAAGTAATAATAGGGTTTTGAGTCTCTTTAAATAGTGATGTAATCCTCATAAGTCTTTGATATTGAAGTGGATTATTTTATTCATACCAAATAAGTATACTACTGTAGAGGTATTTTTTCTATCTTGGTGTTGATACACAGAGTTAATACACTTGAGAGATCTTAGTAGTTTAAACATGGAGTTTAAATTCCAGTTTATTTTTTATTAATCCTTCACCCTAAATATGTCCTGCATCACCAGAGGCTTCATTTTCGCATTTGGGGAGAGTTAATAGGGATAGATCTATGAAACGTCGACATGGTGCGGATGATTTATTATTTAGTTACTTATTTATCAGTTGTCTATTTATTTAGTTTGTTGGACTTCTTATTTATTGGTTTATTTCAGTATTGGGTTATTTATTTAGAGACCCAATTGGTAGTGGGTTTAGGATTATTAGATTATTTTCTTATAAATATGCTTGTAAGTCATGTCAAACTCTTTACACTTCTGATATTGAAATTATCCTAAATATTGGTTACAATCAATACTTTTCCTCGTTACTACGGTTGGCAAACCCTAAGGGTAGTGGTTCTTCTGCAGTTGGATCACCTTAATTCTTTTAATTTTCCGTATTGATTTACCACTTCCAATTATTATTTGTTCATCAATTTCCGTCCTACATCAAAAACTTGCATTTAAAGTAATCGGCTGCTCTAAAACTTGAGCTATTAGAGAGATGACCCAACAAATGTATATCATCCCATAGAAATTGCAAATAGAATAATGCAACACAGTACGACAATTGACAAATTATGTGAACTCTAAGAATAATTTCATAAAAAAAAAATCAAAGATAAGATCAAAGAGAATGAAAGGTACATAGGCTCATTAGGAGTAAGTTATCATGACTTAGCAATCCGCTCACGTGAGACCCCAATTCATTGTGGAATAATACCATCAACCTTCGCATCCCCATCTCTAGCAACACGATTGGACAATCCAACCTAAACTTTCAAGAGTTGGCTCACATACCATATGTAATAACCCGAATCAAATCCCAAATCCGAAAAAAAATCTTAGGTCAAATCCCAAGTTCGAATCAAAACAAATTCATCCAAACAAGGCTTTAAACTACTATCCCAATAGTATTTTCTTAGGTCATCTTATATCCCACCACAAACTTACCCAAAAGGTAATGACTGAATGTACTATTATTCGTAACTTAATTTTTTAGATACAAACAAATTTTATCACGTGTTTCGATGTGGGACTAAAGTGTTATATCTAAGGTCATTTGATACATCAAAAGAAGATTATATAATATCAAATTTCGACATGGGATAACATCAAATGGCCTTAGAAATTGTTAGAAGATTATTCTAGAATCATGAGTCTATTAAAGTATATTATTATTAAAACTTAGTCACCAAGTATGCTTGGTGCCCACACATAATTGGCCACTACTCAATTTGTAGCATATATATAAGGTATTAGTACTCTTTATAAAAACATAACAATTATTCAATATATCTATTTTATCTCTAACTTGGTATCATAGCTAGTTTGAGGCCAATTAGAAGTCTTGTTTCCGCCGCCGACAACACATAGCTGACAGCGGGTATATTTTCTTTCTGTTTTTTTAGAGAGAACAAAATAAAAATCCATAGACGTTTGTTTTTGTGGTGAAACAAAAATAGTTTGTCCTTAGTTGTTTTTTCTCTGGTTGAAAATGTAAGATTTCATGTGGACGAGATTTCGAGAAGGAGTGTATCCTTCGATTTTTTCGGAGGCTAGAGAGTCCTCTGTTGTTAAGGAATGCAAGGAGTCCTTAGTAGTTTCTGAAAGATAGATTGTCCTACACATTTGTTGTTGGAGACGAGTGTTCTCCGTTATTGCCGGCACATGATATCCTCAGAAACTGGATAGGTGAAGTTATGTATTGAGGGTGAGAAACTTTGGACGTATATAAAAAAAATATGTGCAAATTGAAGAGGACCTCAATTTGAGAGGGAGTGTTGAAGATAAAATAATTTTGTGTTATGGTTAGTTTAAGTGTTTTATTTTTAAGATTATGTTATGTAACAAGATATAAGTCATGATATAAGACTTCCAACTTGAGGGGGAGTATTAGAAGATTATTCTAGAATCACGAGTAAATTAAAGTATATTATTATTAGAACTTGGTCACCAAGTATGCTTAGTGTCCACACATACTTGGTCACTACTCAACTAGTAGCCTATATATAACAACATTTACTCAATACATCTCTTTTATCTCTAACCGAAATAACTGAATATAGACTATGGGATTAATACAGACTAATCATGGAATAAATAGTTCAGAATAATAATAAATTAATACAAATAGTCATATTCGACCCATCATTTTTACAAACAAAAATAACCCTAGGAATCCCAAGTCCATGTAACATAGAATTCAATTGTTCATATCAATTCATCAGGTAATTAAAGGAAAATTTATAATGTTACCTTGTAAAAAGGTTTAAAACCTAATTAACCCCCTCAATTTTACTATTAGTAAGTAGGAATTTGAATGGGTGATGAATGGGTCAGGGATTACATTTTAAGAAACTGAATCAGAGCTACTTAGACCTCTAAAAGTATTTGATATATGTGCAAGCTTAACATCCCTGTAACGACCGAGAAAATCGAATTAATTGTAAAATAATTTTATTTGATTAATTAATGCATAAAATTATATTATATATTATTATTAATGAGTAAACAAGATGAAGGTTGTTCTATAACCTAAAAGTATTGGAATATTGTAGTATTCTGGCTACATGAAAGAATTAAAGTGTTTGAATTTCCAAAACGAAAATAAAAGTTTTCCGAGAAATTTTTTCGAAAAACATTATTCATCCATTTCAGCTCAGGAATTATTTTTGAACTTCTGAAAAATACGTAGAAAAACATTATTCATCCATTTCAGCTCGGGAATTATTTTTGAACTTCCGAAAAAAACGTAATGATAGAATGATAAGGGATGATGGAGTATGTAATAATAATTCAAGTATGACAAACGCAGTTTTTCGCCTGCGTACTAAGTTCAAGAATGTTAGGGAAAGTAAAGATTTAATAAATGATGATCGTATGATACGCAAGTATTATACGAAGTAATGAATACGAGTATGATATGAGGTATTGTACAAGTATATACGAAGGATGACGTAACGTATATGATGAACGATTATACGAACTAGTACACGCGAAGATTATACGTATAAGCTTTAAACCAATTGTAATGGACTTGTAGGATTTGTGTAGAAATTTGGGCAAGTCCAAATGCAAACTTGTTAAGGCCCAAAGGTTAATAATGCAAGCACAACGTTAGGCCCAAAGTAATTAAAACATAAGCTTAAACCAAGAACCGGATCCGTGAATCGAACCGATGGGTTACCGGGTAAGAAAACCCATGGGGCAACCCATGTGGGCCCATGAGTGAGTCATGGCTGGCCACTTGGTGGCCAAGTAAAGTGATTTACTTGGTGGCTAAGTTAGGAATAGTAAGGAGGTGGGATGGCGTTTTGACCAAATTGCCCTAACCTTGTAAAATCTATAAATAGAAGAAGAGGTGTTGGTTCATTTGTTGCTTGTTCAAATTACACCAACATCTTAGAGCTTACATATTGAGAGAAAAGTGAGAACTATCTTGCTAATTCAAGAAGAAAGAAGAAGAACCAAGTTAAGAACACCAAAGGTAATGAATCCCTAACCATTAATCTCCATCTCTTCATTATAGTTTTGATAGAGAAGTGAGTATTGGTGGTGCATGTAGCATAAGGTGTGTAAGAATGGTTATTAATGGATGTAAACCTTAACAAACCATGTTACAAGAGAATCATAATCATAAAAGTATTGAACTAATGAAGAACATATGAAGAATTGTCATTTTGTTGTTGATGGACAAATTTAAAACCATTAAGTGAAATATGTTTGGTTAGGATGATGGAATGAATCCATTTTGAACGGTGTAAAAATCTCAAGTAACGAAGTTATGGCGAAATTTACGAGATTAGACGATAATCGTCGAAATCATTAAATTCTCGAAATGAAAGTCAAAAGTCACCATTGAACTCGGAAATGTTGATTTTCGATGGAGAATAGTCTAAATTTGAATTGTAGAGTTGCGGACTCGAAAATGGTCAAATTCCGACTTATAATGAAGAAACGAGCTATGAACGTTCACGAATGTTTAACATATTCGTAATAAAGAACTTAAACGGTGAATTTCGTGTTAACGGATTCAAATACATACGATTTTCTAATGAAATCGTAAAACATGTGATATGTGAGCTAACAGCTTTTGAATTAGCCAATTCGGACTTATAATGAAAATGTTATGAGCCCAGAAAGATTGCAGAGAAAAAGCGTGAAATTTATACGAGGCTCGGGTCGGCTACCGCAACCTGACGCTTTGAAGGGGTATAAAATCGGCGCCGCAACACTAGGCCTAACCCTCAAACACTGGAAAGTGGCGCCGCAACGCGGTGTAGAGTAAAAAGAGTGAAATAAGCAGCCAAGGCCGCCTCCCATATCAGTGAAGTCGCTTCATGAGAGCGAGGTTTACTAAAGGAATCTAGCGCCGCAACGCCAGCAGTAGGAAAAAGGCAGTAATGAATAACAATGAATGTAAAAGAAATGTCAATTGATTAATGGTGAATTATAACCTTAATAAACTTAAAGTAACATCCTTAATGATGATACTAACCTTAATAATTACAACTAAACGTTGACGAAAGATTACTTGAATGTAAACACAAGGTAATGCGATAAACCGTAACAAACGTTAACCAATCTAAGGAACGATTAGATTGAGAAGGGTAAGATACATTAGTGACCATACGTGATTGTTTATGACCTAATGTGGTATTGTTATGTACTTATGTGTTGTAGAATCCTTAAAGACTCAAAAAGAAAGTGTATTATCTGTAGAAGACGCTGAAGGCAAGTGTTCTAACCCTTGTCTATGTTCATCCTGGACAAGCTTTGTGATTCATATATCTTACGCATGAATTGGTGTATGATGAAGTCAAAGTTAATTCCTTCGGCTAGACTTAGTGTGTTTTGTAGATTTCCTTATAATCTATCGAAGTTGCTATCTTTTGTCAAACTGTTTTGGTATGGATTTCAAAAAAAGACGGAGTATGAATAAACAAATGTTTTGTCATCAAACAACAGGCACGTAAGGTTGCCAAAAACTTAAACGTAAATACATTTAAAGAAGTAGTGTTGTACAACATAGAGTACTATAGGTTGATCACCTAGACGCGTTTCAGAAGATATATCTGGGACTTACTGAGACTTGGTGTCGGGTTGTCCTTTTCAAAGAAAGAATGAAATGCTCAAGGTCTTGGACCAAAATTTATGTTTAATGAACGTTGTTCATTGTGAAATGTTTTAAAGAAAAGAGAAGTGTTGTTTTGAATTATCTATAGTACTTCATAACTATTGATTCAGTTATTGAAAATATACGATTCATATGATTCAAACCTGTTGCTTAAATGAAATTGTCATACTTGCTGAGCTAGTTATGCTCACTCTTGCTTGAACCATATGAATGCATCTAAGACCGAACGAACGGAAGGACCTAGTAGAGATAAAGGGAAGGCTAAGGCAGATCAATAAGCTGTCTTTGTAATAGTATAGTATGAATGTTGTAATTATTTGATATTATGACAAAGAACATATCTAATGGTTACAAAGAACCTGGGAAAGGGAATATTGTTTTGGAATATATAGAAGACATATTTACTCTTTTGAGTTATTTCAATTAAATGTATGTGTGAACTGTAGCACCGTATAGCACCATCTGTCGGGTTGGAAGAAACCCGGATTTGAGGGCGTCACAAGTTGGTATCAAAGCTGTAGGTTATAAAACTTAAGGGGGGGAAAAGAACCTTAAGCCATAACCTTAAGAAGAGTTAAAGAAGTAAAAGATGAAGTTAACCCTAAAAATGCATGCATTAAATGTGATGTGTTTTTACTATTCTAATGATGTGTACTAATCAAACTAAATTGTTTTGTTGTAGATGTCAGGAGATAACGTGATGTATAGGGATATACATGTCGTTAGTGAGGAATCTGTGAATCAAGTAGAGATTTTACCGATACTTGTAGCTGAGTTGCCAGAAGTAGTAGTGGTTGAGTCAGAAGACTCGGAAAACTTGGAATTCATGTCCTTGTTTGATGGCATGTCAGAGGAGGAGGTGGAGGTGGTGTCGTTTAATACGGTAGCACCGGTAGAAGAGATGACTCTGGGGGAGTCGATGAAGGCGTTGTTCTTGGCGGTGTTGGATAGAAATATCCAATTAGGGAAAGCGGTGAGAGAGCTGAAGGAGATAGGGCAAACTCGACATATTATCAGTCGAGATGTGATAGCTAGTCCTGCCAATGCAAACTATGAGAATGTCATAAGGCAGATGTAATCTAGTTATTAGCTAGAGTAGATGTATCTAGGTAGTGATGTAAAACCCTCTTTTGTATATCAAAGGGTAGTCTTTTGTAAATCCCAATTTTTGGAAAGCAACGGCGAGAAAGTAATGTAATCAGCCAAGGCTGTGTAATGACGAATGATACTACAAGGAAAAACATATCAATATAAGCCTTTAGTTGAACATGTTGTGCAATGAGTTTGAGTTATTGTTTAATAATGAATAATAACTAACTAACAAGAAGAAAGTAATAATTAAGTGTTATTTATTTTAACAGAAAGATGCCGCCAAGAAGAAGACAACAAAATCAGAAGCAAACGTGAATCAACCGAAAGGAGGACCGGTTAACCCGATGTAAGAGTTCGTTAATTTATTAACGGCTGCTTTTAACCGAAATGGGGCGAATATACATGTAAATCCTGTGGTAGTACGGGCTACTACGTTTAAGGATTTTAAGAGTGTAGGTCCGCCGGAGTTCAAAGGAACTACGAACCCTATAAAAGCCCAGACTTGGGTGAAAGAAATAGAGAAGACATTTGTTATTGCAAATGTCGATGAGCGGCAAAAGGTTGCTTTTGCTACCTATATGATGAAGGGGGAGACCAACTTCTAGTGGGAGGCAAACCAGACTAGGGCTGGGATAGAAAATTTAACGTGGACACGGTTCAAGGAGATTTTTTTCGAGAATTATTTTCCCACAAGTATGCAAGGGAGGATGGAGATGATGTTTTTAGAACTGAAACAAGGGAAAATGACTGTTCCCCAATATGCTGCCAAGTTCAATGAACTGGCGAGGTTTGCTCCACATCAGGTAGATACAGAGATGAGGAAGGCGAGAAGATTCGAGCAGGGCTTGAAACCCTGGCTCTATAGTCGGATATCAGTGTTTCAAAGTACTTCCTTTGGAACCATTCTGGAGAAGACAATAATTGCCGAGGGTGGTAACGAGGCTCTAAGCCAATACCACAGAGAGAAGAAGAATAAAAATAAGGTAGAAGTGGGAGTGAAAACCGAGGGAACCAGTGGTAGTGGTAACGGGCAAAAGAGGAAGGGTTTTAACTCTGGAAATACCGGAGTAAAGCAAGGAGATCCTAAGAAGGGGATGGAGGCATGCAAGAATTGTGGGAAGACTCACTTAGGAGTCTGTCTCAAAGGAAATTCAGTATGCTACAACTGTGGACAGGAAGGGCACATTTCGCCTAACTGTCCAAGTCCAAAGAAGAACCACGGATGCTTCGTGTGTGGATCAACTGATCACATGGCGAAGAATTGCCCGAAGAAGGGAACGGATGGGAACAAGGGCACTAATAGTGGTAAGTTAGCTATTAGTGGTCCAACTCAGACGAGTAGGCCGATGGCCCGTACCTTTAACATGACGGTCCAAGATGCAGTTGCATCAGGGGATGCAGTTGCATCAGGGGATGTAGTTGCAGGTATTATCCCAATCAACGATATAAATGCTTGTGTTGTTTGATTCGGGTGCTACTTGTTCTTTTATAGCATATGATTTTGCTAAACGATTAGGATTACTTCCCGAAAGATTGCCTATACCTTTGAATATCAAGGTAGCAAATGAAGAAATAATTCCTGTTGAAAATATTCATAGGCGTTGTTGTGTAGAAATACGAGGTTATAAATTATCGGTAGATTTGATATCGATAAAATTGGGAGAATTCGATGTAATTCTCGAGATGGATTGGTTGTTTAACCATGGTGCAATAATAGATTGCCAAAAAAAATGTGTAAACATTAGAACGTTGAGACAACCTCATGTAGTGTTTTACGGAAATAAATCGCCGGGACGTTCGTGTTGTCTTACCATGACACAAACTAGAAAATTGTTGAGGAAGGGATGTGTTGGGTATTTGTGTCATGTTGTTGATACCCAGAGAGTGGGAGCAACAATGGAACAAATACCTATAGTCAAAGAATTCGTGGATGTATTTCCAAGCGAATTACCGGGTCTTCCACCGGATAGGGAGATCGAATTCGTAATAAATATTGTGCCAGGAGCGGCACCAGTTTCAAGGGCACCGTATCGTATGGCACCGTATCGTATTGTGAATAAGGACGGATCATTGAGACTTTGTATCAACTACCGAGAGTTGAACAAGTTAACGATAAAGAATAAATACCCATTGCCCATTGAAAGGGGCAAAGTATTTTTCTAAGATAGATTGCGAATGGGGTATCATCAATTGAAGGTTAGGAAGGAGGATGTACCTAAGACAACATTCAGAACTCGTTACGGCCATTACGAGTTTTTGGTGATGTCATTTGGGTTGACAAATGCACCAGCTGCATTTATGGATATGATGAACAGAGTGTTCAAACAATATTTGGACAAGTTCGTTGTAGTGTTTATCGATGATATTCTAGTCTATTCTAAGACGCCAGAAGATCACACTGAACACCTGAGATTAGTGTTGGAGACACTAAGGAAGGAGAAGTTATACGCGAAATTCACTAAGTGTGAATTTTGGCTAGAAAGGGTACAGTTTTTAGGACATGTTATCAATCGGGATGGAATTTCAGTAGACCTCGCGAAGGTGGAAGCAGTGATTAATTGGGAACAACCAAAAACGCCGACTGAGGTACAGAGTTTCCTAAGGTTAGCAGGATACTATCGAAGATTCATCCAAGATTTTTCTAAGATAGTTACTCCGTTGACTAATTTGACAAGGAAGACAGTGAAGTACGTGTGGACTGAGAAGTGTGAAGACAGTTTTCAAGAACTGAAGAAAAGGTTGAGTGAAGCACCTGTATTATCTTTACCCGATGATATAGGAAACTTTGTAGTTTATAGCGATGCTTCGCATAGAGGACTTGGTTGCGTGCTCATGCAGCATGGCAAAATCACAGCAATTATGAGAAAGTTTATCCTACTCATGATCTGGAACTGGCTGCGGTAGTGTTTGCCTTAAAGATTTGGAGGCATTACTTGTATGGAGAGAAATGTGAGATATACACGGACCATAAGAATCTAAAATATATCTTCACACAAAAAGATTTAAATATGAGACAGAGAAGATGGCTGGAGTTGATAAAGGGACTGTGATATCCTATATAACTCAGGAAAAGCCAATGTAGTGGCCGACGCCTTAAGTAGGAAGGGTCGGAAAAAGTTGTCTATGTTAACGGCTCAAACTGAGTTAATAACAGAGATGGCTAGAATGGAGTTGGAGGTGAAGTTACCGAGTGAGTTCGAACAAAGATTGTTTACAACGGAGATTCGATCTACCATTGTAGAAAGAGTCAAGGAGGTACAACTCAAAAATGATGAGTGTGACCAGATGAAGAAGCGGATAACAAATGAAAAAGAGATAAAGTATAGTCTTGATAATGAAGGATTATTAAGATTTGAAGGGAGAATTTGGGTTCCGAATGAGACAGAATTAAAGGAGGAAGTGTTACAAGAGGCTCATAGTTCGAGGTACTCGATTCATCCTGGTAGTAATAAGATGTATCAAGACCTTCGACAGAGTTTTTGGTGGCCGAACATGAAGAGAGATAGCAGAATATGTGAGTAGGTGCTTAACTTGTCAAAAAGTTAAGGCCGAATATCAACGACCAAGTGGCTTGTTACAGTCATTGGAGATTCCGGAATGGAAATGAGAGCATATCACGATGGACTTTGTGGTGGGACTTCCAATTACTCAGAAAGGGTACGACGCTATTTGGGTAATAGTGGACCGATTGACGAAGTTGGCTCACTTTTTGCCAATAAGAGTCAAGTATAACTTAGATCAATTAGCTAAACTTTATGTTAAGAAAATTATTTCCAGACATGGAGTACCAGTTTCGATAGTGTCAGATCGTGATCCACGATTCACATCAAACTTTTGGAGAAGTTTACAAGAACAGTTGGGAACACAGTGGAAGTTAAGTACCGTATCATCCACAAACCGATGGACAGAGCGAAAGGACAATTCAGACGCTAGAAGATATGCCGAGATCTTGCGTTATGGATTTCAAAGGTAGTTGGGATGATCATTTACCGTTAGTAGAGTTTGCGTATAACAACAGTTATCATGCGAGCATAGGCATGTCGCCTTACGAAACTTTATACGAAAGGAAGTGCAGAACACCATTGTGTTGGGATGAAGTAGGAGAACGCCGAATGCTAGGACCTGAATTGGTGTAGCAAACAGCGAATATAGTTAAGCTGATACGAATGCGTCTGGTAGCAACTCAAGACAGACAGAAGAAGTTTGTGGATTTGCATCGAGTGAACAGAGAGTTTGAAGTAGGCTCGTATGTATTTCTAAAGGTATCTCCCTGGAAAGGAAAGATACGCTTTGGAAAGAAGGAAAAGTTAAGTCCAAGGTTTATAGGACCTTTTGAGGTATTAAAAAGGGTAGGAGAGGTAGCTTACATGATAGCATTATCTCCAGACTTAGAACGAATACACAATGTGTTTCATGTATCTATGTTACGTCCTTATAAGTCAGATTATAAGCACGTAATAGAGTATAAGCCTATTCATATTGAGAAGGACTTGACGTATGAAGAAATGCCTATTCAAATATTTGATAAAAAAGAGCAAGTTCTGAGGAATAAAGTTATACCTTCGGTAAAGGTGTTATGGAAGAACCACGATGCCGAAAAAGCAACGTGGAAACTTGAAGAAAAGATGAAGAAGAGTTACCCTCAGTTATTTGTTTAATTATAGCGAGATTCTGGGGACAGAATCCTTATAAGGGGGGTGAATGTAACGACCGAGAAAATCGGATTAATTGTAAAATAAAGAAAATCGGATTAATTGTAAAATAATTTTATTTGATCAAATAATGAATAAAATTATATTATATACTATTATTAATGAGTAAACAAGATGAAGGTTGTTCTATAACCTAAAAGTATTGGAATATCGTAGTATTCTGGCTACATGAAGGAATTAAAGTGTTTGAATTTCCAAGACGAAAATAAAAGCTTTCCGAGAAATTTTTTTGAAAAATACTATTCATCCAATTCTACTCGGGAATTATTTTTAAACTTCCGGGAAATACGTAATGATAGAATGATAAAGGATGATGAAGTATGTAATAATAATTCAAGTATGACAAACGCAGTTTTTCGCCTGCGTACTAAGTTCAAGAATGTTAGGGAAAGTAAAGATTTAATAAATGATGATCGTATGATACCCAATTATTATACGAAGTAATGAATACGAGTATGATACGAGGTATTGTACAAGTATATACGAAGGATGACATAACGTATATGATGAACGATTATACGAACTAGTACACGCGAAGATTATACGTATAAGCTTTAAACCAATTGTAATGGACTTGTAGGATTTGTGTAGAAATTTGGGCAAGCCCAAGTGCAAACTTGTTAAGGCCCAAAGGTTAATAATGCAAGCCCAACGTTAGGCCCAAAGTAATTGAAACATAAGCCCAAACCAAGAACCGGACCCGTGGATCGAACCGATGGGTTACCGGGTAAAAAAACCCATGGGACAACCCATGTGGGCCCCATGAGTGAGTCATGGCTGGCAACTTGGTGGCCAAGTAAAGTGATTTACTTAGTGGCTAAGTTAAGAATAGTAAGGAGGTGGAAGAAAGGAGGTGGGATGGCTTTTTGACCAAATTGCCCTAACCTTGTAAAATCTATAAATAGAAGAGGTGTTGGTTCATTTGTTGCTTGTTCAAATTACACCAACATCTTAGAGCTTACATATTGAGAGAAAAGTGAGAAGTATCTTACTAATTCAAGAAGAAAGAAGAAGAACCAAGTGAAGAACACCAAAGGTAATGAATCCCTAACCATTAATCTTCATCTCTTCATCATAGTTTTGACAGAGAAGTGAGTATTGGTGGTGCATGTAGCATAAGGTGTATAAGAATTGTTATTAATGGATGTAAACCTTAATAAACCATGTTACAAGAGAATCATAATCATAAAAGTTATGAACTAATGAAGAACATATGAAGAAATGTCATTTTGTTATTGATGGACAAATTTAAAACCATCGTGTATAGGATTAAGTGAAATATGTTTGGTTAGGATGATAGAATGATGGAATGAATCCATTTTGAACGGTGTAAAAATCTCAAGTAACGAAGTTATGGCGAAATTTACGAGATTAGACGATAATCGTTGAAATCGTTAAATTCTCGAAATGAAAGCCAAAAGTCACCATTGAACTCGGAAATGTTAGTTTTCGATGGAGAATAGTCTAAATTTGAATTGTAGAGTTGCGGACTCGAAAATGGTCAAATTCTGACTTAAAACGAAGAAACGAGCTATGAACGTTCACGAATGTTTAACGTATTCGTAATAAAGAACTTAAACGGTGAATTCCGTGTTAACGGATTCAAATACATACGATTTTCTAATGAAATCGTAAAACATGTGATATGTGAGCTAACAGCTTTTGAATTAGCCAATTCGGACTTATAATGAAAAAGTTACGAGTCCAGAAAGATTGTAGTAAAAAAACTGTGAAATTATCTAAGGCTCAGGGTCGGCGCTGTAGCGCGGCCCAAGGGTATAAAAGCCGGTGCCTTGACAATGGGCCTAACCCTCAAACACTAAGCATGCAATATTGAGTAGTAGTAAAGGGAGGAATTAATACAGTCATGCCAAGCGATAGGAAAAAGGAAGTAATGAATAACAATGAATGTAAAAGAAATGTCAGTTGATTAATGATGAATTATAACCTTAATAAACTCAAAGTAACATCCTTAATGATGATAATAACCTTAAGAATTACAACTAAACGTTGACGAAAGATTACTTGAAAATGCGATAAACCGTAACAAACGTTAACCAATCTAAGGAACGATTAGATTGAGAAGAAGGGTAAGATACATTAGTGACCATACGTGATTGTTTATGACCTAATGTGGTATTGTTATGTACTTATGTGTTGTAGAATCCTTAAAGACTCAAAAAGAAAGTGTATTATCTGTAGAAGACGCTGAAGGCAAGTGTTCTAACCCTTGTCTATATTCATCCTGGACAAGCTTTGTGATTCATGCATCTTACGCATGAATTGGTGTATGATGAAGTCGAAGCCAATTCCTTCGGCTAGACTTAGTGTGTTTTGTAGATTTCTTTATAATCTATGAAAGTTGTTATCTTTTCCCAAACTGTTTTGGTATGGATTTCAAAGAAAGACCGAGTATGAATAAACAAATGTTTTGTCGTCAAACGACAAGCACGTGAGGTTGCCAAAAACTTAAACGTAAATACGTTTAAAGAAGTAGTGTTGTGCAAATGTTTTGTCGTCAAACGACAGGCACGTGAGGTTGCCAAAAACTTAAACGTAAATACGTTTAAAGAAGTAGTGTTGTACAACATAGAGTACTATAGGCTGATCACCTAGACATGCTCGTAAGATATGCCGGACTTACAGACTTGGTTTCGGGTTGTCCTTTTCAAAGAAAGAATGAAATGCTCAAGGTCATGGACCAAAATTTATGTTTAATGAACGTTGTTCATTGTGAAATGTTTTAAAGAAAAGAGAAGTACTATTTTGAATTGTCTATAGTACTTCATAACTATTGATTCAGTTATTGAAGATATACGATTCATACGATTCAAACCTGTTGCTTAAATGAAATTGTCATACTTGCTGAGCTAGTTATGCTCACTCTTGCTTGAACCATATAAATGCAGCTAAGACCAAACGAACGTAAGGACCTAGTACAGATAAAGGGAAGGCTAAGGCAGATCAATAAGCTGTCTTTGTAATAGTATAGTATGAATGTTGTAATTATTTGATATTATAACAAGAACATATGTAACGGTTACAAAGAACCTGGGAAAGGGAATATTGTTTTGGAATATATAGAAGACATATTCACTCTTTTGAGTTATTTCAATTAAATGTATGTATGAATTGTAGCACCGTGTAGCACCATCTGTCGGGTTAGAAGATACCCGGATTTGGGAGCGTCATAGTTTTATTGAGCAATGGAATAAATTAGTCTTGCAGGCATTGATATCTCAACCATAATTGGAACCACACGCCATTCTTTATGCTGCTCTTAAATGATGCTACTCACGGGAAAAGATAAATGAAAATAAAAACACAATAAATCTTTTTTTCATAAATCATATATTCAGATATTTATATTGAACAGCGGTTTGCATTGCTAACCTATTATTATTAGCTTCTTTTGCGAGAAATTCAAGATCATCATTGCTGCTTGTGTTCGTACCGCTTGTATCTTTAGCATATTGCCTTTGCATTGCACTTTGAGCCAATCTAAATAAGCTATCTCGGATGCAAAGTCTTAGTTGAATGTCCAACTGCACGAAAACATAGCTTTGGCATTGAATTTTAACAGACTCGATAGTTGAACCAGGAAAAAATATCCTGCCACTGATTATACAAACCTTCGCAACAATATCTTGAAGCCGATAAAGTATGGCTTCCTCCAGTGAGCAATTATCAATAGCCATAGAGATTGTACTACAATCATCCTGTGCTGCGGATGAGTTCGGGTCAAGAAAAGGAAGAGTATTCGGATAATCACTAACTTCAAAGTTCCCGCCTTCTACAAGCTGCATTTGATCAGCGTCTGTATACTTTTGAGAAATAGAATGTTCAGAACTGGAGGTTTGATGAGTGAATTGCTGCAGTTGTTTTTGAATTGCAAGCATTGCTCGCATTTTTTGTCTCCTCCTTAATTTTTCAATCTTTTCCTGAGGTGTCATTGCTAGAGGGTTCACCAGAATCTCTGGAAAAGTGTTTAAAGGATTTGAATTACCAGAAGAAACTTCAGAACCAGAAGGCACCTTTCGGTTACCTTCGCCAGAATGAAACCATGGCAAGACAGGTATGGCAGGATCCCGATTTCCCACATTCGTATACAAAGAAGGAGCCAAAAGTGGAGTAGAGAAATGCTTGTATTGCAGGGACTCAGGTCCTTGAAGCTGCATTTGCTGACTGAGCCCTAGAGATGAAGAAGCTTGGCCGATTTGTGTATATTGGCTGTCAAGTTGCAGAAATTGGTTTCCCGATAAAGACCAGTTACTGAACAGATCCTTTAGTGGTCTAGCTTCATTTTTATCTTCTGATTTTTTACGGCTCTTCAAACATTTTCTTTTCCTACTCATCTGTACACATGAAACAAACTAGTGTAACACTTTGATGTTTAAAACAAAAAGCAATAAGAAATAACAGAATATTGAGGAACACGGGAAGGAATATGTTAGCATTTTTTGGAGCTCTAGCAAGAGATAGGTGCCGTGTGCTTTTTAAACACAAATTGAGGTCTTAAAGTCCCTAAAACTGGCAAACTAATTGAAATTTTATATAAAAATTCAAATGTAATGTAAATAGATGTCAAATGAAAACTGACAGCCATGCTCCTTCAATCTAATGGGTATGTACTGTTTCAATGGAGACTATGTTGCTTAACATATTTCACAATTATGGATGGGCTGGGGTAGAACAAAAGATTCCCCATTGTTGTCAATGTATTGCTATTCTGTGGGGCCAAGGAATGCCCGTAGTTCAGAATTAGATGTATGGCCCTCCATCTTTTCCCTTGGCCTATGACTGGAGCTCTTTCTCACCTAACTTGTATCTTCCCTTACTTCTAACTATAAATAAAAATAATAATAATAACAATAATAAAACTTTTATTTGAAAAAGGTCAAGCACCCAGGAAATATTTCTAGGATTTTATTTCCCATACAATGCATTTGTGCAATAAATGCCCATTTTAGATCAAGAAATGAAAATTTCAACTTTATGCATGCATGTGTAGAGAAAAGAACATAAAAGTGATTTTTTTAAACATGCTGAACCCACAAGTAAATGTAACATACAAAGAAATGTTTTTCACAAAGTTGGGATATATGCACATCAAAAATTTCGTCGATAGACAACAGAAAGATAACTAGTGTTTTAAGAAAGAAGAATAAGGTTTTATGTTCTTGGCATATGGTGTATCTTACCATTTTTTTTTTAGTATGACACAATAATTATAGAGGATAACATTATCTCTTTAAGATATTGCTTTTGCAGTTCTGGACATTCACCTCATGTTTACTGTATATAATTTTCTTTCTGACTACCTACCTACCACTGCCAGCAAGAATAGAAGAAGAATCTAAAATGTGAAAAGTGGCACAATCAGTTTCAAGCACTTAAAGTGAGTACGTATGAGCTCTGTTTCTAGCAGAAACCAGGTGATAATTAAATTACCTTGTCCGCATATTCAGTTGTGGCGGCAACAGTTCCAGAATCAAGATTTGAGTTGAATGGTCGAGAATTGTTAACCATTTCCATAGCTACCTGTGAAAACCCCAGGTCATTTAATTAAAGATGTCAAGATGTTATGAACTGTAGGCATAACAAGTGCTATCCCTAAAGGCAACACAAAAATAAATTATTTATGTATCTACTGTATATACCGTGTCCTTCATGAAGATCTTATTTTTAATGCCTGCATTCCCTAGGTGATCCATGTCTGTCTGCACATTCTGTGGAACATTACAGGTGAGATCATTTACTTTCTCATAGCCAGGGGTGGGGGACAGATCTTGGTCTAGCATGAACTCTGCTTTTCCATAATGCTTAGACGTACTCCTCAATGCTGTACACCCTAAACTTGGAGAGTCTATGGACAAAGAAACAGACTTGTCTGGGCTACTAGTTACACCTTTGGAAGACGACCATAGCTCATCAGCATTCCCAAGGCTTACATGTTCAAATACCGGATCACCGTTGCTGCAAAATATCACTTGTGTGAATATTAGGTTAGAGGCCACAATCAGGCAATGATGGATAATTACAGTAACGTCAACTGTAAAGAAGTCATTAAGATTGAATTATAACATTTCAAACAAAATTCTGTGATATATTTGTCCAATATATCTTAAGCCAAGTAACAGTTCTCAAAGGTACTAATTGGTCCTCCGTGGATATACTGCTTTAACAGCATAGATTGTGTTCGAAGATCAGTAAACACAAAGCAAACTTAAAAGTATAAAGTAATTACCAAGTAAAAAAATTCAGTTTGAGTTCGACCATATTTGAGACTCTGTGGACAATGAAATAGCAACTTTCCCCTGTTTAGTGCTTGCCTTAATGAAAGACAATTTCACACTTCTTTTCTCAATCCATCTAATTTGAGAAAACAGCAAAAAAAAAATTTTTCTCACTAAATATATTCATAATTTCACGTCAGAATGTGAAGGATGAAGATTCAATATGTTCATGATACTGAAATGAAGATTGTGCATTACCTAAAAATTCTATCGAGATCATCAAAGCTTCCAATATCAGCCCAATCATAGTCAACCAAATCGCTGTTGTCTTTATCCTCATTCTGATTCTGAAAAGTCTCGGAATCATTATTTAGCTCAGCTGGCTCATCTGTTGAAAAATTATGCACAAATCAGAACTTACACTTAAATGTGACAGAGTACAAAGTGCCGCCAACCATTCATAATGTAAAAACTGATATGCAAACTACCTCTCTAAGAAACAAATCTTTCTATATCAGGTAAATGGTTTAGAGCTACAGTACCCATGGAATCCCGATCAGGTTTTGCATCATTTGATAAAGACAAATCAACGCATGAGTCCACACCAAGTCCTGTGACTGGAAGTCCTTCGTTTGCGTCATCTTGAGAATTTTTCTTTAGTTTACCCCCACTTATTTCACTTTTGGCAACAGGAATCTTCGATTCAGTAGGCTTCAAATTAGAAGATTCCTCATTCCATTCCTTCTTAATATGACCCCCGAATAAATTTGGAGGTTTTCCTCCACTTCCATCAGGATATGGTACGATATGATCATCACTTTCATCAGCCTCACCCCATATTATATTTACTAGCTGAAAAGAAGAGCATAAAGCGCCGCCAATCATGACATAAGCGAATAAGCAATAAATAGCATGCAAAATTACAGATTATCATTCAATAGATAAGTACTCACTCCGTCTCATAATATTGCAACACTTCCTTTTCAAGTAACTATTGTGATGTTAATTACTAATTTACCCATCAAATTATCAACTTTATCATTTTAATACATAGCGACTCCCTCCCCTAACTAAAGATTTTGTGGCTCACATTCTTGGAACACTCTTAACCAGACACTTTACAGGGACCAATTAACCAAATGAGATTTTAAAAGGTCCTTAAAATTTGTGCACGAAAGGTGCGTTTCAATAATTATGGGATAGAGAGAGTAGTAAATTGCAAGACCATTTTACAATTAAGCAATACTGCAAAAGTGTTTTTGTGTGGGCAAGTCTCATGATGTGTGGTGGTGGGGTGGAAAGATAGAGAGCAACAAATACAGCAGAAAACAAGGAAGTGAGTAAATTCTCCCCTTATATATCATAAAAATGCAAATACACTATAGAAAAAACAAGCATGCCAACGACATTTGAACCCCAAATTTTAAACACCTAACTATCTGTATAGAATTGTAGCTGTATGGAACATATTGGAAAATGAAATTAACTATTATAGTGCCCTTGGATTAAACATCTAAAAATATAATCAAACATTTACTTATCTCATAACAATGCATATAATAAAATATTGAGAAATCAGATTTAACTGAACAGAGAAACACTGGAAATCAAGAGGTTCAGGGTTCTGGATGTCAAGTTTGACTCTTAAGCAAACTAGAAGCTGAAGCTACTAAATTAGCATATACGAGAATAATGGTCATTCCACTAGACAGCGTACTCTTTTGAATTCTTTTGAATTCCAGTTGATTTATGGTATTCTAACTTCCATGTACATAATATTGACTTCTAATGCAATTGATTAATCATTCTCTCCATCCTAGGATTATTAATGGAGACCTACAGTGGATGCCACACATGGACAGCTGAGAAAAGCACATCACATAAGCAAAACACACATGCGACAAGCACAAAAAGACTTGAAGTCACAATTGAAGTTATTGTTTATATAGCAAATAACTAGAATACACTTATAGGACCATACGTATTACAGATCACCTTCTATCAAATCATTGCTTAGGTTGCGGAAGTTTTTTTCTTTAACTCGGTTTTGGCTTTAGTTTCGAGCAGTACCAACCATTAAGCTAGAGCTTCAAATTTATTTATTTACATTTTTATTAGTTAACATGTAAATGTACCTATTTTATTTATTATATTACTTCTTTCTATTCCACAAAAAGAGTTTTATTGTTTGATATATATTATTACCATTTGTTGATTGTCCGTTCCACCATTATTTCACCTTGATTCCTCTGTTACGTCGTTAATTCTCCTTGATTTCTCCATTACACTATAATTTTTTCCCACAATGGCGAAATTTCGCCTACGCGCAACTTTGCATTGATAATGCTTGTAATTACATTTTGTGACTCGTTATCAGATTGGTGAGTAAGGATACCAAACCGATACGTCAATGTTTCGGTAACTCGGTTGATTCTTTGAACCATGTATCAAATGGAGATTGTTGCATGTGAGCATGTGGTGGGGTGTAGATGAAGTGATGAACATACGAACAGAGTAATGAGTGTGACATAAAGACAAAGACTCCATGGTAATTTGGAGGTTAGGGTAAAGATACAAATTGTTAGTAGATATTTTAGAGGATTCTAGATATTATTCTAAAGGTATGATTTGGGAATTATATAATTAGGGGATTGCATAATTAAGGGATAATGATTGATTTACTTTTCAAATGTATTGCAACTCTAAGCCTATAAAAAGGCTCTCTACTATACATTGTAATACAAAAATAATAAGCCTCTTCTCCCTTCTTTCTTTGTTCACATGGTATCAAAGCTCATAGTGTACATGGGTTAATAAGTATGGTAGAGGCTTAACGTAATAGATTATCCTATAAGGTAAGAAGGTGATCCAACATGCTCGTTGTATTGGAATGATGAATTGATGTGAGATGGATTATGAATCGTTCAATGTCCCTACAAGTTTGTAGAGAACCTTTATATAGACTTAGAGTTGCAGTACATTTAGAATGTAAATCAATCATTATCCCTTAATTATGCAATCCCCCTAATCATGCAATCCCCTAATTATGTAATCCCCAAACCATACCTTTAGAATAATATCTAGAATCCTCTAGAATATCTACCAACACTCCCCTTCAAGCAAAAGCATGTATATCAATCTTGCCCAGTTTGTTACAAATAAATGTAATTCTAGTAGCTTCCAAGGCTTTGGTAAACACATCAGCAAGCTGTTCACCAATCTTAACATGACTTGTGGATATAATTCCTTCTTGGATCTTTTCACGAACAAAGTGGCAATCAACTTCTATGTGTTTAGTCCTTTCATGAAACACTAGATTAGAAGCAATATGAAGACCTACCTCAGTATCACTTGCATAGGTACCAACTTGTTAAATCCAAGTTCGGTTAACAAATGCTTCATCCAAATCAATTCACATGAAACATGAGTCATTGTTCTATATTTTTATTCCGCACTGGATCTAGAAACAACATTCTACTTCTTACTCTTCCATGCTTCCAACAAATACGCAATACCTTGTAGTAGACCTCTAATCTGATAGAGCCCCTGCCCAATCTACATCCGAGAATCCTTCTACTCTATTATGTCCATGATCACGAAAAACCAATCCACACCCTGGAGCACCCTTAAGATACTTCAATATCCTCAAAACCGCATCTCAATGTGAGGACCTCGAAGAGGATAAAAACTAACCTACCACGCTGACAAGGAAGGAAGTGTTTACGCTTTGATGATCGTTCGACGAAACAATGTTTACCTTTCGGTCTTGGATGAAAAGTTTTGCTCTGATCTTACGATGATGCACAATATACTCAATCCAAGCTTCTCATGAACCACCATCTTCTTCCACTGCTACTTTTGTCCAGACAGGTAATGCTAGTGCTTGCCTCAGTACTTCTCGTCCCTGGGTAATTGATTATGGGGCTTTTGATCATATGACAAGTAATTCTAATAATCTTTCTTCTTTTCAAAAAGTATCAACCCATGCTGGTGTTACTCTAGCGAATAGGTCCACAGTCAATGTTAAAGGCATAGGCACTGTTCCGTTGAGCCCTTCTCTCTCTCTTGAATCTACCTTATTTCTACCAAAATTTCCCTTTAATCTAATTTCTGTTAGCAAATTGACAAAAACTTTTAATTGTTCAGTCACCTTTTATCCTGATTCTTATGTTTTTCAGGATCTTACGACGAAGAAGACGACTGATAGAAGTCGTGCATCAGGGGGCCTATATCTGCTTGATGGTCTACATTTGGAGTGTCAAAATCAATTGTTTGTTCCGCTGTTGCATCACCTCTTCAAGTCCATTGTCGGTTAGGACATTCATCTTTATCTAGCCTGAAGAAGTTGATGCCCAACTTTCATTCCTTGTCTAGCTTAGAGTGTGAGTCGTGTCAGTTTGGGAAGCATCATCAGGTGCCTTATCGACCCAAAGTCAATAAGCAGTCTGCGAACCCATTTAATTTAGTTCATTCTGATATTTGTGGTCCTTATCTTGTAACATCTCAGTTAGGATTTAAGAATTTCGTTACTTTTGTGGATGATTATTCGAGGGTTACTTGGCTTTATCTAATGAAAAATCGTTATGAGTTATTCTCTATTTTCACTAATTTTGTTTGCAAAGTTGCCACTCAGTTTCGTATTCCAATTCGTGCTGTAAGAAGTGACAATGCACTTGAGTATTTTTCTTCTCCATTCACTACATTTATGGCACAACATGGTATGGTTCATCAATCCTCTTGTACTAATACACTACAACAAAATGGTGTAGCTGAACGAAAAAATCGACATCTTATGAAAGTTGCCCGTGCATTATTGTTTGAGATGTATGTCCCTAAAGGTTTCTGGGCAGATGCGGTTCTTACAACATGTTATTTAATTAACCGCATGCCTTCATCTATTTTAAATGGGAATATTCCTCGTTTAGTTCTTTTTCCCTAAGTTTCTTTTTTCATTACCACCAAAGGTATTTGGATGTGTCTGTTTTGTTCGAGATCATCGTCCTCATGTGTCAAAATTGGATCCCAAAGCTCTAAAGTGTATGTTTGTTGGATATTCTCGGACTCAAAAAGGCTATAAATGTTACTCTCCTGAACTCGAGCGGTATTTTGTTAACGCAGATGTCACCTTCTTTGAGACCACACCCTTTACCATTCAGTCCGAGTCACGTACAGAATTAGATGAGAACATCCCTAAATATGCCATCCATCACGTTCCACCTCCCGTGTCTTTACCACGTCCTACCCAAGACATTCGGTATGTATATTCTCGTCGACCTCGAACAAATATTATTCGTCCTGCCACGCCGATAGATTCTGATATGCCTTTTGAGGAATCTGACTTAGATAAGCCTATTGCCCTTCGGAAAGGTAAGCAACACTTGTACTCAACATTCAATTTCAGCTTTCTTGTCCTATTCTGGCTTATCTCTTCCCATCTTACTTGTTTATATACTATTTCATCTCATTTTATCCGTAAGACTGTCTTAGAATTATTATCTCATCCTGGTTGGAAGGCGGCAATGGTGGAAGAAATGATGGCTTTAGAGAAAAATGGTACTTGAGACTTAGTTGTGCCACCTCCTCACGCACTTGTAGTTGGCTGCAAATGGGTTTACACAGTCAAAGTGAATCATGATGGAATCTTGCATGCTTAAAAGCTCGACTGGTTGCCAAAAGAAATGCTCAGATTTATGGTGTTGATTATTCCGAGACATTCTCTCCTATTGCAAAAATGGCTTCTGTGCGTTTGTTGATTCTCTGCCAGCTTCTTATCACTGGTCGTTACATCAGTTAGATGTTAAAAATACATTTCTCCATGGTGATTTAGACAAGGTTGTATACATGAAATTGCTCTGGGGGAGTCTATGTAACCTAAAGAAATCTTTTGAATGGATTGAAACAATCTCCACGAGCATGGTTTGGCAAATTTACAGAGATGGTTCTTGAGTTTGGTTTATCAAGGTGTGATAGTGATCATTCGATATTTCATCGGGAAACTTCAGCAAGACAAATCTTATTAGTTGTGTATATACATGATATCGTAATTACAGGGAATGACAAAGAAGGTGTTATTGTCTTAAAGTCCTTATGCAGGAGTTTGACACTAAGGATTTGGGGAAGCTGCGATATTTTTTGGGGATTGAAGTGGCTCAACCAAGAAGGGGTATATTCTTGACCTAGAGAAAATATATTTTATATCTTTTGGAGGAGACTGGCTTATTGGGATGTAAACCAACTAACACACCCATGGATACTAGTCAAAAGTTAACAACAGGCGAAGGAGACCTCTTGGAAAATCCAGAAAGGTATAAGAGACTTGTGGGAAAACTCAATTACCTTACGGCCACACGACCAGATTACCTTCCCTGTCAGCGTGGTACGTCAGTTTTTATCCTCTCTGAGATCCTCACATTGGGATGTGGTTATGAGGATATTGAAGTATCTTAAAGGTGCTCCAGGGCGTGGATTGATTTTTCGTGATCATGGACATAATAAAGTAGAAGAATTCTCGAATGCAAATTGGGTAGGGGCACCATCAAATAAGAGGTCTACTACAAGGTATTGCATATTTGTTGGAGGAAATCTCATAGCATGGAAGAGTAAGAAGCAGAACGTTGTTTCTAGATCCAGTGCGGAATCAGAATATAGAGTAATGGCTCATGTTTCGTGTGAATTGATTTGGATGAAGCATTTGTTAACCAAACTAGGATTTAACAAGCTATTACCTATGCAACTTTGGTGTGATAGTGTTTCAGGAAAGGACTAAACACATAGATGTTGATTGCCACTTTGTTCGTGAAAAGATCCAAGAAGGAATTATATCCACAAGTCATGTTAAGACTGGCGAACAGCTTGCTAATGTGTTTACCAAAGTCTTGGAAGCTACTAGAATTACAAATATTTTTAACAAGCTAGGCATGATTGATATACATGCTCCATCTCTTGAGGGGGAGTGTTAGTAGATATTCTAGAGGATTTTAGATAGTATTTTAAAGGTATGATTTGGGGATCACATAATTAAGGAGATTGCATGATTAGGGAGATTGCATAATTAAGGGATAATGATTGATTTACTTTCCAAATGTACTGCAACTCTAAGCCTATATAAAGGTTCTTTACTATACATTGTAATACACATAAATAATAAGCGTCCTCTCCCTTCTTTCTTTGTTCACACAAATCAACTTAGAGGCAGTGAGTAAGAAATGAGGTTGATTTATTCTCGTGAATCGCAAAGGTGATGCACAATAACAAAAGCAACTTTATTTAAGAGAACGAAGAACAGAAGCTGGTCATGAGATATCTCTGGAGATAACTTAACCAATCAAAACTTTACATTATTTGGAAATGTTGGATATTATATTTAAGGTTTTAGTATGAGGATGAGAGTCCTCTAGAGTCTAGACCCTAGTCGTGTGTCAGTTCCCAATAGGTCTATTGCAGTAATTTACCCAATCTCTACACAGCTTTCTCATTGATGATTTTGCATGCGTAGCAGGATGCCTGAGCATTCCTTGCCAAGGGACTGCGCGTGTATCTGTTTTGCCCCTACAATAACTTTGGAACATTTTCTACGAAGAGGCGCATACCATTGTGTTTCCCCTTCATCTCATATATTGTATGATGTAAGTAGCAACAAATTCATCTTCTTTTGTTCTTCTAAAAGAGAATCGTACACAAAATCACTTGGCTAGAATCAATAGGAACCTAAGTATTAACATTAAAAGTCTCTTGACATATATATAAATTTCAAATGCTTCATTTCATTACACAGAGTCAAAATTTAGTCTCAAGGCTAGAGTTGCCCATTTTGTCCAATATAGGACATGTATATTCTCAACGTTAAGCACCTCTTACAATTACATAATCTATATATCATATACCTCAATATAATCGATTTCAATAGAACTTTTGTCATTTATTATTTAACAAGTAAACATTATTTTTTGCTTTTCGGGGATCTGAACTGAACGTAAACATGGGTTTTAGACAGTCATTTATTATTTACCTTGTCACGAGATAGGATTTTTCCCTTACTTTTATTATGGAACTCTGCCGCGGGGGCCTTTGTCTGTGTCTAATTTTTGTAAAGGTTGGAGACATCTTTTGAGTGTTCTCTTTCTAGTTCCACTTCTGTAGGGTAGGTGAACTCCTCATTGTCCGATGCTTGTATTATTTCTTTCCTTGTAATAAAATTTCTTTGTTTATTTTAAAATAATTTATAGCTCATTAACTCTCTCTAAATCCTATGTGTGAAATCCTTGCAATAGACAAGAAGACTCTAGTTTACTAATGGCTTACGAATCATAGGTATATTCCCTTCTATCTTCAAGCAGGCAGTCCCCATTCAAAAGGATTCTATCTACGCCAAGATACAATGTTGACAAGTTTTATTAATGCTCCAAGTAAACCCCATCGAATAACCACAAATCACATCTTGAAATCTCATTACTTCAATAAAGGAATTGAAGTCAGGAGCCCAACCCCCAAAATCTTTGAAATAGATAAAAAGAATATCCTCCTCTCATGTTTTCCAAATCCCTAAGAATTTGCCCCTTTTGGATGCATCTTTATTAACATAATTTTCACGAATATATTTTTAATTCATGTGTAATTTCCTGCAATTGCATATCTATAATTTCATTCCCTTGCTATGCATGCTCAAACTTTTCAGATTTCTGAAATTCCAAAAGTCCTCATCACTTGCCAAGTTGCCATCAAGGACCCTCTGAACCACCATTCAACTTATCATCATAAAAGATGTCACTCTCAACTTCTCTAGCTGCCTTAGTTTATTAACAGAATAAATATGCATGAACACAATTTTGTCAATCTCCTAACCTATTCACTTCCCTAATTTCAAATAGATCATTACCCCATCCTTCTGAATTACAATCCCTTTGATAACCAATCAACATGAATATTTTCAAGGAATTGCCATTTTCACTATTTCTATTGCTAATTTCATCAAATCTCACATGATTAGTAAAATGTTCCCTATATGTGAGAGACAGAACAAGGACCTTTTGGAACTAACAAAGTAATATGTGAAATAACCTCCCCTATCTATAATATCACTTTTTAACAAAAAAAAATATCGAAATAGAATTTCATGGTTGAAAAAAATGCCAACCCATATTACTATTATATTGATTACATAATAGGATTAGCTGTATAATTAACAATAGAAGATCTGAAACCTGATATTCCATTAACTAACCAAGAAAATGCAGGACATTGAAATTATAAGAGTGAGGAAGTTGGTTTTGTTTTTACATTTTTCTAGTTACTTCAAAAATATAAGAAAACAAATATTTAAATCTAACAATTTATGAGTGTAAAAAATTTTTAATGAAGCAATGATGACTTGTCACTTATTTATTTCTCTTGCATAGGAGGGGAACAATGATAGACACATAATTCACACATTTTAATATTCTCATATTTATTATTTTATATGTTTATTTTATTTAACTAATACATTTTATTTTGTTTTGTAGGATTTACCTTATTAATCTTGGAGAATAAGTAAAAGATAATTGTTCCAGCTTTTAAAGATGGAAGAGGATAAAAGAGAACAAAAGAGACCAAGTTTAATGAATCTAAATTATGGCACAAATTATTTTCCCTATAAATAGGTCTCGTTTTTTAGAGAGAGAAATGTATTAGTTCTTTTTTTAGAGAGAGAAATGTATTAGTTTAGATTAGGAGTTGGAGTAAGATTAAATTATTTCTTCATTGTACGCTCGTTAGATGATCGTTAAAAAAAGAGTTTTCTTATTTATTTTTAATCTTTTTTATTTTATTTATTTTCATTTCTAATTAATTTTTTTAATCTAGGATAAAAGATGAAATTAAATAATTATTCATTATAATATTTTTCATCTCTTTTATTATTTATGCTTTTATGTTTAATTGATTTCGCCTTCATGTTTTTTTTATTGAAATACCTTCGCTTTTATAGTTCTTATATGATTTTAAATTAAATAAGAGATTTTGATAGATTATTGTTAAAATATGAGTTTTTCATAGTTCATGCTTGCTCAAAAAGTTTTCATAGGTTATAGTTAATCCTTAAATTTTATATAGCCTATATTTGTCCACGTTAATTATAAAATTATGAAATTAAAGTGAAGAGAGATCAAAATCATAGTTGAGTTATAAAAATAGAAGAGATTGGATTACTTGTTATATTTATTGTTTAATGGATTCAGATTCCTGCTTCTTTATTATTAATTTTCATATTCTGATTACGATTAATTAATCTGGATCTTTGTTTCTAATTCAAAAATAGATATTAAGGATACATTAAAATTAATCAAGTTTACTTGTCAATTATTCAATTGCTGTTACATATTTTTAACACATCAAACAACACAAAAGCAAACATTATTAAATGTTTTGATTATTAAATTAGAACAAAAACAGACGCTGTAAACTCTTGGAAAACCACAGATAACAGAACAAGTTGTGGTGCATTTGGACTTTGGAGCGTTTGGAGGTCCAGACGCACCACACCATTTTCGTTGCATTGCATTGCATTACTTTTGGGCTCCAAAGGCTGCCTTAACTAATCTTCGTTTGAAATAAGTTGAAGAATAAGTTGTTGTTAAAGGATCGAGATATTCAACTGTGTTTAATACATTTGGAACTCCCAGACGTACCAAATGTGATGAACAAACACTAAATACTTCAAAAAGGAAAAAAACATTTCTTTCAATTTTCTCAGTAACCAAATAGAGTTCCAGATAAGTAAATTAAGTAAGACAGACTCAGAAAATAATTTTACCTCTTCGTCGTTCCAATCAAACATTGCTAACAAACCCACAAAAGATCGACACACCAAAGCCAAATCCCACCACGTGGCTATCAAAAACTGCCCAAAACATCGCCGATTTCACAGACTAAACAGCCCTCAAAACCATCATATGACTGAAAACGACATAAAACCCAAACCCAAATTCAAATCAAAGATTCAAACCCGGTTGTAAATCTGCTTCTTTTGGATTCTGCTTCACAAACAACGGAGAAAACCCGGGAGAATTCCAGGGTAGAGAGGGGACACGTGGCGGAAATGAATGGTCGGTGTTTCGTGAAGGTGGAAACGTAAGACATGTGGAGCAAGAGAGCGTATCTAAAGTTGTGGCTAGAAACGTTGGGATCTATTTCTGGGACATGATTTGCCCCAGCTAGATTTTTTATTTCTATTAAATTTTATTTATTTTTGATGGCGGCTTTTTTTTTAGAAAATTCACATTTCATATTATTTTTTAATATTTTTATATAGAAAGTGTCGCTATAAATATATAACGATGGTTAAAATCGTCGCTATAACGACATTTTTTATATAAAAATATTATTTTTTTATTATGCATTTATTAATTTATTTTATTTTATTTTTAATAATATATTTATATTTTATGTGGAGGGTGTTGTTTGAGGGTCAAATTCACCTTTGGGCCTACTTCTTGCCTGTTATTTTGGAACCATACGAATTATCTAGTTTTAACATATTAGTATTAAGCTTGACTAAAGGGAAATTATTTTTTTATGGTATTGATATATGTGAATTTTAAATTGATAGTTTCATATTTAAATAAAGAAAGTTGTAAGACCTTAACTTTTTATGAATAAAATTTAATTTTTTTTAATTATTATTTTGAATAATAAGGTATGGATTTGATATAATGTTATAGTTGTGAATGATATTTATAAATTTTGCAAAAAGTAAGTGAGTTATCATAAAATATTACGTTTGGTGGGGAATATTCATTTTATCGGGGAATATTAAATGCAATAAGACAATCATTAGTGAACCTCATTGCGGAATTCTTGTCGGATTTAAAGCGGCGAAATAACTTTTTATAAAAATAACTAATGCAAGACTTTTTACCGTTAACTATTGAAATACTTCGGTGATAAAAGTACAAGAATACTCTGAATTAAGTTGCAAAGAATTACACGGTATTACATTGCGATCTTTGATTATTGATGCTTTCGTGAGAAGTCACTCGATTTTATTCAATTATTGCAACATTAGTTGATCGTAGTATCTCATATTATTGATTCAATTATTATTCTGATGTCGTTTGCGCATAATATTTTATATTATTAAATCGATAAATGAAACGACCACGATTATTCATATTATTATTTGCATTATTGACAATGTACAGAAAGTTACATCGAGGAAAGGAGTTTAGTCATCTAATTGCATGCAAATGATAGGAGAAGTCCTTATCGGAAAGCCCCCTATTTCCTGAGAATAATCTGATTGTTAATATTGTGAGTTATAATATTAATGATGAATAATTGTTGATCAAAAATGTATTTATTGAAGTCAAGTGATTTGTGATAAATAGAGGGAGTTTTTATGAAGTATTTGTTGTAAATTTGGATTATTACATGGACCCCCACTTACTCAATTTTCAAAATCGTCGGTAAAAAGTTATCTCAGTTTTTGTTTTATATTGCATAGTGTTTGCATAGTACTGCATAGTGTTGCATAGTACTGCATAGTATTTGCATAGTACAACATAGTGTTTGCATAGTGCTGCATAATAAAATCAAAAATTTTCTGCCGAATTGTCCGTGAACTTTGCCCATGAATCTTTTTTACTGTGCGTCCAAATAGTACCATGCCATTCTTCTATAAATAGGATGCTTAGTTTAGAAATGAAAATTGTAAGACCCCAACTTTTATGAATAAAGATAAATTTTTTAATAAATATCATTTTTGAATATTAAGGTTTGAATTTGTTATAATGTTATAGTTGTGGGTAATATTTATAAATTTTGCAAAGTAAGCAAGTTGTTATATAATATTCGATTGGTTGGGGAATATTCGTTTTAACATGGAATATTAAATGCGACGACAAATCATTAATGGACCTCACAACGTAATTATTATTTTCGGAATGATAAAACAATGAAATACTTTTTATGAAAATAACGGCGGAAGTTTTACCGTTAACTGTTGAAATAATCGGTGTTAAAAGTACAGTAATACGTGTGGTTGCATAGTAGCACACAGTATTGATTATTGATACTTACGTGAGAAGTCACTCAGTTATACTCAATTATTGCTACAATAATTGTTGCATCATATCTCTCATATTATTGATTCAATTATTGTCACAGTATCATCTGCATAATATTTTATATTATTAAATCAATAATTGAGACGACAAAGTTATTAATATTATTATTTGTAATATTGACGATGTCTAGAAGTTCTGTCAAGGAGAGGTTTGGTAACCTAATTGCTCACCAATAAGGAGAAATCCTTATTGGAAAGCCCCCTCTTTCCTGGGAACGACCTGGTTGTTAAATATTGTGAATTATAATAATGATGATAAATGTTGTTAAAAATATTGAGAGAATTTTTATGAAGTATTTATGGATCCACATTTACCCATTTTTTTAAATAATCGGTAGAAAATTATTTAATATAATAAAGGTGGAGCCACATGTGGGGTGTAACGACCCCAAAATAGGTCCATTCCATCCAACCCATTCTGAGTCGCCAAATATATGGTACGAAAAACAACTACAACTTTATTACAACAATTGTCGTGCAAAATCTGACAACAACACATATCTTTGTGAGTTTGGATACAAATATATACCAATCATGTACGTCGCAACGACACACCTTACATAAAGGTATAGTCAAAAAACTGCTTTAGAAATTAGAATCTTTGGGAAGTGCTCGAGAAACCTTCATACATGGGAGGCCATGCTTTTAGGTTATGGTAGATATCATATAGGCCACGAATTATCCTTGGTTGACCTAATAGACCCCAAAAGAAAAGAGAAGATTACTATCATATTCTTCCCAATGGTGAGTCTTCTCTTGACATATCATTATCTCCACTTGTCTCTAATTGGGTATTATACTCCAAACAAACACCAAGATTATATAGGTAGTGCTTGTAAATATACTCGACAGAAGTGGATGAGCACAACCATGTCTTATGATAACACGAGTTTTGTATGTCATTAGACATCTTGTATGATAGTGACAAAACACCCTTCCAAAGTTGGGTTAAGCTCACTTTATTTAATTCACCAAAATAACTATTAAATGATGTATAAAATACAACACACTAAAGCCCTCAATAAAATTATTTTCATACTCTTTAGGAAGAACCTCAACAACTATAGACCACCGTTTCTATTCCCTTGTTATCCCTTTCAACCCAAATACCCTTTTATTACACGAAAGGAATTGTGAAACAAAAGGGTGAGCACAACTAGCTTCGATAAAGAATATTATGACTAAAGATAAATAAATTATCAATAGTCTTCATCGAGTAATGAATCGAGATTTAGAACATATGGTAGATGATAAAACTTTTCAACCATAGTTAATAAATGAACGAGCGATCCATTAAAAGAGTCGAATAGACCATAAAATCTATTATCTTCTCCATGTTAAAAGTCCACCAACAATGTTTTATCCTGTAACATCAATCAACAATTCTTGTCCACAATCACATGTATAACTCATAATCATAATCGTAGTTCTAAATTCCTCTTCTTATCCGGGAATGAAGATAATTTCATCACTGTCTTTACCGAAACATCAAAGATCATGGTTATACAAAAATCACAGTTCTGCTTCATAATCATACTAATAAATTCATCTTTGCACCGGCGACCAAAGATATTCATCAACAGTTCATCTTTACACTCTGAAAGCTAAAGATATTCAACAACAACGTGTCATCTTTGCATTCACGAGCCAAAGATATTCATCAATAATTCATCTTTGCTACTGAAAGCAAAAGATATTCAACAACAAAAGTCGTCTTTGCATTCTGACGAGCAAAAAGATATTCATCAATAATTCATCTTTGCACTACTGAATAAGATATTCATCAACAAGTCGTCTTTGCACAACGAGCGAAAGATATTCATATATCAAAGAAATACATAATCATTTGGAAGTTATATAACAATAATTATAACCGTGTTGATCAATTCACCTTTGCACTTAAGCTAAAAATATTCAATTGTAAATTCAATGGTCATGATCATACCCAATCAACAATTCAACTTTTGCACTCTTGGCGAAGAGAACCTATAGTCATGATCATACCAATAATCTACTCATCTTTACACTCAAGTCAAAAAGAAATATCATCATTAGAGTTATAAGAATGTTATATAAAAACAATATAATCAAAACATGGTTTTAATTTCAAGAGTAAGATTCATAAATCAACGATAATTTGGTGGGAGAAGAAACCAATTTGTCGTGAATAGTACCCGTATTCATACATAAATGCAAGTACACGCATAAAAGTAACCTCGACACGAAAAAAGATAAAGTTTCATAATAAAATTCATATCCATATTTATAACACCTTAATCCAAATGTTATAAATCACTTAGAAATCTCATAATCTAATATTATTAATATTATAATAATATTTTAATCATTTCTAAAACTTATAAATAATTTAATTAAATTGTTTATGCTTTACTAATTAATGCATTTAATCATCATAAAATGCCAAACTCATAAGATTTCATCACCAATAACCAAAACCCTCATCAAAAATCTGCATATACCTCATATATGATTCTCAAGCCATAAAATTATATTTTCCAATTTTCTTACTTCACATAACATATTTAATTCATTTACTCATAACTAGAATATTTTCATGAAAAATACCAAATCAGTTCCAAAAATATTTCTTTTCTGGGATTTAGCATAACATAGTCCCATATTGAATATATATTTTTCTCTAAATTTTAAAAATTCATTTACTATTTTTCATATGGCCAAAACCACCGAATATTTAAACATTTATCATAAATTATACTTTTGTCCAAAAATTCTAAAATTTACACGATATACTGATATTATATAGATGTACTCCCAATAAAAATTTCATCAATTTTGGAGTTAATCACAAGGAGTTATAAATAGTTACTTTTAAAATAGTCTTTTCTCATAAAATCCATAACTCCTAATCTATACATCCAAAAATCTTCATTTTTGGACACAATCTACAAAACTCATCAAAATATCATATCAAATTTTTCCAGAATTTTTGAAGGTTCAGAAAAATTTCGAAACTAAAAAACATAATAACCCTTAAAATCCCTTACTATCCCTTACCTCAAAAGAGCGAGATTTAATTAGAATAACGTTGAATCGAACTTGCACCAGAGCAGCAACACTCAAAGTATACTCAAAATACTCATAAGAATACGCCGATAATATAGAGAGAAAAACTTCGATTTACGGTGTGATTTTCAATTCTAACCTAAGCACCCTATTTATAGGAAAATACTTAGAACACCAAAGCAGAAAATTTAATAAAATATTAATATATATTATTTTTATTCCAAAGCACAATTATTTTGCTTCAAAACCTCAGCCACCAAACAGCCCACCTCACAAGACTTGCACAAAAAACGTTTTTGTTATTTAAATTATTTTAAACTTCCAAAATCAATTATTTGAGCTTGAACTTCAATAATTCATAATAAATAGCCCTTTTATCAAAAAATTCGAATCTTGCGATTTTTTATAGGAAATTCAATTCTCTACAACTTTGCGTAAGAAAGTTTTTCCAAATTCCAAATGTAAATTGACCAAATCCACAAACAGACGATTTTATACTATAATCAAATTTCAATCAAGAAATGGGGTCCACCGACATGTTTAACATGTTTTAAACATTTATTGTAACAAAAATATTCTTCCTCCTCATATACTCATATATTCCACATTCATTTAAAAAATATCACTATTATTATATTATTAAAATAATATATTTAAATGAATTATTTTATCGTAAAAAGATAAAATATTAATTTTCAACAATTGTCACTTTAAAATTTTCTCCATCTATATCCACATAAAATAAATATTTTCTCATCATAAAAAATCAATAATTAATTATTCACAAATAATATTACATAATCACAATATTAACAACTGAGTGATTCTCGGGAAAGAGGGGCTTTCGATAAAATTTCTCTCGCTTCTTGGCCATGATTAGGTGACCAAACCTCTCCTTAGACAGAACTTTCTAGGCATTGCCAATAATGTTATCCAATAATATTATTCAGATAATATGAATTATTATCTCCAGATAAAGAAAAATATCATCTTGGTGACAATTATTGAAACAACAATAATATAAAATATCAACGTAGCAATTATTGAATCAATAAAATAAAATATTAAACAGTAATTACTGTAACAATTATTGAGTAATGCCTTCTTACGAAAAAAAAATTATCATGCTTCATGAATAGTACTCGTGAATAGTAACTCGTGAATAGTAACTCATGAATAGTAACTCGTGAATAGTAACTCATGAATAGTAACTCGTGAATAGTAACTCATGAATAGTAAATCATGAATAGTAACTCATGAATAGTAATTAAAAAAAATTGAATACTTTTATTTCATAAAATTCGGGGTCTTACATGGGGCCCATATGTAGGAAGAAAAATGAAATGTGGGGGGAGAAATATTTGGTCACGGGATGGTAAGGAAAAAGAAAAATGAAGACATGGAATGTGTTATATATATATATATATATATAAGATGTATATATATATAAAGGTCTGATATACATATGTATATAGAAACATGGGAAATCAAAAGTCTGGGGGTGGGGGGGGGGGGGGGTCATAAGAAAAGAAATGAAATGAATGGGCGTGGATTTGGAGGGTAAGATTTATTATATATATATATATATATATATTATAATAAGTTTTATTTTATTAGATTATAAATAGAATATATTATATTTTATTTAAAGTTTACATTTTATTAGAATATTTTATTGCACAAGAATGAATAGTAAAATCAAATTTTAAATTTTTCTTATTAGATAGTGCTGAGTGAATCGAAATATTTATGCGTTCCGTTTTTTTATTTTCAAATAGTATCCTTTCCATTCTCCTAAAAATAGGATGCTTAGTTAGAATTGAAAATCACACCAGAATCAGAGAATTCTTCTTCTATAATATTGAGTGTATTTCTTTCGAGTTTTAGGAAGCTTTGAGTGTAGAAAATAGTGAAAGTTTTCTTCAAGAATATCCCCGCTATACCAGTTGGAATACTCTTCTTTTCAAGGTAAGGGATGTTATTTTTGTTCAATATTCGCTTCAAATAATATTTTCTTCCATACTCTGTAGTATGTAAGTAATATTATTTCGTTTCAGATTTCGAATTCTATACTCATTTGGTTAAAGTTTTGGCTTCTATACTCATTTGTCATATTTTACACGACAGTTGTATTTGAATTTTGTACCATGTATTTGGCGACTCAAGATGGGTGATGTATACCTATTTTGGGGGCGTCATAGTTGGTATCAAAGCTTAGGAATATGATCTCTGGCTGAGATGTGAGACAAGAACTAGGAGGGGAGAGACGGGGAATTCCTTCTCTAGTATGACCTACCTAAGTTTATTTAGTATTTAATTGGTCGGTCAGAGTATATGAATAATATGTGACATGTCTATTAACCCTTATTTTGTGGCAGTATTTAAAAATGACATCCGAGAATGTTGAGAATAGCAATGGAGCACAGGAGACCGTTGAGTCACCACAGATCAATACCCAGGATAATGTGCAATAGGAAGACAATAATCCTCAGGTAAACAACAACGATCAAATTTACCCAGTATTGCTTCTATACTTCTTGAAATTAGTAGAATATCCTTGAAATTTGCGCTTCATCTATTATTGTTTCACAAGAATATTTTTTTGAACATTCTTGCAAAATTTTAAAATTTTCATGCCGGAGTACTATTCATACATACAACACTATTCATACATACGGTATTATTCATACATACGATACTATTCATGGGGTACTATTCACAGAATACTATTCACGGGGTACTATTCACTCGGGTACTATTCACCCAGGGTACTATTCATGACAAAAATTAATTTCTTTTATTCCAAATTATTTTTGATACATGAATATTATTCTTGAATTTTACTCCACAAAGTAGTTATCATCTCTAGATAAATTGAATTATAAATCTTTAAAATTTATCCTTGTTATCACTTAATTGAATTCTTATATCATTGTCATCATCCTCATGCTTAAATTGTGATGAAAGTCATCTTTGGCTCGTAGTGCATAGATGGACTATTAATTGGTATGATTCTGACCAGGAATTATGTATCGGTATAATTATGACCTGTAATATTACAAATGATGTGATAAAAGTCCTCATTGGCCCGTAGTGCATTGATGGACAGTTGTTTGGCATGATCATGACTACTGGTGATACTAACGAATATCCTTGTCCCGTAATGCATGGATAATTCATGGATGTGATGTAAGACCCCAAATTATTAATAAATGAAATTTATTTTCCTCTATTTATTATTTTGAAATAGTAAGGGTTGATTTGATTAATGTGGATAGTTATGGGTAAAATACGCAAATATTTCGAACAAGCAAGTGGTTATAAAATATTCATTATTGTCGGGGAATATTCGTTTGGTCGTGGAATATTCGTACCGTCGGGGAATATTCGTACGACGGCACAGTCTTTTGTGGGCCCATAAAGGAAAGCGATTGGATGAAAAAAACGACAAATATAAGTTGTTTATAAATAACGGCGTAGTTATTCACAATTTATCTTTGTTGGAATACCCGGTGGTTAAAACACACTAATCGCCTTGTTGAACGAGTAGCACACGCAGTATTGCACCAATTATTGATTCTTACATAAGAAGGCACTACTCAATAATGGTTACGATAATTCTTTATTCGATTTTTATTGCTTTAATAATTGCTTTGCGTTGATATTCTTTGTTGTTTGATAATTGTCATTCTGCATTATTTTCATTATCGAAGCAATAATTCATATTATCTGAATAATATTATTGGATAGCATTATTGGCAATATCTAGAAAGTTACATCTAAGGAGAGGTTTAGTCACCTAATTAATTGCGGCGTCGATGAGGAGAGATCCTTATTGGAAAGCCCCTCTTTCTAGGAGCGGCTACCGGTTGCGATCTTTGTGATTCTGTAATATTATTTGTGAATAATTAATTATTGATTTATATGATGAGGAAAATATTGATTTTATGTGGATATAGATGGAGAAATTTTTTATGTGACAATTGTTGAAAATAAATATTTTATCTTTTTTCTCGATAAAATAATTTATTTAAATATATTATTTTAATAATATATTAATTGGTGATATTTTATATAATGAATGTGGGATATATGAGTATATGAGGATGAAGAGTATTTTTGTGGCATTAAATGTTTAACACATGTTTTGTGTGTCGGTGGACCCCATTTCTTGGCCGAATTTGATTATACTTTGTAAAATCGCTTGGTTTATGGATTTTGGTCAATTTTTGTTTGGAATTTGGAAAAACTTTCTTCTGCAAAGTTGTAGAGAATTGAATTTCCTATAAAAAAAATGCGAGATTCGAATTTTCTGATAAAAGGGCTATTTATTTAGAATTATTAAAGTTCCAAAGCTCCGAAATAATTGATTTTTGAAAGTTTTAATTATTTTTATTTACAAAAACGTGTTTTTCATTTTGTTTCCCTCATTTAACATGTGATAGGGGCTGAGTTCAGATGGTAAAGCATGCGTATGAAGTTTTGGAAAAAATATAATAATATTTAATAAATTTTCTACTTTGGTGTTCTAAGCATTTTCCTATAAATAGGGTCTTAGGTTAGAATTGAAAATCACACGAAATGAAGTTTTCTCTCTATATTATCGGCGTATTCTTGTGAGTATTTTGAGTATACTTTGAGTATTGCTATACTGGTCTGAGTTCAAGTCATAGCTTTATATCCTGTGTTTCAACTAGAAATCTTGTCTTTTCGAGGTAAGGGATGTTGTTTTATTCGAAAATGATATTATTTCTTCAATATCATTATCTTAAATATTGGTTGGAAATTTTATCAAATTTGGAACTTTTTCATGTCGGGTTACTATTCATGAGTTACTATTCACGAGTTACTATTCATGAGTTACTATTAAGCGAGTTACTATTCACGAGTACTATTCACGAAGCGTGAAGATGTTTTTTGTGAAATTTTATCTTTTGGTGTCGGGTTACTATTCACGTGTCTGGCCTTTATTCACGATACTTGACTATTCACGTATAAGGTACTATTCACGAATCTGGCTTTATTCATCGAAAAATGAAAATTTTCCTTTTAAATCTAAAATATCTATTGTGGATACTAGCTTTGATTGTATCCATGTTTTGATCATTCTTAAATTTTACACCATTATGATTATTTTTGAGGTATTTTTGGACATGGATAAAACAAAGTACTGAATCCTTAATCCTTAATCCTTGTCATTTTGTTTCAATCGGATTCGTTTCTTCAAAATATTTTTCATCATCCTCGGTCTTAAATGATGATATTATTGAATATCTTTGGCACGTAGTGCAAAGATGAATGATTTCGATGAATATCTTTGGCCCGTAGTGCAAAGATGAGCAGTGTGTTTAGATGAACATGACCCACCGATGAATATCTTTGGCACAGTAGTGTAAAGATGAATATTTGATTCGGATATATATTGATTGATGTTACGGGGATAAAATATCGACGATGAACTTTTAAATTCATATATAGAAGATAGTAGTTTGCATTCTCTACTTAACTCTTCTAATGAATTATTATTTCCCCTGCGAAGATTAATTTAAAACTGGTTGTCTATTGTATTCTATTAGATTTTTCCCTGTTGGAGACTAACGATAATTTGTTGTATATTATCTTAGTCATAATATTCTTTACTGGGCTAGTTGAGCTAACCCTTTTCTTTTTTGTTTCATTTTTCTTCTCAGGATGCGAGAATATAGCGAGTACGAGTCGGGGTATGGAATTAAGGTTCTAGAGAGAGTTGTTTAGTAGTCCTCACCATTTTTGTAAAATAATGTATCAATAAATGTGATGAGGATTTATTTGAGTATAAATATTGTCTAGAAGATAATATTTGTATTCAAACTCACAGTTTTACTGTTGTAATAATAAAGTTGTAGTTGTTTCTGTACCATGTATTTGGCGACTCAGAATGGGTTGGATGGAATGGACCTATTTTGGGGGCGTCACACGTGATACTAACGAATATCCTTGGCCTGTAGTGCATGGATAATTCGTTGATGTGATACTAACGAATATCCTTGGCCCGTAGTTGTGACGCCCCCAAATCCAGGTCCCTTCGAACCTCAGATCCGGTCCGCCACGATACTATTATCGTCAAACTATTTATATATTTTATTCATAACTTAATGAATATAACTTTGCTTATTACAATTTAGAAAATAAATTCTTTCCATTTCCAGGATCTGTACAATGACCCCAAACTTTTATAAGTTTTAAATTTTGGTCATTACTGTGACGCCTCCAAATTCGTGTAACATCAAACACAGGATATGGTGCTCACGATACAACATACATCAACATTTAACTCTATAAAACTCCGGAAAATAATAATAACTATTATATACCTATCCAGATAAAATCCCAAGTCTTTACAACCTTAAATAAACTGAAACTTAAACTTAGCGTTTATCGCTACATTACATCATACGTGGAAATATAACTTGTTACATAAATAACTCTCATCATTTCATCTTAAACTTCCCCTTGTCCTTGCCCGAACTCTTAGCGTTCTCAGCCTTAACTGAAAGGTTTAAGCAAGAATGAGCACAAATTGCCCATCAAGTATATAAAGTAGTTTGGAAACATGCATCGGGAGTAAAACATTTGTATGAATATTTCTCAACAGTTGAAATAATTAGCGAGAGATAAACAGGAATATCGAGATAAGAGTTTTAGAATTCTCAATAGCATACTAAGGGGTGTTAGATACCCTGAATATTATTTTGTTTCATCAAAAACCATCAGACGGTTTAACAATCAAATAGATTGTAAACAGTCTCTGCAAGTACTCCAAGTGATCAGCCTATCGTACCCTACATTGTGCACAAGTATAAAATTTAACTACATAAGCATAAATGGGACTATATGCCCGACATCTGTTTGCCCGATTATTCGGGTTGTTCATCTTAGTATTCATGCGAAACCGCACCAAAGCAATTTGGATTGGTAAACATTAAATAGCTTCAAAGGATTTGAATTATTCAAAGGTTATATCATTTATCATCAATAATATCTAGCCGAAATAAAAAGCTAGAAAGTATACTTGGAAACAGTTCGTTAAAGAAATAGAACTTTAAAGTATAGCAGTTGTATACTAACGGAGTAATCATCAATAACGCTTGCAAGGAAATTGCAGTTATATAACTTTATGACAAAGAAACTTATAAGAAAAGTAAATAGCACAAGTCCGATACTTACTCTCACTACAACAACAATGAGTAAAGATTGAATAATTGCTCAATAGAAACTTAGGGTTAGGAAACTTGCCTGATACGTCTTCTACAATTTACCGCTATCTACTAGCCCTTCACGTAACCTATTCCCATGTGTCACGTTAAGCAATTAGGTTCTCGAACACCACTTCGAAGTGTAATGGTTTCCTTTTATTTTAATAAGATGATTAAACTTACACGTATTCAAATACAATTCAATTACATAACATGTTGCTTCGTATAGGCCAAGTGGTTCAATAAAAGAATTTGGGAAAAATAAGTTTCTGACATTTTTTTGACCCGGTTCGACCCGACCCGGATCCGATCCGGCCCGACCCGACCCAAACCTCCATCAAAATCTGCATAAAACATGCTTAAGGGTCTCAAGTCGGAAAACCTTATTTTCCATATTTTTGACATCACATATTTAATTAAACTCATTTATCCATATAACATCATTTATATGAAAAATACCAAATCAGTCTCAAAAATATTTCTTTTCTGGGATTTTGCAGAATATATTCCCACATTGAACATATATTTTTTGGGGAATTTTTAAAATCCATCTACTATTTTTAAATAGTCCATAATAGCCAAATATTCTCAAATTTATCATAAATCGAGATTAGCTCCAAAATTTTTGAAGTTTTCAAGGTTAGCTCTTGTTATATACATGTACTTCTAGTAAAAATTTCGTAATATTTGGACTTATACACAGAGAGTTATTCGGGTATCTTTTCAAATAGTGTCCTTAGCCGTAAAATCCATAACTCTCAAACTGTATGGCCAAAAATTCTCAAATTTTTACAGGACCTTCATATCTTCTTATATTAATACTCCAAATTTTTTCAGAATTTTTAAAATACAAAAAGTGGATGAAAATGCCCCTAAGACAGACTGATCCAAAATAGTTCCAAGAAAACGGGACATCAAATTTCTACTAAATTTCATATCTCGCTCAATTTAACTCTGTTTCTTATGAAATTTGGACAGGTCATACATCTACTACATAGTATTTTACAAAATTATTACCTACTATAATCAGGTCACAGAAACCATGAATCCAAGGCTCCGAAAACCTCGAAAAGTCACAGATTTCAAGTTTTAACCCACTTTGGCAAAATTCATGATTTCGATTCTAGTATGCAAGGAATTAGTTCATGCTGTCCAGATCATATATACTCATATAAATACACATGTAACAACAATTGAACTCACTAAATTTTCATGATATGATCAAATTAGCATCTTTGAGTCATATTATCAAATATTTGGCATGCATGACATACATCCTTGAATCTCTACGATATTAAGGCATGATTAAACCAGAACTTTCGTTCTTACATCCACATAACATCAACTAACAGTAGCATGGCATCACAAGGTCCAAAACAAATTGTTTACAAAAAAGTCACATAAGCTTATTCTCTCATTTTTACTAAAGAACATGGAAAAAAGAGTTCATGGCTTACCTCTTTGATGAATTCTACTTGCACGAACTCCTCTAATGATTCTCCTTGCTTGATTAGTCTCTAAAAACTCCAGAATTCGCCACCCTCTCAAGCTCCTTCCTCTCTCACTCTCAACTTCACTCACTAGAGGATTTTTTTTTTGAAGAGGAAGAAGAGACTTGGATTGGGAGTATATATAAAACATGTTATCAAATGATTTTCCCAATTTTCCATCTCCAATATAAGTTATATGTATTAAGGTATAAATTCAATTTAGTATGGGTGGGGGTAGAGAAGGAAGAGTCTTGGATTTGTAAAGGGTTTGTAACTCCCTCCCCTCTTACATTATAATACTAATACTTAATCTCCATTTTGGTTGACCATGGGCCCCACATAGTTGCTTGACTCTCTTATTAAAATATTAATATAATCAATTTAATCATTATTAAACTATTTTAACCATTTTGCCCTCTGTAGCCAAACGTTTCAATACTAATATCGATTTCTACTAATTCAATGTTCCGGACGTCATGGGACTATCCGTTTCGTCAAATTAGCCTCTAAAATTCGTGGTTGACTTTTTACCCAAAAAAGTCAACCGGTTAACTTTGACCAAAAAGTCAACCGCAACACATTTTGTGGTTACAGTCTATGTTAACTAATTTTGACATTCTGGACTCAAATACGCAGTCCACGTCTCTGAATTCCGCTCCAAAATCAATCTCATGTTTTAATCCCCTCCCACGCAATTAATCAATTTAATTACATAACTAACTTAAATAGTTAAATTCATCTAAACCAACCATTTACACATACCTCATCACATAACTTAAAATTAAACATGTATGTATAACACATATACATCTAATAATAGAAATTCACACAAGAGTTTTACATAAATTCATTTATTGATAATTAGTAAATTACATAATAATCTCGGATATCACATTCACCCTCCCTTATAAGGATTCTGTCCCCGAAATCATTACAAGTTAAACAAAAAGACTAGGGTAATTCTTCATCATTTTCTCCTCAAGTTCCCACGTAGCCTCCTCGGCGTTGTGGTTCCTCCATACTACCTTAACAGAAGGTATTATCTTATTTCGTAACACTTGTTCTTTTCTATCAATTATCTGAACATGAACCTCTTTATAGGTTAAGTCCTTTTCAAACTGGATAGGTTCATACTCTATGACATGCTTGTAGTCTTGCTTATAGGGTCGTAAAACCAATATATGGAACACATTGTGTACATGCTCTAACTCCGGAGGTAAAACTATTTCATAAGCTACCTCACCGACTCGCCTTAACACTTCAAAGGGTCCTATGAATCTGGGACTAAGTTTTCCCTTCTTCCCAAACCTCATTTTCCCTTTCCAAGATGAAACCTTTAGAAACACATAAGTACCGACGTCGAAGTCTCGTTGTTGATGATGTTGATCAGCATATTTCTTCTGTCGATCCTGAACCATCACTAATCTTGCTCGTATCGTTTTGATCACATCCGCAGTTTGCTGCACCAATTCTAGCCCTAGCAATTGACGTTCTCCTACTTCATCCCAGCACAATGGCGTTCTGCATTTCCTTCCATATAAATCTTCATAAGGTGGCATACCGATGCTCGCGTGATAACTATTGTTGTATGCAAATTCCACCAACGGTAGGTGGTCATCCCAGCTTCCTTTGAAGTCCATAACATATGCTCTCAGCATGTCTTCCAACATTTGAATAGTTCTCTCGCTCTGCCCATCTGTTTGAGGATGATACGCGGTGCTCAACCTCAGTTGCGTTCCCGTGCGTTCTTGAAAGTTTTTCCAGAAATTTGCTGTAAATCGCAGATCGCAATCTGACACAATTGATATCAGCACACCGTGCCTAGAAACTATCTCTTTGATGTAAAGCTTTGCCAGCTGATCTTAGTTATATCTGATCTTGATTGGCAAGAAATGCGCTGACTTGGTCAATCGATCAACGATCACCCATACTGCATCGTAACCCTTTTATATAGTTGGAAGTCCCACCACGAAGTCCATCGTGATATGCTCCCACTTCCATTTTGGAATTTCTAAGGGTTGAAGTAACCGGCTCGGTTTCTGATGTTCATCTTTAACTCTCTGGTATGTTAAACATCTGCTGACGCCCTCTGCTACTTCTCTCATCATATTAGGCCACCAATAATGTTGACGAAGATCCTGGTACATCTTTGTGCTTCCCGGGTGGATTGAGTAGCTTGACCTATAAGCTTCCTACAAGATTTCTTCTTTTATTTTAGATACCGCTGACACCCAAATTCTTTTCTCAAATGTTAATAGTCCATCACCACCCACGCTAAATTTAAGCTCTTCCCCCTCAGAAATTTTTTTCCTCACCTTCTCACATTCTTCATTGCTGCTTTGTGCTTCCTTGATTCTGTCCAATAGAGTCGGATGAACCTCCATTGCGAACAACTTCTCATTTGACTCCCTCGGGCTCTTTATCTCGAGTTCCAATCTAACCATCTCCTTAACTAACTCCTCCTGAGTTGTTAGCATTGCCAACTTACCACTGCTCTTTCTACTTAGCGCATCTGCTACCACATTAGCTTTCCCTAGATGATATAAAATGTTGCAATCGTAATCCTTTATAAGTTCCAACCATCTTCTTTGTCTCATATTCAACTCCTTCTGTGTGAAAATATACTTCATAATTTTATGGTCTGTGTATATTTCACATCTTACACCATATAAATAGTGCCTCCAAATCTTTAGGGCAAATACCACCGCTGCCAATTCCAGGTCATGGGTAGGGTATCCCTTTTCGTAATCCTTCAACTGACGCGACGCGTACCCAATAACTTTACCATGTTACATAAGCACACAACCAAGTCCTTTGTGTGACGCATCATTGAAAATCACGAAATCACCTGTGTCGTCAAGTAAAGACAACACCGGTGCTTCACTCAGTCTTTTCTTGAGTTCCTTGAAACTTTCTTCACACTTCTCCGTCTAGACAAATTTTACCGACTTCTTTATTAGATTCGTCAAAGTTCTTGCTATTTTCAAAAAATCTTGGATAAACCGTCTGTAATAGCCTGCCAATCCTAAAAAACTTCTTACTTCAGTCGGTGTCTTCGGTTGTTCCCAATTCTACACCGCTTCCACCTTTGCCGGATCCATGGAGATTCCGTTCTTGTCGATCACGTGCCCTAGAAATTGAACTTTCTCCAACCAGAACTCGCACTTCGAAAATTTTACGTATAGCTTATTCTTTTTCAACGCCTCCAATACCATTCTTAAATGTTCAACATGATCTTTCTGAGTCTTGGAATAGATCAGAATATCATCTATAAACACAACTACGAATTTATCTAAGTATTGCTTGAACAACCAGGTTCATCATGTCCATAAATGCTGCCGGCGCGTTCGTTAACCCAAATGACATCACTAGGAACTCGTAGTGTCCGTAACGAGTCCTGAATGCTGTCTTAGGCACATCTTCCTTCCTCACCTTCAACTGGTGATATCCCGTCCTCAAGTCGATCTTGGAAAAATATTTCGCTCCTCTCAACTGATCGAACAAATCATTTATCCTGGGTAACGGGTACTTGTTCTTGATCGTCACCTTGTTCAGCTCCCGATAGTCTATGCAAAGTCTCATCGACCCATCCTTCTTTTTCACAAATAAAACTGGTGCTCCCCAAGGAGACACACTCGGTTGAATATACTTCCTATCCAATAATTCATGCAACTATACCATTAGCTCCTTCATCTGCGCAGGTGCCATTCTGTATGGGGCTTTCGAAATTGGGGTCGTTCCCGGTACTAAATTTATAACAAATTCGACCTCCCTATCCGATGGAATACTTGGCAATTCATCCGAAAATACATTCAGAAATTCATTCACTACAGGTATCTGTCCCATCCCCGTCTCTATTTTCTATGTATCGATGATATGGGCCAAATAACCTACACATCCCTTTCTAAGCAACTTCCTTGCTTGCATCATCGTCAGACAGCGTGAGTGTCTCGGCGACTTACTACTATAGAACACTACCTTAGACTGATTTGGAGTCTTAAGGTTTATACACTTCTTCTGGAAATCTATCATCGTTCCACAGTTAAATAACCAATCCATTCCTAGAGTTACATCAAATTCTCCTAATGGAATCGGAATTAAATCCACAGGTAACATATACCCCCTGATATCTACAACACAATTCCTATAAATATGGCTAACGGGAATGACTTCCTTATTAGCAACTTCTATATTCATTGGATATTTTAATTCTTCCTGAGGTAAGTTTAATCGTTGGGAGAATTCATGTGATACGAAGGAACAAGTAGCGCTCGAATCAAATAATATGTATGCAGATATATCATTGACCGGAATGATACCTGAAACCACGTCCTTAGATGCGACCGCGTCTTGAACTGTCATGTTGAAAGTCCTTGTTGTTGGTCGATTCTGAGTTGGTGGTCTAAAATTATGAGATTTCCACCGCTTGATCCCCTTCCTCCATTCCCTCCTGTTGAGTTCTTCTTTTTGTCATTGTTAAATTTCATCAGAGCTTCGCTTTCGCCCTCAGCGATTATAGCTTTCTCCAGGAGAGTCGCAAAGTTGTTCGTTTGCAACACCAAAAGTCTACTGTATAACCATGGTTTGAGGCCCTGCTCAAACCTCCTCTTTTTCCTCTCTTCAGTGTCGACCTGATGAGGCGCGACCCTCGCCAGCTCGTTGAACTTTGCGGCATACTGAGGTACTGTCATGTCGTCTTGCTTCAACTCTAGGAATCGAATCTCCATGCGACTCTGCGTACTCACAGGAAAGTAGTTTTCAAAGAAAATCTTCTTAAACCCCTCCCACGGTATCACACCTTCTCTAGCCCTAGTCTGGTTTACCTCCCACCAGAAGTTGGCTTCGCCTTTCAGCACATATGTGGCGAAGATTGTCTTCTGTTCCTCTCTAACCCGAGCGATAACGAACGCCTTTTCCATTTCGTTGATCCATGTTTGGGCTTCGATGGGTTCGGTGGTTCCTTTGAACTCACGGGGTCCCACACTCTTGAAGTCCTTAAAGTGTTCCACGTGGGCCACTGGAGGGTTATTGGTATTCGGGGTTCGATTCTAAAGTGCCCCCGCTAACATGTCTACAAATTGTTGCATGGGGTTCGGTGGATCCCCAGCATTAACGGCTGACCCCTCTTGTGTTTGACGACGTCTTCCTCTAGCCATCTTTCTGTTTAAATAAACTTAATGTTATCACCTTATAACTTTCTCTATAGCATTTATAATTCATATAAGACTTAATCATCACATCACATATTTAAATAAAAACATATTTATTTACAAACCATAATAACAAAGTATCTCATCATCTTATGACATTAAGCCATTTAGATCACTTTAAACCAAAATACTTGATAAAAACCGAAACCAAGTTTTATTTCACAGCTAAGCATTATAAACACTAATAGTAAAAGTTCATCACGAATAAACTAAAGACCTCACTTAATAGGCGCCTTCATATGTTTTTTTCATCCGCCATCTCCAAAGACCAAATTTCACGACTTATGGTATGTCTAGATCGGACTCCTCACGGGAAAGTGAAACACCCTATGCCGGAACCTCCCATGTCTTCGACTTTAAATGCGTATTTCATCCTGTCCATCCTAACCTTCTTATCTCTCACTTCACCTTCTAACTCGCCTGTTAGCTTCTCGACCCGAGCACGGCCTCTCCTCTCATCTCCCTAGAATGTAGTAATAATCTGTTTTTCAGTTTGGAGACTCTGTATCCTCGACTCTAACCCATTAATGGTATGTCCCAAGTGGGTCCTAATAGCTTCTTTCTCATCCTCCAGCTTATCCGCCATCTGGTTTGATGCCCGCAGCCTGTCAGCCAGATCCCCATTCCTCATTACCAGGTGATGCACCAATGCCTCAAGCAATGCTACAGCCTGCTGCTCCCCTTGATACAGCTCCTCCAACTCATGGACTCTGTCGTCTAACTCTATAATCCTATCCATCAACTCATCCAACAAAGTATCCTCAGGTGCTTCTTCGGAGTCCTCCTCGAGCTCCTCTTCCTCTTCAGGATACTCCTCTGGGTCGGAGTCAGCTGCTGCCTCAGCTATAGGCTCAGGTACAACTGTCACCAACTACTCACTCACAACATGGATATCTCTAACCTCCTCTTCTCCTGACATCCTTCAAACAAGACAAAATAACTTGGTTAGTAGTTTAAAATAGATGTTTTTGTTTTTAGAAAAATAGATTTGACACAACCCCTAGAACTCTACGTGAGTACATCTCCTTATTTTTTCCACTAACTTCCCTAAGGTTATAGTCTAAGGTTCCCCACCTAAGGTTTATAACCTATTGCTTTGATAGCAACCTATGATGCCTCCAAATCCGTGTAACATCAAACACAGGATATGGTGCTCCCGATACAACATACATCAACATTTAACTCTATAAAACTCCGGAAAATAATAATAATAACTATTACATACCTATCCAGATAAAATCCCAAGTCTTTACAACCTTAAATAAACTGAAACTTAAACTTAGCGTTTATTGTTACATTACATCATACGTGGAAATATAACTTGTTACATAAATAACTTTCATCATTTCATCTTAAACTTCCCCTTGTCCTTGCCCGAGCTCTCAAATTTCTCTCACTTTTAATCGAAAGGTTTAAGCAAGAATGAGCACAAATTGCCCATCAGGTATATAAAGTAGTTTGGAAACATGCATCGGGAGTAAAACATTTGTATGAATATTTCTCAACAGTTGAAATAATTAGCGAGAGATAAACAGGAATATCGAGATAAGAGTTTTAGAATTCTCAATAGCATACTAAGGGGTGTTAGATACCTTGAATATTATTTTGTTTCATCAAAAACCATCAGACGGTTTAACAATCAAATAGATTGTAAACAGTCTCTGCAAGTACTCCAGGTGATCAGCCTATCGTACCCTACATTGTGCACAAGTATAAAATTTAACTACATAAGCATAAATGGGACTATATGCCCGACATCTGTTTGCCTGATTATTCAGGTTGTTCATCTTAGTATTTATGCGAGACCGCACCAAAGCAATTTGGATCGGTAAACATTAAATAGCTTCAAAGGATTTGAATTGTTCAAAGGTTATATCATTTATCATCAATAATATCTAGCCGAAACAAAAAGCTAGAAAGCATATTTGGAAATAGTTCATTAAAGAAATAGAACTTTAAAGTATAGCAGTTGTAAAACTAATGGAGTAATCATCAATAACGCTTGCAAGGAAATTGCAGTTATATAACTTTATGACAAAGAAACTTGTAAGAAAAGTAAATAGCACAAGTCTGATACTTACTCTCACTGCAACAACAATGAGTAAAGATTGAATAATTGCTCAATAGAAACTTAGGGTTAGGAAACTTGCCTACGTCTTCTACAATTTACCGCTATCTACTAGCCCTTCACGTAACCTATTCCCATGTGTCACGTTAAGCAATTAGGTTCTCAAACACCACTTCGAAGTGTAATAGTTTCCTTTTATTTTAATAAGATGATTAAACTCGCACGTATTCAAATACAATTCAATTACATAACATGTTGCTTCGTATAGGCCAAGTGGTTCAATAAAAGAATCTGGGAAAAAATTTTTCGATTCGTCCGGATCCGATCCTCTACCCGATCCAAACCTCCATCAAAATCAAAGCATAAAACGTGCTTAAGGGTCTCAAGTCGGAAAACCTTATTTTCCATATTTTTGACATCACATATTTAATTAAACTTATTTATCCATATAACATCATTTATATGAAAAATACCAATCAGTCTCAAAAATATTTCTTTTCTGGGATTTTGCAGAATATAGTCCCACATTGAACATATATTTTTCCCGGAAGTTTTAAAATCCATCTACTATTTTTAAATAGTCCATAATAGCCAAATATTCTCCGATTTTTCATAAATCGAGATTAGCTCCAAAAATTTTGAAATTTTCAGGGTTAGCTCCTGTTATATACATGTAATTTCAGTAAAAATTTCGTAATATTTGGACTTATACACAGAGTTATTCGGGCATCTTTTCAAATAGTGTCCTTAGCCGTAAAATCCATAACTCTCAAACCGTACAACCGAAAATTCTCAAATTTTTACAGGACCTTCATATCTTCTTATACACTCCAAATTTTTTTCAGAATTTTAAAAGTACAAAAAGTGGACGAAAATGCCCCCGAGACAGACTGATCCAAAATAGTTCCAAGAAAACGGGACATCATATTTCTACCAAATTTTATATCTCGCTCAATTTAACTCCGTTTCTTTTGAAATTTGGACAGGTCATACATCATACTACATAGTATTTTACAAAATTATTACCTACCATAATCTAAGTTACGTAAAACCATGAATCCAAGGTTCTAAACCCAAAAAGTCATGATTTCAAGTTTTAACCATCTTTGACAAAATTCATGATTTCGATTCTAGCATGCAAGGAATTAGTTCCTACTGTTCAGATCATATGTACTTATATAAATACACATGTTACAACAATTTAGCTCACTAAATTTCCATGATATGATCAAATTAACATCTTTGAGTCATATTATCAAATATTTGGCATGCATGACATAATTCCTTGAATCTCTACGATATTAAGGCATGATTAAACCAGAACTTTCGCTCTTACATCCACATAACATCAACTAATAGTAGCATGGCATCACAAGGTCCAAAAAAAATTGTTTGCAAAAAGTCACATAAGCATATTCTCTCATTTTTACTAAAGAACATAGAAAAGAGAGTTCATGGCTTACCTCTTTGATGAATTCTACTTGCTCGAACTCCTCCAATGATTCTCCTTGCTTGATTAGTCTCTAAAAACTCTAGAATTCGCCACCCTCTCAAGCTCCTTCCTCTCTCTCACTCTCAACTTCACTCACGGTAGGATTTTTTTACAGAGAGAAAGAAGAGACTTGGATTGGGAGTATATATAAAACATGTTATCAAATGATTTTCCCAACCCTTCCATCTCCAATATAAGTTATATGTATTAAGTATATTGTATAAATTCAATTTAGTATAGGGTGGGGGTTATAGAAAGGAAGAGGTTTGGATTTGTAAAGGGTTTGTAACTCCCTCCCCCCATTACATTATAATACTAATACTCCCTCTCTTGTCCCAATTTGGTTGACCCGTGGGTCCCACAGCTGTTACACTCCCTTATTAAAATATTAATATAATCAATTTAATCATTTAATAATTTATTTTGACCTTTTTGCCCTCCGTAGCCAAACGTTTTGATACTAATATCGATACCTACTAAATCGATGTCCCGGATGTCATGGGAGCCGTTTCGTCAAATTAGCCTCTGAAATTCGTGGTTGACTTTTTACCCAAAAAGTCAACCGCGACACATTTTGTGGTTACAGTCTATCTTAACTAATTTCGACGTTCTGAACTCAAATATGCAGTCCACGTCTCTAAATTCCTCTCTGAAATCAAACTCATATTTTAATCCCCTCCCACACAATTAATCAATTTAATTACATAACTAACTCAAATAGTTAAATTCATCTAAACCAACCATTTATACATACCTCATCACATAACTTAAAATTAAACATGTATGTATAACACATATACATCTAATAATAGAAATTCACACAATAGTTTCACATAAATTCATTTATTGATAATTAGTAAATTACATAATAATCTCAGATATTACATTCACCCTCCCTTATAAGGATTCCGTCCCCAGAATCATTACAAGTTAAACAAAATGACTAGGGTAATTCTTTATCATTTTCTCCTCGAGTTCCCACGTAGCCTCCTCGGCGTTGTGGTTCCTCCAAACAAAAGGTATTATCTTATTTCATAACACTTGTTCTTTTTTATCAATTATCTGAACATGAACCTCTTCATAGGTTAAGTCCTTTTCAAACTGGATAGGTTCATTACCATTCCTATCTTACATCATATTCGATGTTATAAAAATATGCGGAATAATTTAAACTTTTTCAATCTCATTTGAAAAATAAATCTTTTATTGATTTCTTAACTTAAATCAATTATATAACCTTGAATCAAATTATATTATGATTTATTCCATTCAATTACTGTATAAATTTTTACATCTCAATTCGAATTCCTCTATGTACCGCTAAGTACAACTTTACAACATAACATGTATTACACATCATATACTACTATCATGTATATCTACTAGAACCTAAACATGGTTCAAGAGCATCTAGTTAAATAATAAATTAATCTCCTTTGATACTATTGAACTCTATCAATCAAGTAGCACGTAACCTTTACCGTGAATCCTTAACTTGCAAAAGTGGTTATTTGCAAGGGTGAGCTCGACAGCCCAACAATTCTAACAGTTTTCATGTAGCACATATCATCTAATAGCATATTCAGTTCATGCATTCATAATCAATTAATAGTTACTACGCATGTTACTTCTCATATAACAGGCATAGAGATTTATATCATAAACATATCATCAAAGATCAACTTTCACATTTCATACATATCTCATATGCATTTCATATATATACATCAATATTCTCATGACATAATATAGCTCAACTAACAGTTATCGAATTTATATAACAAATAGGAACTGAAAGACTTGCCTGATTCGTAGTTTATCAACTACGACTTAACTACTTAAAGCTTATCTGCACTTCGTGTATTCCTACACAGTTATATAATCATGGATTCATATCTATTAGTCATACATTTCATACATTCTCCATGTAATAACAATGTTACATTGTTCTCTATCTTGGTTTTTAAAACCTTCCCTTTGTTTTCTTAGTAAACTCTTATATGTAGTACACCTTAGCTACACATGCTAAGGTCTACTATGTATATATAGTACACCTTAGCTACACATGATTCATATGTTTAAAACATCATTTATGTCAAACATTATAACTCTAGACATTCATACCTATGTGCTTTAAGGTCTGGATTCACAGTTAAAATAATCGACACATCATCGCTTCGCGGCGCAATTGCTTACTGCTATGATTAGGCTCGGGATGGCGCAATTCTTGGATCCCCTCGCCGCACTAAAGTTGAGTATTTATTTTTTGCTTTCATCTTGGTTCTTAGCATGCATGACTGTTATAACTTATCCACGTGTTTACAGGTCTTAGCCCAAGTTGGGTGTCTCTTGTATTTACCTTAAGTTGTTTTACACTTTTAGTTTCATTGCCATTTATTTCACGGCTAAGTAAGTTCATACCACAAAGGTCTAACTATATGACCACCAACGAGGTTAAACAACTTTCAATACACATGTTTTCATGTAATCATATGTCTAGTATGGTTTATCACTTAAAATCTTACTTTAAGATATGCATAGTTTATATTACGTCTATCTAGTAGAGTGCACATACCCATCATGCCTAGAGGCATAAAAGTCCTATCATGAGAGCACAAGTACTTAATGTTCGTCCATCTTAGTTTCAAAACATCAAAGCTTTATTCTCGAAATCAATGTCATACTAAATTAGTCATGCAAGGCAACTTCAACTTACATGTCATACTCATTTGTACATATTTCTCTCTACGTTTGCAAGGTCAAAATATAACCACTTCATGTTTTAAAACTTAGTTTACAAAAGATGATGGAGTTTGCCTTTGAAATCGTTTTAACCAAAACAAGTTATCTATCACACATACGATTCAACTTTGAATCTTACATCATGCGTAATTAGACTTCATATAAATGCTATCAAGGTTAGAATTAAAGGTACACAATTTCGTCAAAGTTTGTTTTCAAAAATCTTTAAGTTTCTTTTCAAAACACATACTAAGCCATGCTAAAGCATTCCATTATGAGCAAGGAAATATTATATGTCATGTCTATTATCATGCATATTTATGTTTTATCACTTAGAATAACATATTCTATCGTCGGGAGCACTATACTTGCGTATGTGCTCGATCGACGCCCTCCGATTGTCTCTAAATACATAACAGTCATAAAGATGACTATTTTAACCCCTTCTAACAACCTCAAATTGAAAAACTTAAAGAACAAAAGTTGTAGGTCTATTCGTCCTCGCTCTGGATCATCTTAAATCACCTCAATCGGAGTTCGTATGAAAACGTTATGCCTAATTTACTATAGTAGGTCAAAGTAGTCTACCCAACACTGATGTCCGGCATAGTTGCGCCTCAAATGACCTTGGGGGCAGCGCAGCTGTGCTTTGGGAGGCAGAACAGCCCCTCATGTTCTGCTCTTTGCAATTTTACAGACTCATACTCCTTCCAATTTTCATAACATGAGTTATACTCATTCAAATTAGTCTGTTTTTGATTCTATGGGTTTGTAACTCATAAAACTACAACATACCAATTAACATAAACATTAACTAACCCAAATATCAATCTAAAACTCGTGTTCATACTCATTTTTCATGTTTTGAAAAGTTTAGCGAATTCATTCACTACGAATTCGTTTCTAAACCAAATTGGTCCGTTTAACTCTCATTGTTTTCGCATATTATCAGTAGCTAGCAACAATTCATGGATTATAACAATCCTTATGCGTAATTTTTTTGACTCAAAAAGCTACTTTTTGTTGACATTACTAAGGAATTTCAAACTTAAGAAATCAAGAATAACATATTCTATCGTCGGGAGTACTATACTTGAGTATGTGCTCGATCGACGCCCTCCGATTGTCTCTAAATACATAATAGTCATAAATATGACTATTTTAACCCCTTCTAGAAACCTCAAATTGAAAAACATAAAGAATAAAAGTTGTAGGTATATTCGTCCTCGCTTTGGATCATTTTGAATCACTTCAATCGAAGTTCGTATGAAAAAGTTATGCCTAATTTTCTACAGTAGGTCAAAGCAGTCTACCTGACACTGATGTCTGGCATAGCTGCGCCTCAAATGGCCTTGGGGGTAGCGCAGCTGTGCCCTGGGAGGCAGAATAGCCCCTTATGTTCTGCTCTTCATGATTTTACAGACTCATACTCCTTCCGATTTTCATAACATGAGTTATACTCATCCAAATTAGTCCGTTTTCGATTCTATGGGTTTGTAACTCATAAAACTACAACATACCAATTAACATAAATATTAACTAACCCAAATATCAATCTAAAACTCGTGTTCATACTCAATTTTCATGTTTTGAAAAGTTTAGCGAATTCATTCACTACGAATTCGTTTCTAAACCAAATTGGTCCGTTTAACTCTCATTGTTTTCGCATATAACTATATTATCAGTAGCTAGTAACAATTCATGGATTATAACAATCCTTATGCATAAATTTTGTGACTCAAAAGCTACTTTTTCTTGACATTACTAAGGAATTTCAAACTTAAGAAATTAAGAACATATAAGTTAATGCTATTACCTCTTGATTGCTTGAAGTTGCTACTATAGCTCTTCAATCCTCCCATTGCTCTAAATTCTCCCAACTCTCTATAGCTCACTTTCTCAGAAATTCAACCAACGGGACTTGAGAATGCAACTGTCCTTATATAGATAATTGGTGGACTAGATTTTGGGTTTACATGGAAGTGGAAATCCATGGTGTAGCAACCACCCTTATCAGCCATCTTCATAGAAAATGATCACCTAATTTCATTGATTTTGGTGGTCACTGATTTTGGGACATGGTTTAATTCTCATCTCTAAAGCTTAGTTTAGTTACTTTAACTTCCAAATGTAATTCTAATGTACAATTGTTACCATATTAGGAAAATTTAGGGATTATTTATGTTAGAGTTTATGCCCTAGAGGCCAATTATTTGATATTATTGCTTAATATTTTGATATTATATTTGATTGAATAAATGAATGATTTTATTATGGTTTTATTTACTGCGTTATATAAATGTTAACATAATAAAATTCCTTAAAATAGTGATACAAATTATATAATTTCAAGTATGTGACTTGAACATGAGATTATATAATAACAATTAGTATCATTGCTCTTAAATGTCCTTAGTCAAGTATCATTGTTGATGAGACAACAATGATGCATTGAGACTAGTATGTACATTGACTGATGACTAAATCTCATTGGTCATAAATATATGAGATATTAAGTCAATGCATAGGTATATGTTAGAGAACGATGTACTGGACAGACCCACCATGAGAAATCTACGTGGAGCATTATGCAAAATGTCATTAGTGATTCTCATAGTGACAATGATGTAATGATCCTCCGACCTGAAATCACTATATTACTACACATGAATTTATGTACTTTGATATCATCAAAGGCCACCTTTAATAGGGTGGACTATAAAGGTGATTATTGGGTACATCATGAATCGTGTGAGAAATATGAGTGATCTAGATGGAATTAAACCCTCCTATATATTAGTGGTGATATCCATAGGCCTCTTGATTGAGTAGGACTATGAAATGCATGGTCATGCTCGAATAGTGATTTATTTCATATAGTCTACTCATTGATCAAGAAAACTCAGATTAAATTATGAAGAGTATGACACATTCCATGACTCGAGTTTAATCTAGGATGTCAAGGTTAAAAGGATTAAATTACATTGTAACATTGATCACAAAAAGGTTGCATCGAATCATCGATCTTATTATTACTTGGATAACATTGATGCATTACTAGATGTCGCTCACTGTTTATAATTTTATAATATGATTTTAAAATTATTACCAATGTAATAATAACCTATAGGGTCACACACATAGAACGTAATTAAAAGGGAATTAATTTAAATTGAAAGGATATAAATATATCAATATGATTGATAATATTTAAATTACGAATTTAAATTAATAGGATAATTTGTACATATATGTATATTTATTAAGACTTAATTAATATATAATATATATAAATTCGGATGTTAGGTTTTTAATAAGATTAGGTTTTGATTAATCCTTTTTTGACTGCTATATATAGATAATATATCAGCCAATTTAGGCAGAGAATCGTAAACCAAAAACCCTTGCCGCTCTTAGAGAGAGACTAGAGAGAAAATCGAAAAATCATGTTCCTTTGGTGGCTAGTACTGCAGCTCCCTTTGCAGAATCGTGCGATGGTTCGCGTGCGTTCGTGTGGATACCATAGAGACGTAGTTTCGTGAGAAATTGTGTTGGAGATTCGAAACGTTTCAGAAGCTATTTCATTATCGATATAATCTCTTAACACTGAATTAATATCTATTTCGCATGGATCCTGTTTTGGGTTTCAAAAATTATTTTGGTTTATTCAATTTATATTCCGCTGTTCATTACTTTGTTGTGCTGAAATCCCAACAATTTATATACTCACATCATATAATCCATTTACATTAGTCCACTTAATATTTTAATTGGGCTAAATATAATTTAGTTGAGTATTTTTAACCCATTATCACATTTTAATATCAAAATGATTAATTAATATTAATCATTTATTTTCTTACAATAATTAGTATGTACTACACTAATTAATATAATTCTTTCATTTTATTTTTTCCATAAATTGTTCCAAAACAATTTTCTTTAGCCACCATCTTATACAAGTGAACTAACCCTTTTCATTTAATTTACTATCACGCCACTACCACATAAGGATTATAATATAATATTCCATAATATCACTTAATTAACCAATATTTAATCTGGGTTAATTAATTAAATCTTTATTCAACTCATGTTTTGCTAACTAAATTTCCTCATGAATACTTAGTCACCATTTATGACCCTTATGAGTTATTAGTATACATGTCTTGAAATCAAATTTTCATAAATTGAATCAAATTTTTCTGATAGACCCACAAGCAAATTGCTACCGGGTCATAGGAGTTTGAAATGGCGCGCAATTGCTTATATACCAAGTTCGAGAGGCGTATAAGTTCTGCATTAGCGCGTAAATAAAATCTATGCTCCTAATCACTTTACATATACCTCAACTCATCTAAAATTAACCTCTTCTTTGATTCCACATCATGGATTACTATTTCTTTAATAATTTAATTATCAAACTTCGAGTTTTAAAACTCTATTTTTCCCTAATAGTTTAACCAATAATAAATATCTCATATATATATATAATTTCTTTCCACAATTCAAGATATATATAACACATACATACATTCCTTTAATCTTCATTTTTCGCAGTGTATCAAGTTACTTAATAATTCTCTAACCAATTTAAAGGTATATCAATTTTCTTATCTCGTCATCAACGTACACGCATACAAGTCTAAACCTAGCACACATCGAGTCTTTAATAGTATTCAATGTAGTACACTAAGTGGTTTCCCACAAACAACCAATAAATTAGTTTCCGTCTCGTCTTCACTATTTTCAAAGTGAGTTAGATCGGTTACTAATTCGTATATACCTCTGCTTTCTGAAGGAATCGTTTAGCCCAGCTCCTATACATCAACCATTAAAGGGTACAGTTACACTGCCTTAGACTTGATATTTATTTGTACATATACTCAAGAAATTGGTGATTATCAAATTATATTTAATGTCACCAACTTATTATGATAAAATAATTCTATAAATTATTTAATGTCGATAGATAAATCTTATCCATCTTCTTATTAATTCATCTCTACAATTTATAACAAATATATAATAATGATATATATTTATTAAACACAACATCACTTATTACATAGATCATATTACCCTATGTAACACAATACCACATATCTCGCAAACACATTTATATTCTTATTCGAACTCATCTCATGCTTTAAGAATTTTATCTACTAAATTCTTATTTTAATATTTTCTGAAATTTCGTGTTCTTACAAAGAGTATGGATAATCAAGGTGATGTGGATTATTTATCAATCAGGTTACGTAGATTAAATATCGATGATGAACTTTTAAATCATAGAAGATAGTAGACATCATGCGCTACTTGACTCTTCTAATGGATTGCTTGTTTTCTTTAGATTAAACTTGTTGTCTATCAGATTCTATCGCTTTTATATCGTTGAAGGCTAAGGATAATTTATTCTATATTATCTTAGTAATAATATTCTTTACCTGGCTAATTGAGCTCACCCTTTTCTTTTATTGTTCTCTTCAGAAATGAGAATATAAATTTGGGAATTTAGTCGGGGAATGGAGTGACGGTCCAAGATGGTTGCTACAATAGTCCTCACTATTCTATAAAATAGTGTGAAAATAATTTTAATGAGGGCTTTATTTGAGTTTGAATATTGTCTACGACACAATATTTGTATTGAAACTCAGCTAGTGTTGTCGTATTTTGCACGATAGTTGTATAAATTTAATTTGTATTTAAATTATGTACCATGTATTTGGCGACTCAGAATGAGTTGTGTAATTTTGGGGGCTTCACAAAAGTGATCAATTTATTCGCAATAAATAAGACTTCAATTTACTTATATTTTTCTACCTATTATGTCCTTGAGCTTATTATACAATAATTACATCACAACTTAATTTTACAATTATAATGGTTTATTTTTCTTCTTTTTTGTTTCTTTTTTTTTGTTTTTGAAGTTTAATGTTAAATATGTTATGTGAATGTGTAGAAAAATGTATATAGCTCAAACGATTGTTTTTCTAGAATATTTAGCCTTAGCTTACATAAACTAAGAAATGATGAAAAATAAACAAGTTTATTGACTTTTTCCTATTAAAATATGTAGTTGTAAATGAGTAATTGAAATATATATATATATATATATATATATATATATATATATATATATATACACACACACACACGGGAGCCAATCTATAGCTAATATTATATGGGAGTATTGTTTGATCTCGTCGTCCAGATCAAACGGTTTGGATTTAATTTTAAAAGACCCTTCTGCCACTAAAAATAGCGATAGTGAAAGAAAGAGTAGCAAACGAAGTTAGTACATAAAGACAAAACACGATTTTTGGTTTCTCTTTTGGTCTTTTGTCTTTGTCTTTTATTTTTGGTATAAACTTAAAATTTAACTATTACTGAAACATTTTACTCTAATTTTATTTTATTTATATTTATTTATTTTGAATAACCTTCAATTTAGTTACAATTAAAACAACTCCAATTTAACTACAATTAAAACAGTTTTTTTTTTCATATGCAAAGAAAAGATAACAGACGTGTGTATTAATAAGACATGATTTTTTGGTCTTCGTCTTTAATTTTTGGCACCTCCAATTTAACTACAATTAAAACACCTCCAATTTAACTATAATTTAAACACATTTTTTTCATATGCAAAGAAAAGATAATAGACACCAGACGACAATCAAAATTCTTTCCACTTTTACAATTGAAATTTCGTTCCACTTTTACAAAGATTACTTGGAAAAATTCATGTATATTTTGTTTTAGTATAATACTTTCTAAGTATTTTCTCTAGAATTTTCTGTTTGGGTAATTATTACAACATATAGTTCTTAAGATAATAAAATAGATTTGTTTTCATATTTAGTTTGAATTTTAAATTGTTATTCGCGCTTGAATTTTAAATTGTTGGTTATGATTATATGTTACCCTACAAGAAAAACGTTTATTTATGTTGAAATTAGACCTATTCCATCGGAAATAGTCAAATTTTGACGAAATATTTTGTCGGTCAATCCTTCAGAAATAGGTCTCTCGAGAATAAATCCGTCGAGAATTTTGTCGGGAATAGGCTATGCCTGACAGACTTATTTTTGACGAAAAATTCGTCGGATATAAGTTATGGTCGCCAAATTATGACCATTAGAATATTCCGTTGGAAATAAGTCTGACACGTGTAATTTGGAGAAATAAATGAAATAACCTATTTTCGACGGATTTCTATCAAAAATCAGTTATTCCGTCAAGCTTTAGTAAAAAAAATTTAAACTATTTTTTTATTTTTAAACCGCAATTTGTACTTAATCCTGTTTTCAGCTAGTTTTTCTCAACAATATACACAACATATACGCTAAAATATGAACTTTTCCCAACGACACACAAATACAACAAACATACGTGTCCCTTATATAACAAATATAAACAAAATTACGATAGATAACATTTTTTTTGATAATGTAGAGTTTCCCAACCGCAGTCGGACTAAGTCTCCCCACCTCGGACCAGGCTTTGCGCACAGGCTCGACCTAAGACATGGCTCCACCAAAAAATGTGCGATCCGTGGCCACACGGACCAGTTTTTAATTGACCATCACACTTGTTGCAGGCGGGGATCGATCCCAAGATGCCCAGGTTTACGGTTCATCCCAGGTTGAAACTTACCGCTGCGCCAAGTGCTGTGGTTACGATAGATAGCATTATACATAAGTTTAACAAAAAAATGGGACTCAACAATGATTTACAACGTAAAATAAGGTAAACTATAATTTACAATAATGTAAGACTATAATTTTACATGATAAACTAAGTAAAAGTATCTACAAACGACGCTGATACTACCATTAGTATGAGGAGGATCATCGGTCAGGGGTCCACGTTGCTATTCTGGAGTCTAAAAATCATCCTCATCATACCCGCCATGCTCAACATCATCCCTCTTTTTGGGACATGGTTACTTAGGCCCAAATCTTATGATGGGCTATGGTCCACACATGGAGTTATTTTAACCCATGTGGAAATCTAATTTGGAGGATGAAGTGTTTTAAGGAATCAAGGATTCCTATTTGGTTTCTAAATATAAGGAGAAGGTGTTGGGATTTGATCCAATTTCCCTTATTTTTAGGAGATCTTATACAATTCTATGAATGAATTGTACTGAATGAGGAACCATAATCCAATACGGGAAAGGAATCTATAGAGGTGGTGAGATTACTATAAATACAAGGCTTTACCTGATTTTAAGGTACACATTATTATTTTCCAGCACTAGAGAATTAAGCCTCCATTGTTAACCTTATTCAACATGTACTTATTCTTACACCAGAGCTATCCCCCGACGGCCCAAGCCATCAAGCTTCCGGTGTTTACCCGTTTCTATGCAGGATTGGACGCGCTTTGGTGATTAGAGCGCGTAGTCGAATCTTGGCGTTAACATTGACGCTAGAAGGAGGGCTTTCTAGTGTTGAGATTTTTCAATCACAACAAGGAGTTATCTAGTAGTAAATATGGTGAACAGTAAAACAATTTCTGGCATTGGGAAGTCAACATCGAAAGGATCTGTTAGGTAGGGAGGTTCAGTGAATTGTCGGTTAGGCCCGTCCAAAAGCATTCATGATAGACTCGGGCCCCACAGCCGTTCGGTAGGACAACAGGGCCGTGATAAGGAGGAAGGCCCACGAAGGAGGTTATTCTCCACTGCCAGTAAAGACGGTAAAGTCAGGGATCGTGTAGGGGACGCGCCATCCCAAACACATGTCCAAGACGCGGGCTGTAAGAACCGAGAATTTTAGGAATAAATAATTATTTCAATATAATAAGAAAATAAATATTTATTTGAATATAAATATTGATGTGATGTACGATGAGTAATTCGATTAGTACAAAGTGAATTTATATGAGAATCAGAATTGACATTGAGAATTGTGAAAGGCCATGTGTGGCATAGTGTGGAATGAGGAAATTCACTAAGTGAATTAAAAGAAAAATAGTTATTAAGAGGAAGATTAATTGTGTATAATTATGTGATAAATACACTCTTGAACTAGTAATATCACCACTATAGAAGTTAAGTTATATCATGTAAAACTTGTGTGGTGATAGAAATTAGAACTGGCTTGAAGCTAAACCATTTTGGCACTGCCAAGAATCGACGCAGCTGAGCCCTCCCAGCAGTACAAAATGGCTCAGCTGCGCCAGTGGTTAATCTGGAAAAAAAATTGGTTTCTACTATAGAAATGAAATGAAACATTAATGTAAGGTATGACATGAATAAAATCATATGATAAGAATACATTCTAATGATATAAAGTATCAAGTAGTACAGTAAAATTGTAAGACCCCAACTTTTATGAATAAAGAATAATTTTCTCGAAATATATTTTTGAATATTATGGTGTGGATTTGATATAATGTTATAGTTGTGAGTAATATTTACAAATTTTGCAAAGTAAGCAAGTGGTTATATAATATTTGATTGGTCGGGGAATATTCGTTTTAACATGGAATATTCATACGACGACACAATCATTGGTGGACCCTATTAACGGAAAGTATTGTCGTAGTTAGAAAACGGCGAAATTAATTATCTTTTATAAAATAACGGCTGGAGTGTTACCGTTAAAACCGTTGAACTACCCGATAGTATAGTAAAAGTACGTGATACGCTGGTTGCATAGTAGCACTCAGTATTGGTTATTGATGCTTACGTGAGAAGTCACTCGCTTATACTCAATTATTACTACAATAATTGCGCATCATATCTCTCATATTATTGATTCGATTATTGTCACAAGATCATCCGTTATTATATGATATATTATTAAATCAATAATTGAGACGATAAAGTTATTCATATTATTAAATTGTAATATTTACAATGTCTAAAAGTTCTTTGAAAGTAGTATGCACACAAGCCAATCATGTTTGATGATAAAGCATATACTTTGTAACAATCTTATTCATTTATTAATAAAAAGTATTAATTTATTAAAGGCTTTTAATTATCTACATGATGTCGCTTTTATAATAATATGTGATAAACCCATAGTTTTAAGCAATGCTTTTAGAATAATGATGATGATCATTCTAATGAGATCTAAATTCTTTGAAAGCTTAAAACTAAAATAGTTCTCAATCATTGGATTACTAAATCGGGGATTAGTGAATCCGATAGATTGGTACATACGCTGCTTGCTTCATCGATGAGGATGATTGATCTCACGATCATTTATGTGGAGACACTAAAGCAAGTATGTAGGTGCTTATTAGAGAATAAGTTCATCGAACGTGGCTCGCTAAGGAATACCTAATGGAGTTTTACTCACCGTCAATAGAATTCTCAGAGTGATAGTAGTACAAGTAATCCTTGACTTGAGATCATCATAAGATCTTGTGTATGATGAGTTATACTTTGACTTATTCCTTAAGACCCTTAGGGTATATCAAAGGGTATGCTTGGGTATAATAAGTCAGTATATGGAGATAATGTATGATCAATAAAGAATCTACCACTTCTAATAAAAGAAGAGAAATGTCCTATGTGATTCGATAAATGACAACCCAAAGAGTCCTTGGCAAGGCGTAATGAAATTAGAAAGGAGTTTCTAATTTGCATTATTTGGAGTCAGGCATTTAAGGATCGAAATACATATAATTAAATAAAATAAGACTTCGACAAAGAATTCCACGTCTTATATTTAATCGGGACATCAGATGGTGGAAGGATTGAATTGTATTTTAAGAACTATTTACTCAAAGGTTCTTTTATGATTAATGTTGAAATCTATATTATTTGGAAAGTCGCTGATCGCTAGGGGAGGCTTATCCCTATCAGAGAATAAATATTATTTATTTAAATAAATTAATTATTTAATTTATTTATTTAAATAAGATTAGAATTGTTCTAATTGATTTATTCACAACCTATTTAATATGGAGAACCTAAAGGGTCACACCATAAAAGGAAGAATAATAATTATTTAGAGAAGTTAATGGCATAATCGTAATAATATGTTATGTATATTTAATTTAATCTATGGTGATAGAATAAATTAAATAGCTTAATATTTATTATTTAATATTTTAGAAATATTAAATATAAATTAATAAGAGGAGTCTTATTAATATTATTATAATTATTATTATTTTAATTTCTAAAAGAGTTTAGGAATTAATTTAATATAAGTACTTCTCATTTATTCCTAATCGATTAGGAAGAAAAATTAGTTAAAGGAGTTTAATTAATTATCCCTAATAAGATTAGGGAGCTTAATTAATTAAAAGAATTTAATTAATTAAATAAATCCCAATTTCTTAATTGTTAAGGTGGGTTGCCCACATCTATAAATAAGAGGAGTCTTATTATGGGTGAGGGGTTGTTGACTTTTTTAACATACGATATAATTCCAATTTGTTGAGAAAGACGCCCTTTTCTATAGAGATAGAAAACTAGGGTTGAGCCAATACCCTTCTTCTTGAAAATTCTCTTTTTCCTCGGTGGATCACCTCTGAGGCCAAACACTTGGGTGGCTAACGCCGATCAAAGGAAGGAACCAAACCCGGTGGATTCAAGTTGAACGCGAAAAGGATTGAGGTGAACTTGTACCGAGGAAGCTCTGATCTTCAAGGGTATGTTTTTCTTCATTATCTTTTTCGCTTAATTAATAATTGTGCATAAAGGGTGATCCGGTATATGGTTTGTAAATTTTTTAAACTCGATTTTTCTCGCTTCGCTTAATTTTTGCAATTTGATCAAGTTCTTGAATATTACAAACCTAACAAAGGCATCGAGCCAAACCTTTATGCTAATTATTAATTGTTTTGATTTGATATGTATATTGATATGTGTTTAGAACAATTTAATTGGGCATAATTTTATCAGATAAAATTTTAAAAAAAAAAAAAAAAATCTGCTTTTGAAAAATCGGTCCACCAATTGTGAATCTTTTTGATGAAATTTCTCGCACGGAAAATCAAAGCAATCCAAGTATATATTTTTATTAACAAATACATACACTAAAACCATAAAAAAATTGGTTACAAATTCTTGTTTTGGTGATGATGCTTTTTAAAAAAAAAAAAAAAAAAAGCAACAAGGAAGGAATATTAATGGATAATTTTTTTTTTTCAAAAAACCATGGCCACGAAAATGATTCACGTATATCTGCAAGGAAGGAATTATTATATATATATATATATATATATATATAATATATATATATATATATATATATATATATATATATATTATATATATATATATATATATATATATATATATATATATATATATATATATATATATATATATATATATATATATATATATATATATATTCTCAATAATTTTATAATTAAAATAAAAGGTTTATTTTAATTTTAAATAAAAGTTTATTTTAATTTTAAAATAATAGTTTTATTTTAATTTTAAAATTAAATTTCATGCTAACTAATTAGAGTTGGAATTGATTCCATGATAACTAATTGGAGTTGAAATTGGATTCTATTTTTCTTTAAATAAAGGAGTTTATTTAGATATGAAATAAGATTTCATATTATTCAAAATAAAAGAGTTTATTTGTGAATAGGAAAGAGAATCCTAATTTCCTTAAATAAAAAGTTTATTTAGATATGAAATAAGATTTCATATTATTCAAAATAAAAGAGTTTATTTGTGAATAGGAAAGAGAATCCTAATTTCTTTAAATAAATGAGTTTATTTAGATATGAAATATGATTTCATATTATTCAAAATAAAGGAGTTTATTTGTGAATAGGAAAGAATATCCGTGTTTCCTTTAATAATTTTTTTTTTTACATGGAATTAGATTCCATAATTAATTAAAATAAAGGAGTTTATTTTGATTAAAGATTTTGATTAAAATAAAATAGTTTATTTTATTCAAAATTAGATAAATTAAAATAAAATAGTTTTATTTTGATTTAAATTTGGATTAAAATAAAGGAGTTTATTTTGATTCAAAAATAGATTTTATACTAACTAAATTTGCCCATTAAATGATATCAATATATATATATAAATGTTTATTATTCATGAGATGAATGTTATTTATCGATGCATATGGTGATGTGTATGATAATAAATGAGATTGATTATGGACTATCAACCAATATGATTTGATTTTATTTTAGTTGGATGCATTTAATGTATGGGTATTATTAAATGGGGTCTCACAGACTCGCCTTCTCTCTAATTTTTCTAATGTAAATTCTATCTCCTCCTATGCATTTCCCTCGATCACGATCAAGGTTTCTATTTATTTTAAATAGTTTTGTAATAGGAATAGTTAGAATTAATTTTGAAAAATTGGAGATCAAGGAGCAAGGAGCGCTTGAAGACCCGTTTGTAATGGAGCCCGGGTTTAAATGTAATAGTTATATTTAAATATTATTTCTCACACCCTGGGGAGCTTGACCTTTTTTTGTTCACTTGGTGGCTCTAGTGAACCAAACTAGAATAAAAGTCCATAATCAATCCTAGTAGAATATAGTTCTATTCTATATGTGCATGCTTATATATATATATATTATATATTATGCAAACATGCTTCAGATGTTCATTAATACGACGCCATATTTTATATATATATATGCAATGCTGCGCTAAAACAAGATGAGACAAATTAATAACAAACCCCTCAATTTTTATATTAAGTCCTAAGCGCTCAAAGATATTTGGAATATCGAACGTCAGCTTTCTAGCATGATAAAATTAATAGAGTATTAAATATTTAATATGAGTTTGTTGTGTCACCACAAGGCAAGTATTAAGTATTTAAGATGTTAATTTATCACATTTGATGCTTATAAAGAAAATTGAACAATATTGTTTTGTTGTGTCACCACAAGGATGATATTTTTTTTTTTGAATATATGGAGTGCTAGGTCTCGACTTAACTTGATAATTTTGATTCTGATGTGCCACCACTTGATCAAAATAATCTAAGAGGCAAAAAGAAAAGGAGTCAGATAGTTGATGTAATTGACAAAAGTTGTCTACCTATTTATTTATATATAGTTTGTCAGTCACCACAAGGCTATATACATTTGAAATGAGATCCTTATTCTCACTAGCAAATCTTTAATTAGATTTTGCCGAACTATATAAGTGAGGGTAATATAGTTTGAAGAAAATAGTGGGAGATACCAATTTAAAACAAGACCTAAATTATTTTGGTAATTAATAAAAGAATGTATGTTAAAATGTTGTTAATTACAAATTCATTTACGTAATTTTACAATGTCTAAAATTACTATCATCATGGAAGCATATTAGATGCTAAATTAACCGCAATCAATTAAACTGATTGGTTAAGGAATTTGAGAATAGTTCTCATAGTGAAAAGCTATCTTATGTCCTTAATAAGCCTATCCTTGCAATGGTTGCGCATAATGCCTCCGAGGAAGAGATTGCTACTTTTAGAAAGTGGCAAGATGATGCACAAATTGGCTCAATGCATCATGCTCACATCCACGAGTAACGAGCTTCAAATACAAGATGAAACTATGGATGCTCCTACTATATTCCCGCACATCAAGTAGTTGATGGTGAGGAAAGTAGGATCGATAGATATCGAGATATCTAAGGAGCTCTTCCGATCTAGAATGACCAATGACACTACAAAGATGATAAAAAGTCCTTAACATTATCAATTTGATTGATCAATTAGACAACGAAGTTTTGTCATGGATGGAGAGTTGAGCCAAGATTTGATCTTGCACACTCACCCTGAACTCCTTTCACAATTGTTGTGAATTTTTCATATGAACAAGCTAGATATCGCCTTCGCCGATTTGCTTAACATATTGAAAAATGTCGAGAGTCACTTTCCAACCAAGAAAGATCAAGTCTTACCGGTAGGGGCCAAAGGATCTTCCTGAAAAGAAGAACGATTCAAAGAAGGTAAATAGAAGGCGTAAACAAAGGATAATAAGAACAAAACTCGATACGGATAGCAAAGGAGTTTGCTTCCACCGCAATAAGCCCGACACCGGAAAGAAACTCACGAGAAGCATCTTGCGAGAGGCTAACCAAAGAAGCTTAGTGAAGTTTCTACATAATACAAATTTGTTCATGATTTAAAATAAATTTTTTTCTTTTTAAGTCAAGGTTCTACTTGGTATTGATACCGACTTTGGTTATCATAAATATAGATTTATGAAGGACCAAGCAGAAGTAGAGAAAGCTAAACAAATATAAGTAATCCTATGTGTGAAAAAATGTAGCAAAGGTCGCCATATTAGCCATAGAAACTTATAGTTTAGCAATGCCTACGGGAAATCTATTAAGTCAATAAGTTGTTATCAGATTCCAATTCTTGTTAAAACATTATTTCCATTTTATTGTTGACAATAAAATTTTTGGTATTATAATTAAGAACAATTGTTGTTCTATTTATAATAATAATGTTTTGTATAGAACCTGAAAGATTACTTAATGGATTTTGTATACTGACTTACGTGAAAATAATTTTGTAAATTGAACAAACTAGTATAAGAAAAGGAGATGATCATTCAAAGAGTCAATGTATGTATTTGTTGAATACAAGTGTGAATTATTTGAAAGGTTCAAAGAATTCGTAAGTGAAACAAATTTGCAAAGTATTAAGATTCTTTGATTAGATCAAGGAATAAATACTTGTGCAATAAGTTTCTAGATCATCTCAAATGGTTTTCTCATAATGGACACCTCATGATACGTAATAATTGATTGATGTATCCGAAAGGAAAAATCATACCTATTTGAACATGGTGTGATCCATAATGATTTTACCGACATTCCAAAGATCCTTCCTGATAATGTCCTAGAAATGGTCGTGATATCTACGAAAAAGGTAACCTCAAAATCCTACCCAAGACTCCATAAAAGTTATGGATGGGGAGGATTCATAATCTTAAGTATGTTAAGATAAGGGGTTGTCCAACTTATGTGAAAAGGTTTCAAAGGATAAGCTTGGGACAAGATTTGACAAAATACATGATTTGTGGGACATCCTAAAGTAAGTTTAGGGTATATGTTCTATAATCCTACTTAGCAAAAGGTGTTTATTATGAAACACGATTCCTTCTAAGATAAAGGTGTTTATCATCAAGGGGCTAGTGGAGGATAATAGATCTTGAAGAGTTCAAGAACCACAAAACACTATAAGTCAAATAAGAGAACCTCAGAGATGGACCTATTGTACCACAACCGAATCGTAATTCTGGAATAGTACCGAAGATACCTGGGAGGTATGGATTCATCATAGATGATGATGATGAGGTACACATCATAGAAGATGATGATCCAGTTACATACGATGAGATAAGTGTTGTAGACACTCAGAGAAATGGATTGAAGCAAGTTTCTCAAATATGGAACATTCGTTTTGATGAGGCAATCAAAAGAGTTTGATTTTATCAAAAATAAGAATGAACCTAGTGTGTACAAAAGGGTCAGTGGGAGCATCGTGACATTCCTAGTACTATATGTTGATATACTACGGATAAGGAATGACATACCAATGCTACAATCAAGAAAGATAAAGTTGTTCAAAACATTCCTCCATGAATGATTGGAAGAGTATCTTAATCGGGGATAAAAATCTATATAGATAGATTTAATAGGATGCTCGACTTAACCCAAGGAACGATATATTCATTTGATGCTAAAGTCGCTTAGCATGGCAAACTCCAAGAGATGTCTCATGTCGATGAGCTATGGAGTGTATCTCTTAATAGTCCCCACAGACTCTCGAAAAGAGAGGTCGCATGAGTGACTATCATGTATGCAATGAAATATACGAGACCCGATGTCGATCACCATATTCGGAGAAGTTCACTATGAGTCAAGAAAAAACATCTTAAAGTGCTTAACCCAAGACTAAGGATGTGATCATATTCATGGTGGGTCTAAATTAAAACTAGAGGGCTTAATGCACTCAAGTTTTTCGTGCATGCACTCAAGATGACAGTAAAAATCCACTTTAAGGTAAAGCGTTATCTTTGAATAAAGGCAGCAGTTGAATCGAAAGGTTCCAAACAAAGAAAGAGTTGTTTGGTTTAGTGATAAAGACAAAGTATATAGCTATAAATGAAGTCGCAAGTTGATTGTTTGGATTAAAAGTTCATTACGTAACTAGAATAGTTCCTAAGTCTCATCTTGATCTAAACATGTGTTGTGGCACTTTCATTTGATTATTAGAATCATTGAAAGATGGGAAATCACTATAGAGATAGTGGACTCTCATGAACAACATTACATATCCATTAACTAAAGCTTATCCAACAAAGGATAATCGCCACTTAGAGAAGAAGAGTATAAGATACCATGACGATTGGCTTTAGTGCAAGTGGGAGATTGAAAGTAGTATGCACACAAGCCAATCATGTTTGATGATAAAGCATATACTTTGTAACAATCTTATTCATTTATTAATAAAAAGTATTAATTTATTAAAGGCTTTTAATTATCTACATGATGTCGTTTTTATAATATGTGATAAACCCATAGTTTTAAGCAATGCTTTTAGAATAATGATGATGATCATTCTAATGAGATCTAAATTCTTTGAAAGCTTAAAACTAAAATAGTTCTCAATCATTGATTACTAAATCGGGGATTAGTGAATCCGATAGATTGGTACATACGCTGCTTGCTTTCATCGATGAGAGGATGATTGATCTCACGATCATTTGTGTGGAGACACTAAAGCAAGTATGTAGGTGCTTATTAGAGAATAAGTTCAATTAACGCGTGGCTCGCTAAGGAATACCTAATGGAGTTTTACTTGCTCCGTCAATAGGAATTCTCAGAAGTGATAGTAAAGACAAGTAATCCTTGACTCGAGATCATCATAAGATCTCGTGTATGATGAGTTATACTTTGACTTATTCCTTAAGACCCTTAGGTATATCAAAGGGTATGCTTGGGTATAATAAGTCAGTATATGGAGATAATGTATGATCAATAAAGAATCTACCACTTCTAATAAAAGAAGAGAATGTCCTATGTGATTCGATAAATGACAACCCAAAGAGTCCTCGGTTAAGGCGTAATGAAATTAGAAAGGAGTTTCTAATTTACATTATTTGAGTCAGGCATTTAAGGATCGAAATACATATAATTAAATAAAATAAGACTTGACAAGAATTCCATGCCTTATATTTAATTGGGACATCAGATGGTGGAAGGATCAATTGCATTTCAGAATTATTTACTCAAAGGTTCTTTTTATGATTAATGTTGAAATCTATATTATCCGGAAAGTCGCTGATCGCTAGGGAGGCTTATCCCTATCAGAGAATAAATATTATTTATTTAAATAAATTAATTATTTAATTTATTTATTTAAATAAGATTAGAATTATTCTAATTGATTTATTCACAACCTGCTTAATATGGAGAACCTAAAGGGTCACACCATAAAAAAGAAGAATAATTATTTAAGAAGTTAATGGCATAATCGTAATAATATAAAGTATGTATATTTAATTTAATCTATGGTGATAGAATAAATTAAATAGCTTAATATTTATTATTTAATATTTTAGAAATATTAAATATAAATTAATAAGAGGAGTCTTATTAATATTATTACAATTATTATTATTTTAATTTCTAAAAGAGTTTAGGAATTAATTTAATATAAGTACTCTCATTTATTCCTAATTGGATTAGGAAGGAAAATTAGTTAAAGGAGTTTAATTAATTATCCCTAATAAGATTAGGGAGCTTAATTAATTAAAAGAATTTAATTAATTAAATAAATCCCAATTTCTTAATTGTTAAGGTGGGTTGCCCACATCTATAAATAAGAGGAGTCTTATTATGGGTGGGGGTTGTGTCGACTTTTACAACATACACGTAAATTCCATTTGTTGGAGAGTACGCCCTTTTTCTATAGAGATAGAAAACTAGGGTTTAGCCAATACCCCTTCTTCTTGAAAATTCTTTTTTTCCTCGGTGGATCACCTCTAGAGGCCAAACACTTGGGTGGCTAATGCCGATCAAAGGAAGGAACCAAACCCTATGGATTCAAGTTGAACGCGAAAAGGATTGGAGGTGAACTTGTACCGAGGAAGCTCGATCTTCAAGGGTATGTTTTATTCTTCATATCTTTTCGCTTAATTAATAATTGTGCATAAAGGGTGATCCGGTATATGGTTTGTAAATTTTTTAAACTCGATTTATCTCGCTCCGCTTAATTTTTGCAATTTGATCATGTTCTTGAATATTACAAACCTAACAAGAAGATCGTAGCCAAACCTTTATGCGAATTATTAATTGTTTTGATTTGATATGTATATTGATATGTGTTTAGAACAATTTAATTGGGCATAATTTTATTGTATAAAATTTAAAAAAAAAAAAAAAAAACCGAAACTGTTTTGAAAAATCGGTCACCAATTGTGAATGCTGGATGAAATTTCCTGCACGGAAATCAAAGCAATCCGTGGGCCACCTTATTAACAAAGACATACACGAAATTCTGATTCTTGTTTTGGTGATGACGTGCTTTAAAAAAAAAAAAAAAAAAAAAAGGCAACAAGGAAGGAATATGCAGGATAATTTTTTTTTGTTCAAAACCAATGGCCACGAAAATGATTCACGTGTATACTGCAAGGAAGGAATTATAATATATATATATAATAATATATATACCGTATTATATATATATATATATAATATATACCGTATATTATATATATATATATATTAGAATACTAATATATATATATTATTATATATACTAATTAATATATATATATATATATTATTCTCAATAATTTTATAATTAAAATAAAAGGTTTATTTTAATTTTAAATAAAAGTTTATTTTAATTTTAAAATAATAGTTTTATTTTAATTTTAAAATTAAATTTCATGCTAACTAATTAGAGTTGGAATTGGATTCCATGATAACTAATTGGATTTGAAATTGGATTCTATTTTTCCTTAAATAAAGGAGTTTATTTAGATATGAAATAAGATTTCATATTATTCAAAATAAAAGAGTTTATTTGTGAATAGAAAGAGAATCCTAATTTCCTTAAATAAAGGAGTTTATTTAGATATGAAATAAGATTTCATATTATTCAAAATAAAAGAGTTTATTTGTGAATAGGAAAGAATCCTAATTTCCTTAAATAAAGGAGTTTATTTAGATATGAAATATGATTTCATATTATTCAAAATAAAGGAGTTTATTTGTGAATAGAAAGAATATCCGTGTTTCCTTTAATAAAATTTTTTTTACATGGAATCTAAGAGTTTATTTTAATTAATTTTTTTTACATGGAATCGATTCCATAATTAATTAAAATAAAGGAGTTTATTTTGATTAAAGATTTTGATTAAAATAAAATAGTTTATTTTATTCAAAATTAGATAAATTAAAATAAAATAGTTTTATTTTGATTTAAATTTGGATTAAAATAAAGGAGTTTATTTTGATTCAAAAATAGATTTTATACTAACTAAATTTGCCCATTAAATGATATCAATATATATATATTAAATGTTTATTATTCATGAGATGAATGTTATTTATTGATGCATATGGTGATGTATGATAATAAATGGGATTGATTATGGACTATCAATTAATATGATTGGATTTTATTTTAGTTGGATGCATGAATGTATGGGTATTATTAAATGGGTTCTGCGTGCACTTCGCCTTCTCTAAGGTAAGGGTATTATTTCTTTTGTATTCATGAAGAGAGCTTCATTATTCCATTCTTTATTATTATGTTGAATAACTTTGTCTATGCTGGTCCGCATACATGGTGAAATTCTTCATTTATTCCATTCTTTATTATTCTTTGGAATATCCCGTCTGCATGCGGATTATGCTGAGACTCGGTTCCATTCTTTATTATTCTATTGAATAACTTTTATGCATGCGATCTATCGCATGCACGGTGAATTCTTTGTTATTCCATTCTTTATTATTACGCTGGAATATCCTCGTCTGCGTGATTACGCTAGACTTCGGTTCCATTCTTTATTATTCTATCGAATAACTCCGTGCATGCGGTCTATCGCATTTACGGTGAATTCTTTGTTATTCCATTTTTATTATTCTCATTGGAATATCCTCGTCTGCATTTGGATTACGCATTTACTTGGTTCCATTCTTTATTATTCTCGCTGGAATAACTCGCCTACATGTGGATTATCACATGCATGGTGAATGATCCATCGTATTCATTCCTTATTAAATTGTGGAAATGATCTGTCTACGTGGATTACCGCATGGCGGGTGAAAATCCATTTGCAGTTTCATATATTTTATGATACTTATTTGGTTAAAGTTTTGGCTTCTATACTCCATGAAATTAGTAGAATATCCTGGATATTTGCGCTTCATCCGGTATCTTTTTATGGAAATATTCTTCTGAGCATTCTTGAATTTTACTCCTCAAAGCAGTATCATGTTGACAATTTGGACGTAATTGATTTTAAGATAAATTAACTTATAAATCTTTAAAATTTATTCTTGAACTTGTTTTATTGAATTATTATGTCATTGTCATCATCCGCATGCTTATATTTTGATGGAAGTCATCTTTGGCTTACGTGCATAGATGGACTTGGTATGATTATGACCAGGGATTATTCGGTATAATCATGACCTATAATGTTATAATGATGTGGTAAAAGTCCTTAGTAGCCTGTAGTGCATTGATGGACAGTTTTTGGTATGATTATGACCAGGGATTATTCGGTATAGTCATGACCATTGATGATTTAATGAATATCCTCGGCCGTAGAAAGTGCGAGGATGACTCGATGATGTGGTTTATTTATTAAGTTGAGTCTTAGTGATAAAAATTGATGAAAACATTTTAAATCATAGAAGATAGTAGATATCATGCTCTACTTAACTTTTCTAATGGATTGCTTATTCTGCTGCAGTTAAACTTGATGTCTATTGTATTTTATCAGTTTAACATTGTTGAAGACTAATGATAATTTATTTTGCATTATCTTAGTCATAATATTTCTTACTGGGCTAGTTAAGCTTACCTTTTCTTTCACTGTTCTCTTCAGGAAATGAGAATGTAAATGGACTAGTGGGGAACTGGAGTGATGGTCAGTCCCGATGATAGCATTAGTAGTCCTCACTATTCTATTAAATAGTGTGACAATAAATGTAATGAGGACTCCATTGAGTGTGGATATTGTCAAGATGACAATATTCTTATTAAAACTCTTAGATTATGTTTTGTCGAATTTCACACGACTGTTGTATAATTAAGTTGTATTTGAATTTTGTACCATGTATTTGGCGACTCAGAATATGTGATGTATACCTATTTTGGGGGTGTCACCGTTGGTAGCAAAGCTTAGGGATATGATCCCTGGCTGAGATGTGAGACTACTAGGAGGGGAGAGACGGGGAATTCCTTCGCTAGTATGACCTACCTAAGTTTATTTGGTATTTAATTGGTCGGTCAGAGTATAGGGATAATATGTTATATGTTAATTAACCCTTGTTTTATGGCAGTATTTGAAAATGGCATCCGAAAATGTTGAGATAAACAATAAAGCACATGAGATCGTTGAGTCACCACAGATTAATGCCCAAAATAATGTGCAACAGGAAGACAATAATCCTCATGTAAACAATAACACCGATGAAATGGTGAACGATGGGATGTTCAGAGGCTTTATGCAATTCATGCAACATCGGTGTAAAGCGGCCTCATCCAAAATGCAGTGGAAACAGCTTAAACTCTCGGACGGTCACCGCTAAGCAGTTCAAGGAGCTGGGACCACCAGAGTTTTTTGGAGAGCCAAAACCACTTAAGGCGGAGACGTAGATAAAGTAGATCAACAAGATATTTGATATCTTGGGATGCTCCGAGGAGCAAAAGGTTCCCTTTGCCACCTTCATGTTGCGAGCAGAGGGAGATTACTGGTGGGAATTTGTAAAGCGTACTCAACCTGCCGCACTCAAAATGTCTTGGGATAAGTTACAAGAGCTATTCAACGACAAGTACTTTCCTGAAAGTATTTGTCAAATGAAGGAGGTAGAATTCATTAAGCTTGAGCAAAACAATACGGCCGTATGCGCAAAGACGGCTAAGTTTGCTGAGTTGTCTCGGTTTGTATCCCACTTGGTTGATAATGAGGAGAGAATGACGCGGATGTTTCTAAGAGGTTTGAAACCCGAGATAGGTTAATACCTAATTTCTCACAAACTGTGTTTGTATTCAGATGTTGTGAATAGGGCTCAGTTATTAGAGTGCGATAATGAGTCAACCCAACCAAGAGAGAGCAACTGATAAGTCGATAATACCAGTAGTAGCAGTCATCGAAGCGGTGACAACAAACGTGGAGGTAATCAACATGCCAGAAATGATAATCACTTTGGTGGTAATCATGGCCACGACAATAAGAGTGGACATTTCAAGAAGAAGAGATTCAACAAGGATGAAAAGACGTCAACACCAGCACCTGTTGTTAAGGAAGGAGAACGACCACCGGTCGTATGTTACAAATGTGGAGGGGAAGGACACATAAGTCCAAACTGCACTATGCAGTCCAAAGCGTGTTATAATTGTGGAAAAGAAGGTCACCTAGCCCGATTTTGTCGTGCACCTAAGTCAAGTCCAGCTGGGATGGAGGCATCAAAGGGTGTCCCAGACAAGACAAAACTGGTAGTTCAAGGGAGAGCTGTGAGATCCCGAATTTTATGAAATAAAAGTATTCAATTTTTCTATTTTGGTAAATGGTTAAATTAATAAAAGGTTAAAGTTAAGGGTGATATTTTAAAAATTTTCAAAGTAAGAAAGTTTTCATAAAATAATCGGTAGTAAAAGTATAGTATTACGCGTGGTTGCATAGTAGCACACGGTATTGATTATTGATGCTTACGTGAAAAGTCACTCAGTTATACTCAATTATTGCTACAGTAATTGATGCATCATATCTCTCATATTATTGATTCAATTATTGTCACAGTATCATCTGCATAATATGTTATATATTATTAAATCAATAATTGAGATAGCAAAGTCATTCATATTATTATTTGCAATATTGACAATGTCTAGAAGTTCAGTCAAGGAGAGGTTTGGTCACCTAATTGCGCACCAATAGGGAGAAATCCTTATCGGAAAGCCCCCTCTTTCCTGGGAACGACCTGGTTGTTAAATATTGTGAGTTATAATATTAATGATGAATAAGTTCGTGTTGATTAAAGATGAAATTGATAGTTCCATTGTGTTGGAATTATTAGTGTTAGTGAAAATCGACATTTATTTCGATAATAATTGATGTTTGGAGGTTATATTGACCAATCGGTAATTAACCCGGATAAATGAGCAATTAATTGCTATTGATTCACATGCTTATAACTATGTGTTCACATGTGTGTACTATTGATCCACATGATTTACTATTAGGGGAGTTAGTGCAAGATTGATAATACTTGCATGACTAAATTAAAAATGGAGGTATAGATGAAGGTACTATGCTATAATTAATTTTTTCACATGTTTAGAACTATTGAGTCACATGATTTACTATTGATTCACATTATTTACTATTAGGGGAGGTGGTGCAAGTTTGATAATACTTGTAGGACTAAATTAAAAATGAAGAAAAAGAGGAAGGTATTATACTGTAATATTTCGAGCCCCAAAACGTGCAATTATCGAAACTATATTTTCCTATAAATAGAAGCTCATTCTTCCTTCATTTCTCACCAATTCACTAAATTTACAGAGCAATTATTATAGAGAGAAATTATAGAGAGAAAGAAGAAGAGAAGTCTGCTACCTCACTATTCCAGTATCCATTTTTCTTCTAAGGTAAGGGGTATTATTCTTTTGTATTCATGAAGAGAGCTATTATTATTCCATTCTTTATTATTATGTTGGAATAACCTGTCTATGCGAAGTACCGCATACATGGTAAAATTCTTCTGTTATTCCATTCTTTATTATTATGTTGGAATAACCTGTCTATGTGAATTATCGCATACATGGTGAAATTCTTCTGTTATTCTTTATTATTCTGTTGGGATATCCTATCTGTGCGGATTACGCATGACCTGGTTCCATTCTTTATTATTCATTGAAATATCACGCCTCATATTATTACTTACATTCTGGTTCCATTATTTATTATTCTTGCTTGAATAACTTTGTCTGCGCATGGGTCTATCGCATGCCTGGTGAATTCTTCTGTTATTCTATTCTTTATTATTTTGTTGGAATAACTTGTCTATGTGGATTACCACATGCATGGTGAATGATCCTTTGTATTCATTCCTTATTAAATTGTGGAAATGATCTATCTACGTGGATTACCGCATGGCGGGTGAAAATCCATTTGCAGTTTCGTATATTCTATTATACTCATCTGAGATATCATTTCTTTTGTACTTGTCATGGAATATCATTTTCTTTGGTATTTTTTTTACGAGTTACTATTCACCTGGTTACTATTCACCCTGGTATTATTCACTCGGGTATTCGGGGTACTTTTCGTGCCAGAATACTATTCACGAGTTACTATTCACCCGATTACTATTTACTCTAGTATTTACTCGGGTATTTGAGGCACTTTTCGTGTCTGGGTACTATTCACGGGGTACTATTCCCAAAGTACTATTCACGGGGTAATATTCACCCTCAAAATATATTTCTTTTCTGTCCAAATTATTTTTGGTACATGAATATTATTTTTGAATTTTACTCCACAAAGTAGTATCATGTTGACAATTTGGGCGTTATTGATTTTTGGATAAATTAAATTATAAATCTTTAAAATTTATCCTTGAACTTGTTTTATTGAATTATTATGTCATTGTCATCATCCTCATGCTTATATTGTGATTAAAGTCATCTTTGACTTACGTGCATAGATGGACTTGGTATGATTATGACCATGGATTATTCGGTATAATCATGACCGTAATGTGACGAATGATGTGGTGAAAGTCCTCAGTGGCCTGTAGTGCATTGATGAACAGTTTTTGGTATGATTATGACCAGGGATTATTCGGTATAGTCATGACCATTGATGATTTAATAAATATCCTTGGCCGTGGTGCAGGGATGATTCGATTTTATTTATTGTCGAGTCTCAAATGATAAAGTTGATGAAAAACTTTTAAATCATGAAGATAGTAGATTTTATGCTTTACTTGACTCTTCTAATGGATTGCTTATTTTTGCTGCAGCGTTGTTGATCTAAAACTTGTTGTCTATTGTATTCTATCGGTTGTTATCTTTGTTGAAGGCTAAGGATAATTTATTCTCGCATTATCTTAGTCATAATATTTCTTCTTGGGCTAGTTGAGCTCACCCTTTCTTTCATTGTTCTCTTGAAATGAGAATATAGCCGTGATTTAGCCGGGAATGGAGTGATGGTCCGGGATAAATGGCTTTAGTAGTCCTCACTATTCTACAAAATAATGTGATAATAATTGTAATGAGGACACCATTGAGTGTGGATATTGTCTAGATGACAATATTCTTGTTTAAACTCTCAGCTATGTTTTATCGTATTTTACATGACTGTTGTATAATTAAGTTGTATTTGAATTTATGTACCATGCATCTGGAAACTCAAGATGGGTGATGTATACCTGTTTTGGGGGCGTCATAGTTGGTATCAAAGCTTAGGGATATGATCCTTGGCTGAGATGTGAGACAAGAACTAGGAGGGGAGAGACGGGAAATTCCTTTGCTTGTATGACCTACTTAAGTTTATTTGGTATTTAATTGGTTGGTCAGAGTATAGGGATAATATGTGACATATCAATTAACCCTTGTTTTGTGACAATGTTTGAAAATGGCATCTGAAAATGTTGAGATCAGCAATGAAGCAAATGAGACTGTTGAGTCACCAACAATCAATACCCATGATAATGTGCAACAGGAAGATAATAATCCTCAGGTAAATAAAGACACCGATCAGATGATGAACTGAGGAGCAAAAGGTTCCCTTTGCCACCTTTATGTTGCGTGAAGAGGCAGATTACTGGTGGGAATCTGTAAAGCGTACTCACTGGACCTTTTCAAGAGATGTCTTGGGAGAAGTTCTAAGAGTTGTTCAACGACAAGTACTTTCCTGAAAGTATTCGTCACATGAAGGAGGTGGAGTTTATCAAGTTAGAGCAAAATAATATGACCGTATTGCAATATGAGGCTAAATTTGCAGAATTATCCCGGTTTGTATCCCATTTGGTCGATAATGAGGAGCGAATGACGCGAATGTTTCTAAGAGGTTTGAAACCCGATATACATCAATACCTCATTTCTCATAAATTGTGTTTGTATTCAGATGTAGTGAATAGGGCTTAGTTATTGGAGCGCGATAATGAGCCAGCCCAACCAAAGGATAACGACCAACAACACGATAATAATCGTACCGGTGGCAACGACCATCAGAATAATGATAACCATCGTGGAGGAAATTATCATGCCAAAAATGGTAACCACTTCGGTGGTAATCATGGCCAAGATAATAAAAGTGGAAAATTCAAGAAGAGAAGATTTAACGATGATGGGAAGACATTGGCAGCAGCAAAAAGTTCTATTGGAGGAGAACGACCGCCAGTTAGATGCTATAGATGCGGAGAGGAGGAACACATAAGTCCAAACTATTCACAGCCTTCCAAGGTATGTTTTAGTTGTGGAAAAGATGGTCACATAGCTCGATTTTATCCTGTAGCGAAATCAAGTCTAGTTGGGACGGTACGAACAAAACAAAGTCGGTGGTTTCAGGAAGAGCATTTTTCGTGACTTCTCAAAAAGCGAGTAAACCTAACGAAGTTAGCACGGGTTAGTTAATTATAAATTCTTGCGAAGTCTATACCTTATTAGATACTGGTTCTACCCATTCTTTTATCTCTCTTGCTTGCGCTCAACGTTTAAATTTGACTCCGGAGATATTAGACTTTGACTTATCGATTGAAACTCGGTTAGGAGAAACCTTCGTTACCTCCACTATTTATAAATCTTGTTTGATTCAAATCGACACTTTCACGTTACCTGTCGATCTTATCTCTTTGAAAATACTTGCCTTTGATGTGATTTTAGGAATCGATTGGCTAACTACTCATCAAGATTTTCGTAAGGTTGTTAGCTTTCATATTTCTAACCAACCTGTTATGCGAATTCAAGCAACCAAACCACTAAAAGTCAATTATTGTCATATCAAGCCATAAGTAAAGATCCCCGAGCCTTTCGCTGGTGACTTCCTTATGTGGAATGCACCAAAGCCAGACTTTATGTAGGGGAAGCCGTGAATAATGGTGGAAAGTTGATAGATATCAATGTGACATACTATCCAAGTCTTGGGATGAGGGTTACCATTTTGAATGATATTTCTATTATTAATAAATTTCCTGATGTATTCTTGAAGACTTCTTAGCCTACCCCTAGAGCGTGAAATTGAATTTTGTATTGACCCCCCATTTCTAAAACCCTTAAATATTTCTTCAACCAAAACGAATGTATAATGCGTCAAAGACGTTGGCTCGAGCTGTTGAAGATTACGATCATACCATTCAATATCATTGTGGAAGAGCGAACGTGGTAGCTGACGCGTTGAATAGAAGATCGTATGTGTTTACGAGTGCGATGTTATTAACACAAAAACCCATTTCGTATAACTTACAAATGATGAAGATAGAGTTAAAGACTCTAGGGATCCATGTGAAGATAACGAATATACGAGTAGAATCGACTTTAATCGATAAAGTTAAAGCCGCTCAAACTACACACCCGAATCTGATGAATGTGAAGAAGAAGGTTCAAGAAGGCGTTATCTCAACCCTCGATTTAATTGGCCCATTTGAAATCCTCGATCGAGTAAGAACTGTGGCCTATAGACTCGTTTTACCGCCAAGTATGTCGCGTGTTCATAACATTTTTTTACGTATCGATGTTACGTAAATATGTGGATGACCTGAACCACGTTATTAAATTAGAACTAGATGAGATAGCATAAGATTTAATGTATGAGGAGATACGTGTTAAAATCTTGGATAAGAAGGATCGTATTCAACACTCATAGGTTATACCTCAAGAGTTAGAATCTGAAATGAAGTCAAGGTATCCTCATTATACCCGGTAAGTACGTAAATTTCGGAACCAACCATTACAATGCCTCCCATATCGTATCCGCAGAGATTTCAGAAATCCAAGTTAGATAAGCAGTTCTCACGATTTTTGGATATCTTTAAGAAATTGCACATCAACATCCCCTTCGCCGAAGCCTTGGAACATATGCCGAGTTATGCGAAGTTTATGAAGGAGATTTTGTCACAGAAGAGAAAATTGGGTGAATTCGAGACCGTAGCATTGACAGAAGAATGCAGTGCTATCATTCAGAATAAGTTACCGCCAAAGCTCAAGGACCCATGTAGCTTTAATATACCGTGCGATATTGGAAATCAGTTTTCTGGACGAGCCTTATGTGATTTGGGGGCAAGTATTAATCTAATGCCGTTATCCGTCTACAGTCAGTTCGGACTTCAGGCTCCACGCCCAACAAATATCAGTTTGCAGCTAGCAGATAGATCAGTTACATATCCACGAGGTATAGTTGAAGATGTGATAGTAAAAGTGGATAAATTTATCTTCCCCGCGAATTTCTTTATTCTAGATTGTGAAGTGGACAGTGAGATTCCGATCATTCTAAGGTGACCATTTTTGGCAACAGGAAGAACACTGATTGATGTTCAAAAAGGTGAATTGACAATGCGAGTTGAAGATCAACAGGTCACCTTTAATGTCTTCAAGTCAATGTCGTATCCTAAAGAAAAAGGTGAATGTATGCGGGTTGATATCTTGAAGGAATTGGTGAATCATAAATTCAAAGACAACTTTCTCGAAGGACCCACTTGAATCTATTTTGCTGCTCGGGCGTATTTAATATGGTATTGAAGAAGATATCGAATACGCCAAATGGCTAGACACACACAAAGCCAGCTTTTTCTAAAAACATTCAATCCTTCGACACCATAGAGAGGCCCGAAGCTGAAGGTAAAAAGTTCAAACCATCAATAGAAGAGCCACCGGTGCTAGAATTAAAGCCACTACCATCCCATTTGCAATATGCTTATTTGGGAAAAGACGAGACCCTACCAGTTATTGTTTCCATAGAATTGACTGATACACAAAAGGAAAGACTGCTACGCGTTTTGTGGGAATTCAAAATAGCAATTGGGTGGACTATAACGGACATTCGTGGAATTAGCCCATCATTCTGCATGCATAAAATCTTAATGGAAGAAGGGGCGAAACCAACCATCGAGATGCAAAGAAGGCTAAACCCCATCATGAAGGAGGTGGTGAAAAAGGAGATTATAAAATGGTTGGACGCTGGCATTATTTACCCGATTTTAGATAGTTCGTGGGTAAGTCTTGTACAATGCGTACCAAAGAAAGGGTGTATGACAGTGGTGAAGAATGAAGCGAATGAGCTCATTCCTACTCGAACAGTTACAGGATGGAGAGTGTGCATGGACTACCGCAAGCTAAATAAAGCCACACATAAGATCACTTTCCTTACCATTCATTGATCGATGTTGGATAAAGCAAGCGGGACATCGATTCTATTGTCTCTTGGATGGTTATTCTGGATATAATCAAATTACTATAGCACCGGAGGATCAGGAGAAAATGACATTCACATGCCCATACGGTACGTTTGCATTTCGGCGAATGTCTTTTGGTTTATGCAATGCACTAGCAACCTTTCATCGGTGCATGATGGCAATTTTCTCCGACATGGTCGAGAAAAATTTGGAGGTATTTATGGAAGATTTTTCCGTGTTTGGTGATAGCTTTGATCTGTGCTTGAAAAATCTAATGTTAGTATTGAAATGATGCGTGGAGACTAATCTGGTTCTTAATTGGGAAAAATGTCACTTTATGGTGAAAGAAGGGATTGTTCTCGGGCATAGAGTTTCTGCAGCAGGACTAGAGGTGGATAAAGCAATGATTGAGACTATTGAGAAATTACCACCTCCATCATTTGTGAAGGGAATCCGGAGCTTCTTGGGACATGCTGGTTTCTATAGACGTTTCATCAAAGATTTTTCAAAAATTTCAAAACCCTTGTGTTCCCTGCTAGAGAAAGGCGTGCCTCTCAAAATTGATCAGTCATGTATCGAAGCATTTGAGATTCTAAAGAAGAAGTTGATATCTGCTCCGATCATTGTGGCGCCCGATTGGTCTCTACCCTTTGAATTGATGTGCGACGCCAGCGACTATGCAGTAGGAGCTATTTTGGGTCAACGTCACAACAAAATTTTCCACACAATCTATTACTCAAGCAAGACATTGACAGATGCTCAGTTGAACTACACAACCACCGAAAAAGAACTACTTGCAGTTGTGTTCGCCTTCGACAAATTAAGATCATACCTCATCGGAACCAAGGTCATTATCTATACGGATCATTCTGCAATAAAATATTTGATCGAGAAGAAGGATGCCAAACCGAGGTTAATACGGTGGGTGTTACTGCTGCAAGAATTTGATTTGGAGATTCGGGATAGAAAGGGTACAGAAAATCAAGTAACAGATCATCTTTCGCGGTTGGAAAATGATGAGGTGCAGAGAAAGGACAATGCATTGATTAACGAGAAATTTCCGGACGAACAACTTCTACGAGTGACCACAACATTGCCTTGGTATGCTGATTATGTGAATTATGTGGTTGCTAAGGTGTTACCACCGGATTTGAATTCGCAACAACGAAAGAAATTTCTCCATGACGTGAAGCAGTACTATTGGGATGAACCGTTCTTGTTTAAAGCCTATGCGGATCAAATGATTAGACATTGTGTACCACATGAAGAGATGGACAGTATCTTGGGTCATTGCCATTCATCCGATTATGGAGGTCATTATTCCGGTGATCGAACTGCGGCCAAGGTGTTACAATTAGGATTTTACTGGCCTTCATTATTCAAGGATGCGTACCTATATGTGCTAAATTGTGACAGATGCCAACGTGCTGGTAATATCTCCAAGCGAAATGAAATGCCACTTAACTCTATTTTGGAGGTAGAATTGTTCGACGTTTGGGGAATCGACTTCATGGGACCGTTCCCCTCATCTTTCAATAACCAATATATTTTGCTGGCAGTGGATTATGTCTCCAAGTGGGTAGAAGCCACAGCTTTACCCACAAACGATGCTAACGTCGTCCTGCGATTTTAAAAAAAAAAATATTTTCACACGATTTGGGACTCCACGGGCAATAATAAGCGATGAGGGAACACATTTTTGCAACAAGCAGTTCACAAAATTACGGGTGAAGTATGAGGTTCGTCATAAAATCGCAGCTGCGTATCACCCCCAAACCAATGGCCAAGCTGAGGTCTCGAATAGGGAGGTCAAGAGAATTCTGGAAAAGGTGGTCAATCCGTCACGAAAAGATTGGTCTTTACGTCTTGACGATGCTCTATGGGCATATCGTACAGCCTATAAGAATCCGATCGGTATGTCACCTTATCGAATGGTTTACGGAAAAGCGTGTCACCTACCAGTCGAGCTAAAACATAGTGCACACTGGGCCATTCGGAAGCTCAATTTTGATGAACAAGCAGCGGGAGAGAAAAGGTTACTACAGTTAAACGAGATGGATGAATTCCGATTTAACGCTTATGAAAACGCAAAACTCTACAAGGAGAAAGTCAAAGCTTGTCATGATAAGAAAATTATCGATAAAACATTTGAACCGGGCCAACAAGTCTTGCTCTTCAACTCGAGATTGCGTTTATTTCCAGGGAAACTGAAATCACGTTGGTCAGGTCCTTTTACAGTCGTATCTGTTGCACCACATGGTAACATTGAGATCGAAAAACCAAATTCAAATTGCACATTCAAGGTTAACGGTCAACGACTCGAACATTACTGGAGTGGACCTATTGAAAGGCAACTACGGTCCATAAATCTCTCAGGCCATTGAACAATTGAGCAAACTAGCAAAGCTCAGTGATCGACGAGAAACCAAGCGCTTATTGGGAGGCAACCCAATCAATTTTTATTTTATTTTATTTTATTTCTTGGAGTATTTTATTTTATTCTTTTTATCTAGTGCATATCATTTCTCTATTTTAGTATTAGAAAGTGGAGTTACTCATCATGGTGGGTGGTTGAGTTTTGAGTGAATATTGGTAGCACAAGTTGTTAATTAATTAAATTTCATGTTGCAGGTGAAAGGAAGTGTGAACGAGGGAATTCTTGAAGCTTACTACTTAATAAGCGCGCCCAAGTGCTAATTACCGATAATAAAATAGCCCCGGCCGCTTAAGAGATATTGAACATATCGCTTCATAATAGCGCCCGTGTCAGTCTTGTCAGAAAGACAAAGTTAAGCCTACCGACGCTAAGGCGTTCACCAGATTTCGATCAATGCCGCCACTACAACAGATTCCTAGTCTAAAATAAGCGCCCGGCACTAAGGGGCTCCAACTCCATTTCTTTAATCTTGACTAATAATAAATTGACCACGCTATTTTCCCATATAAACACAATACCAAGCTGAGGGCTCACCAAGAGTCCTATATGGGTTATAACCATCGAATTACACTCCTTCCTTCTATTGAGCATCACGCCTCCTCTCCTCCATCTCATACACAATTTCTTTCTCTCTCACTTGGATACACCAAACACTATTCTCGATATGGCATCGAAATATCAGCGTGGTGAAGGATCAGGAACCGCCTCGACTCCACCTCCGAAATTTGACAGCCGCCGTTTTGTTAGTCTTGCGGCTCAGGAAAGATATAACCGAATGGCTACTCGATTATTGATTCCGGAACGTGGGTTGAATCCGGATCCGACAAAGGATGGCGACATGGCAGTCATGATAGCCAAGAGAAACTGGTTCCCACTCACCGAAAATTTCGATCCAAAGCCAGAATTGCGCCGTGGTAAAGGAATTTTACGCCAACGTGTCTTAACATGATCATTATACAAAGATTTGTAAGGGGAAAACAAAGAAATTGGCGAAGAGGACTTCAATGAGTGTTACCAACTGCCAATAGAGGGTTTTCATGATGAATATGCTAGTTTTGTGAGTGATGGGCCAGACTATGAGCAGATAATTCGTGAGCTTTGTCTGCCGGGCAACACATCAACAGTACATGAACGCGGAAATATGATGTTCCCACTCGCGAGTCTCAGCTTATATGGGAAGGCTTGGTATGCGTTTATTTGCGTAAAACTCATGCCATGTACCCATGTGAGTCATGTTACCAGGGAACGTGCCGTGCTTTTATACTCAATCGTCAAAGGCTTTAAAGTTGATGTGGGACATCTCATTTTGCAATCTGTCCTCCGAGCTTCTCGTGGGAGTACCACTGGAGGATTACCACATTCGTCTCTCATCTGCATGTTATGTGACAAGTTCGGCGTCAAATGGAAGTCCGACGAGATGATCCAAAAGCCTATGCCAGTGTTGGACCACAAGTTGATCAGCCGGTACAAAGTATGGACTTGTTGAGCAAACCACCCTAGGGGATTGGGTTTCATAATTCCCCAAGCTGAATAATCTCCAGCTCTACCGTCCCAGGCTCCATCTATATACGGTCCCTCGTCTGCCGCGTATAGAGGTGTAGTTCCCGAAGCTGTTCAACGAGAAATCAATAGTTGGTTCTACAATCTTGAAGCCCAAAATGTCCGCCTGTCCGAGCGCCAAGACGTTATCTTTAAGTATTTGGTTGACCAGTTTGCCGCACAGAATGCGATGAATGCCCAGCAATTTCCAAATGTTAGTCTTAGTCAGTTTCCATCTCGCCTTTGATCCCCGCCAGCTTTTTCCCGTCTCGATCTAGAGATGAGCGAGGATGATGATGATCCAACCGACGCTTAAGCTCATCAGGGGAGTCCTCTGTTTTATTTTGTTTTATCTTTCGCATGAGGACATTGCTCTAGATAAGTTTGGGGTGGTTGTTAAGTTTTATTTTTCTTAGTTGCATGAGTAAATTTGTTTTTAGTTTTTTTTTTGTTGCATTTAGGATTGCATGTTAATTCCAGCTTTTGATAGTGAGTATATTTGAAGGCCAATGATGAACTTAAAATTGCATGAACAAGTCTAGTAAGGATTGTTGAGTCAGTAATATGATGTTCTTGACATGATTTGAATCCCTATCTGTTTGACACTGATGTTTTAAGGATAGCACTTTTGGAAAGATAACCATGTTAGCTGTGTTAGTTTGAATGGATAGATAATAGAGTCTCAAGGTTGAATGCCAGTGAAATGAAGGAACAAGTTAAGTAGCTAGTGAAGACTGAATTTAGACTTGAACTTAAGTTGGGGAAAATATATGGAATATATAAGCTTTGAGCTATATAAAAAAAAAATAAAAATAAAAAAATATATATATATATATATATATATATATATCGTGATTAGTCTTATTTTGGGGCCTTTGTTACTTGAGCAAGTACGCCTGAAGGGGTATCTTAAAACCTAGCGCCCTAAGGTCTTATATGGTCTGGGAGTCGTTGGTCGAAAGCTCGCTAAGGGGTAGCACTGTTAGCCTAATGGAATGAGACATTGCACAGTCATGGTTAAAAAAAAAACAATAAAACGGGAAAAGAGCAAAATGCCCCCGTTTAGCAAAAATAAGCATAAGTATTCCATGTTAAATCCTGAATTTTGGTGATTGTTTAATTTCAGTTGAATTTAGTTTATTTAATGCGTTCTTGAGTTGAACTGTATGACGCTTATTAAGAACTTTATTATCTTTTAGATTTTTGCTTATCATTGGTTAGCATGGTTGTTGAACACACACTCACAATATCAGTAATAACAGATTTTGATTGATTGATTGTTGGGCTATTGTTGATCTGTTTGAACATGAGGTATTAGCATGTTTTTGTGATTTTTCCGAGGCCTATGGATATTCGTTAACGATTGAATTGTTGGAATTAAGGTTATTTAGTTAGTTTGCATTTGCATGATGTTTAGTTAATCGTGTTTTGTGTTTTGTTGCCTGAGGACATGCAATGATTTAAGTTTGGGGGTATTTGATGATTGGGTAATATACCCATGAATTAATTATGTTTAATCTTAATTTGTTGTGTGTTCAAATCGTTTTTAGAACTATTTTACTCGTTTTAGTGTGTTGTGGCGTGGATGGTGCGTTGTTGGAGCAATTAGGGAGCAATTAGGCAAAAAAAGGCAAGATTCGGTTTACATTCAATAAGCGCCAGGTATGCCTATCCTCTGTGTATAAACATTGAGGCGCTAGTCCTCGATTGACTCGAGGAAGAAGCGCGCGTGAGGAACAAAAGTGAAATCCTATCGACTTGTCATTGTTGACTTTAGTTAATGAGTATTGGAAGCCTAATTGAACAAGGATTGTTGGAATTGGACGAAAATATATAAATTGATTTATTTTATTGAATTTAGGGGATTCTACAAAATTGGAGATTGGAGGAAGGAAGAAGAGCGGATCCAAGGCTACAACTTGGAGTTTTTTCTTCTCTTTATTCTTTTAAATTGTGTAACTTCTTAGAGATGATTTATCAAGTATTTGTGGTTTTATTTTCATCATGAACTAATTCTTTTTATTAAGATTCCAATGGATCCTTTTATGTTTATGAATTTATTATTTAATTTATTCCAATTATTTATGTTGAAGTGAATTGTTCATCATTGCCTTGTATTTATTGATTAATTATCCGCCAATAATTACCTTGTTACTCTGAAGGAATTGAGAAAGGAATTCTAGGGTTAGAATCGGACGGGTGACATGTGACTTAGTTATTTGCATGAATAATTAGGTTTGTGAATAGAATGAGAATATCTATTTGCCGCATGTAACACATAAGGAATTGGGTTTGTAGTTAGTTTAATTCAATTATTTTGCATAGAGATATAGCAAAATTAATCTGGGTTAAATATAAGGCAATTGATCACTCGAGAGAGGGCTTTTGGCGCTGAGAATTCTCATTAACAATTCAAAGAGACATAATAATTGGGATAGTTGAATAATTGATTTAATAATCATAATTGGGGAAATTGGAGTCTTAATTATCATTCATCTGCATTCAAATAATTCTTAATTTGTTTTTTTTGTTTTCTTTTGGCAGAATTTCTTAATTATATTTACAATTAGTTTTCTTAGTTTTAATAATCATAATTTTGGGTGATTAAATAAAATTGAATTGATACAATCTTAGTAGTTGGAATTTATTAATTAGAATTCTCCTCGAGGATCAACACTCTAATTTATCACTATATTACTTGTTGATCGTATATACTTGCACGTTGCCTTGATTGAGAAATCAACCAACAAGTTTTTTAAAGCGATTCTTGGGATTTCTTTGTTAAAATTAATTCCATATTAGTTATAATCAATTCGGTCTTAATTTAAACGTTACTTAATTTTTCTTCTTGTTTTCATAGAATTTCTTTGCCAGCTGTATGCACACTAGATCAAGGGCAAGAAGGAATTTTTCCTTATATCGATTTAGATTGAAAGGAAATTCCTGAAAGGGCAATCGACTAGTCGTTATCACCGAGGAAGAAAAAGCGGAGGAACAAGAAATTCCAATGAATATGGCGGAACGATCGAAATCACTTCGAGACTATGCCATGTCCAATGTCACGGATATACAATCAAGCATTAGGAGACCCATTATCAATGCTAACAATTTTGAGATCAAACCGTGACCATTCAAATGCTTGAAATCAATGCCATTTGGGGGTGGTCCATTAGATGATCCGAATGAGCATATCTTGAGTTTCTTGAAGTTTGCAACACTTTTAAATTCAACAATGTGTCTCAAGATGCTACAAGATTGAGAATGTTCCCATTTACTTTGAAAGACAAAGCACGCAGTTGGTTATATGCTCAGCCTCCTGACTCAATCCACACTTGGGATGACTTGGCTCAAAAATTTCTAGCTAAGTTTTTCCCACCAGCCAAATCAGCAAAACTACTGGAATGACATTCATACCTTTGCACGCTTTGATTCTAATCATTGTATGAGGCGTGGGAAAGGTTTAAGGATATGCTCCGCAAGTGCCCACATCATGGAATTCCACAGTGGATGCAATTAGCGATATTTTGCGATGGTTTAAAAGCATCCACAAGGGCAAGTATTGACGCAGCAGCAGGAGGAGCGATTATGTCTAAAAACCTCGAAGAAGCATTTCAGTTGTTAGAAACGATGGCCACCAACAATTATCAGTGGCCCATGATGAGGTCAAATCCTCCGAAAGCAGCGGGAAAGTATGATGTGGATGCGATAACATCTTTACAAGTGCAAATGTCCGCAATGGCTAAGCAGATAGAATTAATGCGCCCACAATCCACTCAGCAGGTAGCTATGGTATGTGAAATTTGTGCAGGGGGTCATACTACGGATCAATGTGCCATCAATGCTAAAGCAGCACAATATGTGGGGAGTTATATTAGGTCTACTTAGCCTTATCCGAACCAAAATACATATAATCCGGGGTGGAGAAATCATCCTGGGTTTTCATGGAGCAACAACCAAGCTGCAGAACAAGCACCGAGACAGCAAAACAATTCCGAGTTTCAAAACCAGACACAACAACCCGTGCAAAAAGCAAGCTGGGAAGAAGCTTTGGAAAGATTTGTTAAGACAACTGAGAAAAGGTGCGATGAGTGTGATAAAAGATTGAATCAAGTGGAATTGAGTATACAAAGTCAGACTGCGAGTATACAAAGTCAGACTGCATCAATCAAAAACTTAAAAAATCAATTGGGACAATTAGCACATGCATTGAATAACCGACCACTTGGAACACTTCCGAGTGACACCAAGAAAAACCCGGGAAGAGATGAGCATTGTAAAGCGGTAACTCTACGTAGTGGGAAAGAACTACAAGACTCGGTCACGGATAAGGAAAAGGAGGACAAGGCACAAATCGAAATAGAGAAAGTGGTGGATACCGAAAAGCATCATGAGGAGATCTCACAGCAAAAAAATTCGGAACCAACCATTACAATGCCTCCCATATCGTATCCGCGGAGATTTCAGAAATCCAAGTTAGATAAGCAGTTCTCACGATTTTTGGATATCTTCAAGAAATTGTACATCCTCATCCCCTTCGCCGAAGACTTGGAATAGATGCCGAGTTATGCGAAGTTTATGAAGGAGATTTTGTCAAAGAAGAGAAAATTGGGTGAATTCGAGACAAGAGATTGATGTAAGAATGCAATGCTTATCATTCGTATAAGTTACCGCCAAAGCTCAAGGACCCATGTAGCTTTAATATACCGTGCGATATTGGAAATCGGTTTTCTGGACGAGCCTTATGTGATTTGGGGGCAAGTATTAATCTAATGCCGTTATCCGTCTACAGTCAGTTCGGACTTCAGGCTCCACGCCCAACAAATATCGGGCTATAGCCTAGCGGATAGATCGGTTACATATCCACGAGGTATAGTTGAAGATGTGCTAGTAAAAGTGGATAAATTTATCTTCCCCGCGGATTTATTAATTCTAGATTGTGAAGTGGACAGTGAGATTCCGATCATTCTTGGGTGACCATTTTTGGCAATAGGCAGAACACTGATTGATGTTCAAAAAGGTGAATTGACAATGCGAGTTGAAGATCAACAGTCACCTTTAATGTCTTCAAGTCAATGTCGATCCTAAAAGAAAAAGGTGAATGTATGCGGGTTGATATCTTGGAGGAATTGGTGAATCATAAATTCAACACAACTTTCTCGTAGGACCCACTTGAATCTATTTTGCTCTCGTAAGGCGGGGCCGAATATGGTATTGAAGAAGATATCGAATACGTCAAATGGCTGTACACACCAAAGAATTTTTCTAAAAAGCATTCAATCCTTCGACACCATGTAGAGAGGCCCAAGTCAAGGTAAAAAGTTCAAACCATCAATAGAAGAGCCACCGGTGCTAGAATTAAAGCCACTACCAGTTATTGTTTCCACAGAATTGACTGATACACAAAAGGAAAGACTGCTACGCGTTTTGCGGGAATTCAAAATAGCAATTGGGTGGACTATAACGGACATTCGTGGAATTAGCCCATCATTCTGCATGCATAAAATCTTAATGGAAGAAGGGGCGAAACCAACCATCGAGATGCAAAGAAGGCTAAACCCCATCATGAAGGAGGTGGTGAAAAAGGAGATTATAAAATGGTTGGACGCTGGCATTATTTACCCGATTTCAGATAGTTCATGGGTAAGTCCTGTACAATGCGTACCAAAGAAAGGGAGTATGACAGTGGTGAAGAATGAAGCGAATGAGCTCATTCCTACTCGAACAGTTACAGGATGGAGAGTGTGCATGGACTACCGCAAGCTAAATAAAGCCACACGTAAGGATCACTTTCCCTTACCATTCATTGATCGGATGTTGGATAAAGCTAGCGGACATCGCCTTCTATTGTCTCTTGGATGGTTATTCGATATAATCAAATTGCTATAAAGACCGGAGGATCGGGAGAAAATGACATTCACATGCCCATACACGTGACGCTTTGCATTTGCCGAATGTCTTTTGGTTTATGCAATGCACCAGCAACCTTTCAGCGGTGCATGATGGCAATTTTCTCCGACATGGTCGAGAAAAATTTGGAGGTATTTATGGACGATTTTTCCGTGTTTGGTGATAGCTTTGATCTGTGCTTGAAAAATTTAATGTTAGTATTGAAACGATGCGTGAAGACTAATCTGGTTCTTAATTGGGAAAAATGTCACTTTATGGTGAAAGAAGGGATTGTTCTCGAGCATAGAGTTTCTGCAGCAGGACTAGAGGAGGATAAAGCAAAGATTGAGGTGCTCCTGTTCTATTCGTGAAGAAGAAAGATGGAAGTATGTGACTTTGTATTGATTATCGGGAGTTGAATCATTTCACCATCAAAAATAGGTACCCGTTGTCTCGCGTTGATGACCTATTTGACCAGTTACAAGGAGCCAAATTCTTTTCAAAGATTGATATTCGTTCCGAATATCATCATTTGAAGATTAAAACTGATGACATTCCAAATACTGCTTTCAGAACTCGGTACAGGCATTATGAATTCCTAGTCATGTCTTTTGGATTGACTAATGCTCCTGCTGCCTTCATGGATATGATAAACCAAGTATTCAAGGAATATTTGGATCACTTTGTGGTCGTCTTTATTGATGACATCCTCATATACTTCAAAACCCGCGAAGACCATGAGCAACACTTGAGGCTGATACTCCAAAAGCTTCGTGAAAACAAGCTTTATGCCAAGTTGAAGAAATGCGAGTTCTGGCTTGAGGAAGTTGCATTCCTTGGGCAAGTGATATCAAATCATGGAATATCTGTTGACCCGGCAAAGATTGAAGCAATTCAAAGCTGGGAGTAACCTAAGTCAGTGATTGAAGTACGTAGTTTTCTCGGCTTAGCTGGTTATTATCGGAGATTCGTAGAAGGGTTTCTCGAATCGCTACTCCATTAACTCAGCTGACTCGAAAAGATACAAAATTCGGTTGGATCTAGGAATGTGAAAGGAGTTTTTAAGAACTCAAGAGGAGACTCATTTCAGCATCTGTTCTGACAATACCATCTGGCTCGGAGGGATTTGTCATCTACAGTGATGCTTCAGGCAAAGGGTTAGGATGTGTTCTCATGCAACATGGGAAAGTCATAGCCTATGCCTCGCAACAACTCAAAGAATATGAGAGGAATTATCCTACTTATGATCTAGAGTTGGCAGTAGTCGTTTTTGCGCTTAAGATTTGGAGGCATTACCTGTATGGAGAGAAGGTGGAGATCTATACGGATCATAAAAGACTCAAATATTTCTCCACTCAAAAGGAACTCAACATACGGCAACGACGATGGCTTGAGTTGTTGAAATATTATAATTATACCATCCAGCTGACGCATTGAGTAGAAGATCATATGCGGGTACGAGTGCAATATTGTCAACGCAAAGACCCATTTTGTATGACTTGGAAAGGATGGAAATAGAGTTAAAGACTCCAGGGACCAATGTGATGATGGCAAATATACGAGTGGAATCGACTTTAATCGATAAAGTTAAAGCTGCTCAAACTACAGACCTGGAGCTGATGCGTATGAAGAAGAAAGTGCAAGAAGGTGCTATTCCGGAAGTAAGAATCGATGAAGAAGGAATACTTTGAGTCAACTCCAGACTTTGTATTCTTAACGATTTTGACTTGAAGTATAAAATCATGATGGAAGCGCACAACACACCGTTTGCAATCCATCCTGGGAGTACCAAAATGTATCGTGATCCTCGACATACATTTTGGTGGAGCAATATGAAGAGAGAGATAGCAGGGTTTATCTCAAGGTGTCTAATTTGTCAACGAGTCAAGGCGGAGCATCAAGTACCAAAAGGTCTATTGCAACCACTTGAAATTCCAGAATGGAAGTGGGAGCACATTACCATGGATTTTGTTACTGCTCTTCCCAAGGTTTCTCAAGGCATAGATGCAATTTGGGTCATTATTGATAGATTGACCAAGTCTGCTCATTTCTTACCTATACGAGAAACTTATACACTTGAACGTCTTGTTCGTATGTACATAAACGAGGTTATAAGATTGTATGGTATGCCAGTATCCATAGTTTCTGATCAAGACCCAAGATTCACTTCACGATTTTGGGTTAGTTTGCAAAAAGCTATGGGCACAGATTTACGATTTAGTTCGGCGTATCATCCTCAGACGGACAGACAATCAGAGAGGACTATTCAAACTCTTGAAGATTTATTAAGACTCTGTGTCCTTGACTTCAAGGGAAGTTGGGACAAGTTTTTACCATTGGTGGAGTTTTCCTACAACAACAACTATCAAGCAAGTATTGGCATGGCTCCATTTGAAGCGTTGTATGGAAGAAAGTGTCGTTCTCCAGTATGCTGGAATGAGGTGGGTGAAGCAACGTTATTGGGACCGGAGTTGGTACGTATGACTACGGAAAAGATTCAAACGATCTGATAACGTATAAAAACCTCACAAGACTGACAAAAGAGTTATGCTGATTTTCATCGAAAGGACGTGGAATTCGATATTGGAGATCATGTGTTGTTACGTGGTTCTTCATGGAAAGGAGTTATGAGATTTAAAAAGAGAGGAAAGGTCAATCCTTGATTCATTGGCCCATTTTTAATCCTCGATCGAGTAGGGACTGTAGCCTATAGACTCACTTTACCGCCAAGTATGTCTCGTGTTCATAACGTTTTTCACATATCTATGTTACGTAAATATGTGAAAGACCCAAACCATATTATTGAATTAGAACCAGACGAGATAGAGGAAGATTTAACATATGAAGAGTTACCTGTTAAAATCTTGGATAAGAAGGATCATATTCTACGCTCTAAAGTTATACCTCAAGTCAAAGTTTTGTGGAGAAACCACGATGTGGAGGAAATGACCTGGGAGTTAGAATCTGAGATGAAATCAAGGTATCCTCACCTCTTCGACATACCAGGTACGCACCCTAATTTCGAGGCCAAAATTTCATAAGAAGGGGAGGTTGTAAGACCCCAACTTTTATGAATAAAGAATAATTTTCTCGAAATGTATTTTTGAATATTATGGTGTGGATTTGATATAATGTTATAGTTGTGAGTAATATTTATAAATTTTGCAAAGCAAGTGGTTATATAATATTTGATTGGTCTGGGAATATTCGCTTTTAACAGAAATATTAAATGCGACCAAGACAATCATTGGTGGACCCACAACGAAAGTATTGTCGTAGTTAGAAAATGACGAAATTATCTTTTATAAAAATAACGGCGAAGTGTTACCGTTAAAACCGTTGAACTACCCTAGTAGTAAAAAAGAATACTGGCGTGGTTGCATAATAGCACACTATTGCTTATTGATGCTTACGTGAGAAGTCACTCGCTTATACTCAATTATTACTCACAGATGAATTGCCGCATCATATCTCTCGTATTATTGATTCGATTATTGTCACAATATCATCTCATTATATGATATATTATTAAATTAATAATTGAGACGACAAAGTTATTCATATTATTAAATTGCAATATTTACAATGTCTAGAAGTTCACATCGAGGAGAGGTTTGGTCATCTAATTGCTCGCCAATAAGGAGAAATCCTTATCGGAAAGCCCCCTCTTTCCTGGGAACGACTTGGTTGTTAAATATTGTGAGTTATAATATTAATGATGAATAAGCTCGTGTTGATTAAAGATGAAATTGATAGTTCCATTGTGTTGGAATTATTAGTGTTAGTGGAAATCGACATTTATTTCGATATTAATTGATGTCCTGGAAGTTATCTCCGACCATTCGGTAATTAACTGGATAAATGATCAATTAATTGCTATTAATTCACATGATTATAATTATTTGTTCACATGTGTGTACTATTGATTCACATTCTTGTACTATTAGGGGAGTTGGTGCAAGATTGATAATACTTGCATGACTAAGTTAAAAATGGAGGTATAGATGGAGGTACTATACTGTAATTCGTATTTTCACATGATTATAACTATTGATTCACATGATTGAACTATTGATTCACATTATTTACTATTAGGGGAGGAGGTGCAAGTTTGATAATACTTGCAAGACTAAATTAAAAATGAATGAAAAGTTGAAGGTATTGTACTGTAATATTTCGAGCCCCAAAACGTGCAATTATCGAAACTATATTTTCCTATAAATAGTAGCTCATTCTTCCTTCATTTCTCACCAATTCACTAAAGCTATAGAGCAATTATTATAGAGAGAAATTATATAGAGAAAGAAGAAGAGAAGTCTGCTACCTCTCTACTCCAGTATCCAGTTTTTTTCTAAGGTAAGGGGTATTATTTCTTTCGTATTCATGAAGAGAGCTTCTGTTATTCCATTTTTATTATTATATTGGAATAACCTGTCTATGCGAAGTACCGCATACATGGTGAAATTCTTTTGTTATTCCATTCTTTATTATTTTGTTGGAATATCCTGTCTGTGCAAATTACGCTAGACCTGGTTCCATTCTTTATTATTCTGTTGGAATAATCTGTCTGTGCGGTCTATCGCATGCATGGTGAATTCTTTATTATTCTGTTGGAATATCCTATCTGTGCGGATTATGCTAGACCTGGTTCCATTCTTTATTATTCTGTTGGAATAACTCCGTCTGCATCTTGATCTAACTCGATCAAAATTGAAACACGTTCTTTGAGATACGAAATTATCGCTTAAAACAAGCAATCGTGAACAGTAGTAGCCTAAGGCTGATTTACATAACTTCCAAGTATAAATCAGTGGCTAAGCTTAGGTGATGATTGCTAGGACAATGGCTGGGAAATGGTAGTTGAACCACTCTTGATTAAACATTGTGTTTTCCTTCAACACCATGGATTCTAACCTCAGTGCAAGATTAATACCCAGTCCACCATTTCTCTATATAAAGCAACTACCTTTTTAATTTTACGTTGCTGAAACTTGTTTGTTGAAACTCTGAGAATTTGAGTTTGTGTGTGTGTTGTCCAAAGAAGAGGCTAGCAATCTCAGAAGGAAGAAACTAAGTTTATTAAGCTTCAAGAGGTATAAAATCCTAAACTTTTGTTCTTAGCTGGGTTTGTAAAATTCTTAAGAATTACTTGAACTTTTCTGTTAATCAATGTAAATTAGCATGCCATAATGTGTTTATGAAGTATGTTAACATGTATGAACTCTTGAATGATGGATTGGAACATTAAACTGAAAAGAATCAAAGTAGAATAAGGCTCTGTAAAACATAGTCTATTTCGCTTCGAAATACGAGTATCAAGCAATTACCATGTGGCCGCCCCCAAAATGTATACATCACCCATCTTGAGTCACCAAATACATGGTACAAAATACAAATAAAAACTTAATTATACATTTGTCGTGTAAAATACGACAAAACATATGCTATGAGTTTTAATACAAATATTGTCATCTAGACAATATCCACACTTAATGGAGTCCTTATTACATTTATTATCACACTATTTAACAGAATAGTGAGGACTACAAATGCTATCATCTGGACCGTCACTCCGCTTCCCGACTCGGCCCCATATATATATTCTCATTTCACGAAGAGAACAAAGAAAGAAAGGGGTGAGCTCAACAAGCCCAAGAAGAAATATTATGACTAAGATAATGCAGAATAAATTATCATTAGTCTTCAACAATGTTAAACTGATAAAATACAATAGACATCAAGTTTAACTGCAGCGGAATAAGCAATCCATCAATGCACTACCGGCCAATGAGGACTTTTACCACATCATTCGTTACATTACGATTATGATTATACCGAATAATCCCTGGTCATAATCATACCAAGTCCATCTATGCATGTAAACCAAAGATGACTTTCATCACAATATAAGCATGAGGATGATGACAATGATATAAGCAATAATCAAACGAAATCAAATCAAACGAAATCAAGGATAAATATTAAAGACTTTAAATTTATCCAAATGTTATCAATCACTTAATAAACTCATAATCTAATATTAGTAATATTATAATAATATTTTAATCACTTCTTAAACTTATAAACAATTTATTTCAATTATTTATACTTTACCAAATAATGCATTTTAATCATTCAAAAATGCCATACTCAAAAGATTTCATCATCAATGATCAAATCCCTCATCAAAAATCTGCATATACCCTATATAGAATTCCCAAGCCATAAAATCCTATTTTCCAATTTTTTTACTTCACATAACATATTTAATTCATTTACTCATAACTAGTTCATTTTCATGAAAAATACAAAATCAGTCCCAAAAATATTTCTTTTCTGGGATTTAGCAGAATATAGTCCCATATTGAACATATATTTTTCTCAAAATTTTTAAATATCATTTACTATTTTTCATATATACAAAATCTTAATATTTAGACATTTATCATAAATTGTACTTTTGTCCAAAAATTCCAAAATTTACAGGGTATACTCCTGTTATATACATGTACTCCCAATAAAAATTTCACCAATTTTGGAGTTAACCACAAGAAGTTATAAATGTTTACTTTTAAAATAGTCTTTTCACATAAAATCCATAACTCTTAATCTATAGATCCAAAAATCGCCATCTTTGGACACAATATAGGAAACTCATCAAATTATCATTTCAATTTTTTTTAGAATTTTTGAGGGTCAGAAAAATTACGAAACTGCAAATGGATTTTTCACCCGCCATACGGTAATCCACGTAGACAGATCATTTCTACAATTTAATAAAGAATGAATACAAAGGATCATTCACCATGCATGCGGTAATTCACATAGACAGGTTATTCCAACAGAATAATAAATAATGGAATAACAGAAGAATTCACCATGCATCTGATAGACCGCATGCATAAAAGTTATTCCCAACCAATAATAAAGAATGGAACCGGTGTGTCATGCGTAATCATGCATAGCAGATGTGATATTCCAACGGAATAATAAAGAATGGAATAACAACAAAATTCACCAGGCATGCGATAGACCGCACAGACATGTTATTCCAACAGAATAATAAAGAATAGAACCAGGTCAAGCGTAATCCGCATGCATACGATATTCCAATGAATAATAAAGAATCTAACCAGTCACGATAATCCGCACAGATGTGATATATCCAATGTAATAATAAAGAATGGAATAATAGAAGAATTTCACCATGTATTTAGTACTTCGCATAGACAGGTTATTCCAACATAATAATAATGAATGGAATAACAATAGCTCTCTTTATGAATACGAAAGAAATAATACCCCTTACCTTAGAAAGAAACTGGATACTGGAGTAGAGTGATAACAGACTTCTCTTCATCTTTTTCTCTGTAATTTCTCTCTATAATAATTGCTCTATAGCTTTAATGAATTGGTGAGAAATGAAGAAAGAATGAGCTTCTATTTATAGGAAAATAAAGTTTCGATAATTGCACGTTTTGGGGCTCGAAATATTACAGTACAATACCTTTAACTTTTCTTTCATTTTTAATTTAGTCCTGCAAGTATTATCAAACTTGCACCACCTCTCCTAATAGTAAATAATGTGAATCAATATTTCAATCATGTGAATTAATAGCAATTAATAGCTCATTTATTCGATTAATTACCCGATTGGTCAATATAACCTCCAGACATCAATTATTATCGAAATAAATGTCGATTTTCACTAACACTAATAATTCCAATACAATGGAACTATTTTTCTAAAAAATTTTCATTTTTGAATTTTCAAAGTTTGACTTTTTTCGAAAAAGTCAACTGTTAATTTTTTTGACCAAAAAGTTAACCCCAACAAATTTTGTGTTTATAGTCTATTTCTACTAATTTCATCGTTCCGGACTCAAATATCACGTCAGCGTCTCCAAATTCAACTCCGAACTCAACTTCAATTTTTAATAACATTCATAATTAATATTATAACTCACAATATTTAACAACCAGGTTGTTCCTAGGAAAGAGGGGGTTTTTCAATAAGGATTTCTCCCTATTGGCGCGCAATTAGGTGACCAAACCTCTCCTTGACAGAACTTCTAGACATTGTAAATATTATAATTTAATAATATGAATAACTTTGTCATCTCAATTATTGATTTAATAATATATCATATTATGCAGATGATATTGTGACAATAATCGAATCAATAACATGAGAAATATGATGCAGCAATTTCTGTAGCAATAATTGAGTATAACTGAGTGACTTCTTACGTAAGCATCAATAATCAATACCGTGTGCTACTATGAAACCACGCGTATCACTGTACTTTTACTACCGGGTAGTTCAACAGTTTTTAATGGTAACACTTTCGCCGTTATTTTTATAAAATGATAATTCTGTCATTTTCTTACTACGACAATACTTCCATTGTGGGGTCCACCAATGATTGTGCTGTCGTACGGATATTCCTCGACAAAAAGAATATTCCCCGACCAAACGAATATTTTATAACAACTTGCATACTTTGAAAAAATTTTCACATATCACCCTTAACTTTAACCCTTTATCAATTTAACCATTTACAAAATAAAATAATAATTATAAGAAAATTGAATACTTTCATTTCATAAAATTCGGGGTCTTACAATCTCCCCTCCTTATGAAATTTTGCCCTCAAAATTTACGTACGTACCTGGTAAGATGAGGATACCTTGACTTCATTTCAGATTCTAACTCTTGAGGTATAACTTTTGAGTGTTGAATATGATCCTTCTTATCCAAGATTTTAACACGTATCTCCTCATACGTTAAATCTTCTGCTATCTCATCTAGTTCTAATTTAATAACGTGGTTCGGGTCATCCACATATTTACGTAACATCGATACGTAAAAAAAAACATTATGAACATGCGACATACTTGGCGGTAAAATGAGTCTATAGGCCACAGTTCCTACTCGATCGAGGATTTCAAATAGACTAATAAAATCAAGGGTTGAGATTTCCTCTATTCATTGACTCTTGCTTTTAGAATAACGCCTTCTTGAACCTTCTTCTTCATATTCATCAGCTTCAGGTGTGTAGTTTGAGCGGCTTTAACTTTATCGATTAAAGTCGATTCTACTCAGATATTCGTTATCTTCACGTGGATCCCTAGTCTTTAACTCTATCTTCATCATTTGTAAGTTATACTGAAATGGGTTTTTGTGTTAATAACATAGCACTCAAAACGACATCGATCTTCTATTCAACGCTACAACTACCACGTTCGCTTCTTCCACAATGATATTGAATGGTATGATTGTAATCTTCAACAAATTCGAGCCAACGCCTTTTGACGCATTATACATTCGCTTTTGGTTGAAGAAATATTTAAGGGTTTTAGAAATGGGTTTTGTCTTCGGGTCAATACAAAATTCGATTTCACGCCTAGGTTAGGCTAAGAAGTCTTCAAGAATACGCCAGGAAATTTATTAACAATAGAAATATCATTCAAAACTGTGACCCTCATCCAAGACTTGGATAACACGTCACATTGATACCTATCAACTTGCCATCGTCATTCATACCATCGCCTACGAAAAGTCTGGCTTTGGTGCATCCCAAGACTTGGAAGTCACCAGCGAAAGGCTCGGGGCTCTTTACTTATGGCTTGATATGACAGTGATTGACTTTTAGTTGTTTGGTTGCTTGAATTCGCATAACAGGTTGGTTAGGAATATGAGTAGTTAACCAATCGATTCCTAAAATCGCATCAAAGGCAAGTATTTTCAAAGAGATAAGATCGACAGGTAACGTGATTGTGCCCATTTGGATCAAACAAGATTTATAAAAAGTGGATATGATAAAAGTTTATCCTAACGGAGTCTCCACAGATAAGTTAAAGCCTAATTTCTTCGGAGTGCTTCTGTTCAAGCATCACATATTGGGTAACACAAGCTTGAATTGTTGCATCCTTTTGTTCCATGACCTCCTGCCGTTCTTCAGCCTGCTCTTCTAACTTATGAACACGATTTTGCAATTCTAAATTTTGATCATAAAATTCTTCTAATAAATTCTCCTCAGGTTCCTCTTCTTCCTCACTTTCACCGCCATTTCACGCTACTATCTCTAAAATGCAACTATCAATTCTTCACTCACCACATGGATATCTCTAATTCCTTATTCGCTTGACATCACATTATCCTGGTTGGTGATTAGAGGTGTCTCCACGATCTCATTCACTCCATTGTTAACATTTTCAGCTGCCATTTTCCAATACTGCAACAAAACAAGGGTTAATTAAAATATCACATATTATCCCTATACTCTGACCGACCAATTAAATACCAAATAAACTTAGGTAGGTTATACTAGCGAAGGAATTCCCCGTCTCTCCCTCCTAGTTCTTGTCTCACATCTCACCAGGATCATATCCTAAGCTTTGATATTAATCGTGACGCCCCAAAATAGGTATACATCACCCATCTTGAGTCGCCAAATACATGGTACAAAATACAAATAAAAACTTAATTATACAACTGTCGTGTAAAATACAACAGAACATATGCTATGACTTATGATACAAATATTATCGTCTAGACAATATCCACACTCAATGGAGTCCTTATTACATTTATCACACTATTTAACAAAATAGTGAGGATTACTAATGCTATCATCTGGACTGTCACTCCGTTCCCTGACTCGTCCCAGCTATATTCTCATTTCCTGAAGAGAACAGTGAAAGAAAGGGTGAGCTAAACTAGCCCAGTAAGAAATATTATGACTAAGATAATGCAGAATAAATTATCATTAGTCTTCAACAAAGTTAAACTGATAAAATACAATAGACATCAAGTTTAACTGCAGCGGAATAAGCAATCCATTAGAAGAGTCATCAAGTAGAGCATGATATCTTGTATCTTCTATGATTTAAAATGTTTTCATCATTTTTTTATTGCTGAGACTCAGCTTAATAAATAAACCACATCATCGAATCATCTCTGCACTACGGGCCAAGTATATTCATTAAATCATCAATGGTTATGACTATACCGAATAATCCCTGGTCATAATCATACCAAAAACTGTCCATCAATGCACTATAGACTACTGAGGACTTTTACCACATCATTTATAACATTGCAGGTCATGATTATACCGAATAATCCCTGGACATAATCATACCAAGTCCATCTATGCACGTAAGCTAAAGATGACTTTCATTACAATATAAGCATGAGGATGATGACAATGATATAAGCAATAATCAAACGAAATCAAATCAAACGAAATCAAGGATAAATATTAAAGACTTTAAATTTATCCAAATATTATCAATCACTTAATAAACTCATAATCTAATATTATTAATATTATAATAAAATTTTAATCACTTCTTAAACTTATAAACAATTTATTTCAATTGTTTACACTTTACCAAATAATGCATTTTAATCATTCAAAAATGCCATACTCATAAGATTTCATCACCAATGATCAAATCCCTCATCAAAATCAGATATACCCTATATAGGATTCCCAAGCCATAAAATCCTATTTTCCAATTTTTTTACTTCACATAACATATTTAATTCATTTTCATGAAAAATACCAAATCAGTTCCAAAAATATTTGTTTTCTGGAATTTAGCAGAATATAGTCCCATATTGTACATATATTTTTCTCGGAATTTTTAAAATTCATTTACTATTTTTCATATGGCCAAAACTGCCGAATATTTAGACATTTATCATAAATTGTACTTTTGTCCAAAAATTCCAAAATTTACAAGGTATACTCCTGTTATATACATGTACTCCCAATAAATTTTTTACCAATTTTGGAGTTAACCACAAGGAGTTAAAGGATTTACTTTTAAAATAGTCTTTTCCCTTAAAATCCATAACTCTTAATCTATACATCCAAAAATCGCCATCTTTGGACCCAATATAGGAAACTCATCAAATTATCATTTCAATTTTTTTAGAATTTTTGAGGGTCGAAAAATTACGAAACCGCAAATGGATTTTCACACTTCGCCATGCAGTAATCCACGTAGATGCATCATTTCTACAATTTAATAAGGAATGAATACAAAGGATCATTCACCATGCTTTTGTGTAATCCACATAGACAAAGTTATTCCAATGTAATAATAAAGAATGGAATAATGTAAAAATTCACCATGCATGCGATAGATCGCATTACGAACGTGTTATTCCCAAATGAATAATAAAGAAATGGAACCGTGTCATACGTAATTACGCACGCATGTGATATTCCAACGTAATAATAAAGAATGGACGGAACCAGTCATGTGTAATCCGCATGTATAGATAGGATATTCCAAATGTAATAATAAAGAATAAAATAATAGAAGAATTTCACCACGTATGCAAATATTGCATGTACAGCGGTGTTATTCCAACATAATAATAAGGAATGGAATAACAATAGCTCTCTTCATGAATACGAAAGAAATAATACCCCTTACCATAGAAAGAAATTGGATACTGGAGTAGAGAGGTAGCAAACTTCTTTCTTCTTTCTCTCTATAATTTCTCTATAATAATTGCTTTATATAGCTTTAGTGAATTGGTGAGAAATGAAGGAAGAATGAGCTTCTATTTATAGAAAAATATAGTTTCGATAATTGCACGTTTTTGGGCTCGAAATATTACAGTACAATACCTTCAACTTTTCTTTCATTTTTAATTTAGTCCTGCAAGTATTATCAAACTTGCACCACCTCCCCTAATAGTAAATAATGTAAATCAATAGTTCAATCATGTAAATTAATAGCAATTAATTGCTCATTTATTCGATTAATTATCCGATTGGTCAATATAACCTCCAGACATCAATTATTATCGAAATAAATGTCGATTTTCACTAACACTAATAATTCCAACACAATGGAACTATTTTTCTCAAAAATTTCATTTTTGAATTTTTTGAAGTTTTACTTTTTTCTGAAAAAGTCAACTATTAATTTTTTGAGTCAACCCCAACAAATTTTGTGTTTATAGTCTATTTCTACTAATTTCATCGTTCCGGACTCAAATATCACGTTCGCGTCTCCAAATTCAACTCCGAACTCAACTTCAATTTTTAATAACATTCATCATTAATATTATAACTCACAATATTTAACAACCAGGTCGTTCCTAGGAAAGAGGGGGCTTTCCAATAAGGATTTCTCCCTATTGACGCGCAATTAGGTGACCAAACCTCTCATTGACAGAAGTTCTAGACATTGTAAATATTGCAATTTAATAATATGAATAACTTTGTCGTCTCAATTATTAATTTAATAATATATCATATTATGCAGATGATACTGTGACAATAATCGAATTAATAACATGAGAAATATGATGCAGCAATTACTGTAGTAATAATTGAGTATAACTGAGTGACTTCTTACGTAAGCATCAATAATCAATATCGTGTGCTACTATGCAACCACGCATATCACTGTACTTTTACTACTGGGTAGTTCAACAGTTTTTAACGGTAACACTTTCGCCGTTATTTTTATAAAAAGACAATTCTGTCGTTTTCTTACTACGACAATACTTCCGTTGTGGGGTCCACCAATGATTGTGCCGTCGTACGGATATTCCCCAACAAAAAGAATATTCCCCGACCAAACTAATATTTTATAACAACTTGCATACTTTGCAAAAAATTTCACATATCACCCTTAACTTTAACCCTTTATCAATTTAACCATTTACGAAATAAAATAATAATTATAAGAAAATTGAATACTTTCATTTCATAAAATTCGGGGTCTTACATGCACCCTATTTATACTAGGGTGCAAATAAGTAATGCTACTGCACTACCGTAATCAATTTCTGATTCATTATACTATCTTGTTTCTAATAAGGTATTATGACTTATGTATACATGAAAAAGAGGATAACATGTATTATAAAGCTTTCTTATGAGTTATGAAGTGTCCAACATGATTTAGTAGGAGATTTGTAACAAAACTTAAGGTTTTGAAAACAAACCTTGTGGAAACTTATGTTTTATAAGTTCTAAACTTAGTGGTCTATATACATGATTGAGTTTAAATATAAATGAGCATGATATAGTATTAGTGTCCTTGTCCATGACCAAACTTGTTAATCTTTGTGTTAGAGAACTTTTTCAAGGCAAACTTGAATATGTTTTCAAACCCAGTGCATTAAGTATGAGTAATTAGATTCTGAAGAATTAAGATAACATGATTTTGATCATTATACCTCTAAACATGAGTCTCATATGTTGGACATAGTAGTAGTAAACCAAGCATTAGTTAAAGCATGTTTTAAAGTACTAAACGATTCTAGCTATGAATAAATGATATGAACACTATGAGCAAGTGTATTCACAGATTATATGTTATCTCTATGTGGACATATGGCCCAAAGTTATAAAACATGGTAACTACATGATCTTGTTATGCTTTAATACCATATAAGTTGTAAGTTAAGACTTGTAAAAATAAACTCAAGAATGGTCATATGCTTATGTGAGAACCTCTAACATGTATGTATGTTAAAATATAAGTGTATAGGTAGGTTAGAGTTGGACAAAAACAGGAAGTGAAAAGCTCAACCTCGGTCTAGCTGGGGACAAATATGCAATGTATGCCAGTCCTAAGCTTCAGGCAGGGGAGTAAATCATGCCATCCTCAGTAGTCATGAATAGTTTCTGTTTTTGATCTGAAGTTCAAAGCATGCTTCTATGATTACATTAACTTGTAATATATGACCAATATGCTATATAATGTGTTAAGAATCATGCTAGGTGATAGAGATGAATGTTAATGAGAAATTATGATGTTAAGTACAAAATAAGGTTTACAAGCTATAAAGCAATAGTTTGAAAAATACGTTGTTTGACCTTGTGGTATCATGTAATCTGATTTGTGTAGGATATGTTATGTAGTATGTATAAAGTTACATCTATGTTAGACGTTTATGTGTATGTTTGAACTTACATATATGAGTTTATATAACTAATGAATACCCTATACGTGTGAATATATTATGATAAGATTCGAAAGATGGTATTAAGCTTTACTTTGGTAAACTACACTTGAGGCAAGTTTCTTCACTTACACAACTTTGAATTTTGTACAAGTTCTCGAATTTCATTAGATTTGTATATTGAATGCAAGTCTCCGAATTTCACCCTTTGATTGTGCAAGTTCTCTATCTTACACAACTTTGAATATTGTGCAAGTTGCTAAACTTCACTTATTTTTGTGAAAGTTTCCTATCCTTCTCATATTGTATTGAGCAGGGTATTGTTGATTTCAAAGTTATTCATTTAAGCTTGAACTTTATTTTCAAGCATGCTATTAAGTGGTTTAATTACTTTACAATTATTCCACATCGGTATTATTGATATTCGCACTCAGTGCACTTGAGTTCGTACAGTCTTGGACTTGTACATCATTTTAAGTTCAATAATTCTTGAACTGTGTCAGATAGAGTCTGAAGTTTTATAAAAGCTATCCAAACCAGTTGATGGTAAGGATTCTTAGACTGAAAGAACACCCCTTTTATGATAGGGGTTTACCACAGGTATCTAATATAAAATACAAAGAGCAAATTTAAATGTTATACATATACATGGTGTGACGCCCCCAAAATAGGTATACATCACCCATCTTGAGTCGCCAAATACACACTACATAAATTCAAATACAACTTAATTATACAACAGTCGTGTAAAATACGACAAAATATAGCTGAGAGTTTAAACAAGAATATTGTCATCTAGACAATATCTACACTCAATGGAGTCCTCATTACAATTATTATCACACTATTCCATAGAATAGTGAGGACTACTAATGCTATCATCTAGACCGTCAATCCATTCCCCGACTCGTCCCAGCTATATTCTCATTTCTTGAAGAGAACAATGAAAGAAAGGGTGAGCTCAACTAGCCCAGTAAAAAATATTATGACTAAGATAATGTAGAATAAATTATCATTAGCCTTCAACAATGTTAAACTGATAAAATACAATAGACATCAAGTTTAACTGCAGCGGAATAAGCAATCCATTAGAAGAGTCAAGTAGAGCATGATATCTACTATCTTCTATGTTTTAAAATGTTTTCATCAATTTTTATCGCTAAGACTCAGCTTAATAAATAAACCACATCATCGAGTCATCCTTGCACTACGGGCCAAGGATATTCATTAAATCATCAATGGTCATGACTATACCGAATAATCCCTGGTCATAATCATACCAAAAACTGTCCATCAATGCACTACAGGCTACTAAGGACTTTTACCACATCATTTATAACATTGCAGGTCATGATTATACCTAATAATCCCTGGTCATAATCATACCAAGTCCATCTATGCACGTAAGTCAAAGATGACTTTCATCACAATATAAGCATGAGGATGATGACAATGACATAATAATTCAATAAAACAAGTTCAAGAATAAATTTTAAAGATTTATAAGTTATTTTATCTTGAAATAAATTACTTCCAAATTGTCAACATGATACTGCTTTGTGGAGTAAAATTCAAGAATGCTCAGAAGAATATTTCCATGAAAAGATACCAGATGAAGCACAAATATCCATGATATTCTACTAATTTCATGGAGTATAGAAGCCAAAACTTTAACCAAATGAGTATCATAGAATATATGAAACTGCAAATGGATTTTCACCCGTCATGCGGTAATCCACGTAAATAGATTATTTCCACAATTTAATAAGGAATGAATACGAAGGATCATTCACTATGCATGTGATAATCCACATAGACAAGTTATTCCAACAGAATAATAAATAATGGAACCAGGTCATGCGTAATCCGCACAGACATGATATTCCAACAGAATAATAAAGAATGTAATAACAGAAGAATTCACCATGCATGCGATAGACCGCATAGACGAAGTTATTCCAATGTAATAATAAAGAATAGAACCAGTCTAGCGTGTCCGCACAGACGAGGATATTCCAACAAAATAATAAAGAATGGAATAACAAAGAATTCACCATGCATGCGATGTAATCAAGCATGCATGTGTTATTCCAATGTAATAATAAAGAATGGAACCAGTCTAAGCGTAATCCGCATGCATGTGATATTCCAACATAATAATAAAGAATAGAATAATGTAAGAATTTCACCATGTATGCGATTGTGATGTATAAAGTTATTCCAATATAATAATAAATAATGGAATAACAAAAGAATTTCACCATGTATGCGGTACTTCGCATAGGCAGGTTATTCCAACATAATAATAAAGAATGGAATAATAGAAAAATTTCACCATGTATGTGGTACTTCACATAGACAGGTTATTCCAACATAATAATAAAGAATGGAATAACAGAAGCTCTCCTCATGTATACGAAAGAAATAATATCCCTTACCTTAGAAAGAAACTGGATACTGGAGTAGAGAGGTAGCAGACTTCTCTTCTTCTTTCTCTCTATAATTTCTCTCTATAATAATTTCTCTATATCTTTAGTGAATTGGTGAGAAATGAAGGAAGAATGAGCTTCTATTTATAGAAAAATATAGTTTCGATAATTGCACGTTTTGGGGCTCGAAATATTACAGTACAATACCTCCAACTTTTCTTTCATTTTTAATTTAGTCCTGCAAGTAATATCAAACTTTCACCACCACCCCTAATAGTAAATAATGTGAATCAATAGTTCAATCATGTGAATTAATAGTTATAATCATGTGAAAATACGAATTACAGTATAGTACCTCCATCTATACCTCTATTTTTAACTTAGTCATGCAAGTATTATCAATCTTGCACCTACTCCCCTAATAGTACATGAATGTGATTTAATAGTACACATATGTGAACAAATAGTTATATAAGCTTGTGAATTAGTAGCAGTTAATTGCTCATTTATCCGATTAATTACCCAATTTATCAATATAACCCCCAGACATCAATTATCATCGGAATAGATGTCGATTTCCATTAACACTAATAATTCCAACATAATGGAACTATCAAATTCATCTTTAATCAACACGAACTTATTCATTATTAATATTATAACTCACAATATTTAACAACCAGGTCGTTCCCAAGAAAGAGGGGCATTTCGATAAGAATTTCTCCTTATTGGCGCGCAATTAGATGACCAAACCTCTCCTTGACAGAACTTCTAGACATTGTAAATATTGCAATTTAATAATATGAATAACTTTGTCGTCTCAATTATTGATTTAGTAATATATCATATTATGCAGATGATACTGTGACAATAATTGAATCAATAATATGAGAGATATGATGGAGCAATTACAGTAGCAATATTTGAGTATAACCAAGTGACTTCTCACGTAAGCATCAATAACCAATACCGTGTGCTACTATGCAACCACGCGTATTATTGTACTTTTACTATCGGGTAGTTCAACAGTTTTAACGGTAACACTTTCGCCGTTATTTTAAATAAAAGATAATTCTGTCGTTTTCTTATGACAATACTTTCGTTGTGGGGTCCACCAATGATTGTGCCGTTGTACGAATATTCCCGATTAAAATGAATATTCCCCGACCAATCAAATATTATATAACCACTTGCTTACTTTGCAAAATTTGTAAATATTACCCATAACTATAACACTATATCAAATCCACACCATAGTATTCAAAAAAAAAATATTTCGAGAAATATAGATCTTTATTCATAAAATCTGGGGTCTCATAATCTCCCCTCCTTATTAAATTTCGCCATCGAAATTTACGTACGTACCTGGTATACCGAAGAGGTCAGGATACCTTGAATACCTTTATTGTCGAAAACGTTACACGTTGCATACGTGCATGCCCGATGTCCTCCGATTGCCTCTGAATGCTCATCAGTCCCTAAAATAGCCATTTTAGGCCTTGATAGAGACCTCAAATCTCAAAATATAAAGAATGAAAGTTTTAGGTCTACTCGTTATCTTTCCGAATCATCCTGAATCACCTTAATCAGAGTTTGTATGAAAAAGTTATGCCCAATTTAGTAAAGGTTATCCGGACAGATTTTGGCTTAACACTTGACCAGCGCCTAGGCGCCCAAATTTGGCCTTGGTCAAGTGCCTAGGCACCCAAGAACTGATTCTAAGCGCCGAGCCTAGTGCCTAGGTGCTCGACCTTTGGCACTTAACTCCAATTTTCCAGATTTTGCAACTTTTGACACACATACTTCAAATCTTCATTACTTCTTCATCCATTATCGGAATTAGTCCGTTTTTGAGGCTATGGAAAGCTTGTAACATGCTCTATAAAACCCCCATGATTTCATAATTTTTTAGATTAATTTATTATTCCAAAATTTGGCTCCAAAGTCCCCAAAGACTAAGTTTTTAATAACAACGATACGTGAAAAATGTTATGAACACGCGACATACTTGGCGGTATAACGAGTCTATAGGCCACAATTCCTACTCGATCAAGGATTTCAAATGGGCCAATAAAATCAAGGGTTGAGATTTCCTCTCTTCATCGATTCTTGCTTCAAGAATAACGCCCTCTTGAACCTTCTTCTTCACATTCATTAGCTCCAGGTGTGTAGTTTGAGCGGCTTTAACTTTATCGATTAAAGTTAATTCTAATCGTATATTCGCTATCTTCACGTGGGTCCCTAGAGTCTTTAACTCTATCTTCATCATTTGTAAGTTATACGAAATGGGTTTTTGTGTTAACAACATCGCACTCGTAAATGCATACGATCTTCTACTCAACGCGTTAGCTACCACGTTCTCTCTTTCATAATGATATTGAATGGTATGATCGTAATCTTAAAGATCTCGAGCCAACGTCTTTGGCACATTATACGATCGTTTTAGGTAAAGAAATATTTGAGGGTTTTAGAAATGGGTTTTGTACCGGGGTCAATACAAAATTCAATTTCACGCTCTAGGGGTAAGCTAAGAAGTCTTCAGGAATACGTCAGGAAATTTATTAACAATAGAAATATCATTCAAAACTGTGACCCTCATCCAAGACTTGGATAACACGTCACATTGATATCTATTAACTTGCCACCGTTATTCACAACGTCCCCTACGAAAAGTTTGGCTTCGGTGCATTCCACACAAGAAAGTCAACAACGAAAGGATCGGGGCTCTTTACTTATGGCTTGATATAACAGTAATTAACTTTAGTGGTTTGGTTGCTTGAATTCGCATAACAGGTTGGTTAGGAATATAAAAAGTAACAACCTTACGAAAAGCATGATGAGTAGTTAACCAATCGATTCCTAAAATTAAATCAAAGGCAAGTATTTTCAAAGAGATAAGATCGACAGGTAACGTGAAAGTGTCGATTTGAATCAGCAAGATTTATAAACAGTTGGGGTAACGAAGGTTTCTCCTAACGGAGTTTCAACCGATAAGTCAAAGTCTAACTTCTCCGGGGACAAATTTAAACGTTGAGCGTAAACAAGAGAGATAAAAGAATGAGTAAAACTGATATCTAATAAGATATAGACTTTCGCAAGAATTTATAATTAACTAACCCGTGCTAACCGTTACTTACTCGCTGAGAGTCATGAAAAACGCCTTTCCCGAAACCACCAACTTTGTTTTGTCCAGATCCGCCTTTGGTGCCACCGTCCCTCGCTGGACTTGACTTTGGTGCACGACAAAATCGCCAGTGGGTGACTTTTTTTCATAATTGTAACATGCTTTGGAATGCATCACGCAATTTGGACTGATATGTCCTTCCCCTCCGCATTTAAAACATATGACCGGCGGTCGTTCTCCTTCCTTTGAAACGGTCTTTGGTCATTGCCTTTTTTCATCATTATTGAACCTTCTTCTTGAATTTCCACTTCTATTATTGGCCATGATTACCACCGAAGTGGTTACCATTCCTGGCATGATAATTTCTCCCATGATGGTTATCATTGTTTCAATGGCCGTTGCCCCTGGTACGATTATTATATCGTGTTATTGGTCGTTGCCTTTTGGTTGTGCTGACTCATTATCGCGCTCCAATAACTGAGCCCTATTCACAACATCTGAATATAAACAAAGTTTGTGAGAAATGAGGTATTGACGTATATCGGGTTTCAAACCTCTTAGAAACATTCGCGTCATTCGCTCCCTCATTATCGACCAAATGGGATGCAAACCGATAACTCCGCAAATTTAGCCTCAGACACGGCTACACGGTCATATTATTTTGCTCCAACTTGATAAACTCCACCTCCTTCATGTGATTTAATACTTTCGGAAAGTACTTGTGAGACCCCGAATTTTATGAAATAAAAGTGTTCAATTTTTCTATTTTGGTGAATAGTTAAATTGATAAAAGCTTAAAGTTAAGGGTGACATTTGAAATTTTTTCAAAGTAAGTGATGATGAAGTTTTGTTTTATTAGTATTATTAATGTAATAAAATAGAAAAGCTTTTTATATAAAAAATGTAATACTTTTATAAAGTTATTCTATAAATAGAATATATTATATTCTATTATGCGTAAAGTGTTTTGCATAGTAATATCTTTTTATATAAAATGTAATACTTTTATAAAGTTGTTTGTTTTATTAGATAATAATTAGAATATATTATATTTTATTATGCATAGTGTTGCATAGTGCCTGCATAGTGTTTTGCATAGTAAAATCTTTTTATATAAAACAGAATACTTTTATAAAGTTATTCGTTTTATTAGACAATAATTAGAATATATTATATTTTATTTAAAAGATTTTGCTTTAAATCTGGACCGTCCGTTTAAAGTAAATCAATCTGGACCGTTCATGAATTAGTTACTATGCAGTTCATTCTTCTATAAATAGAAGTTCATTCCTTCATTATTTCTTACGAATTCACTGAAACTCTAGAGAGAGAATCTATAGAGAGATTTCTTCTTCTATAATCTTGAGCGTATTTCTTTAGAGTTTAAGAAAGCTTTGAGCGTAGTACAAGTTTTCTTCTAGTATATCCTCGCCCTACCAGTCGGAATACTCTTCTTTCAAAGGTAAGGAATATTATTTATTGTACTCGTAAGGGGTATTATTCTTTTGTATTCATGAAGAGAACTTCTGTTATTCCATTCTTTGTTATTATGTTGGAATAACCTATTTATGCAAAGTACCGCATACATGGTGAAATTCTTCTATTATTCCGTTCTTTATGATTCTGTCGGAATATCCTGTCGGTGCATATTACGCCTGACCTGGTTCCATTAATTATTCTGTTGGAATATAACCTGTCTATGTAGTCTATCGCATGCATGGTGATTTACATTTATTATTCCATTCTTTACTATTCTCACGAATATCCTCGCTCATATGCTTTACTTCGGACCGGTTCCGCCTTTACTATTCTCGCCGAATATTCTGCGCTCACATGGCGTTTTCGCTTTAACCGGTTCCGCCTCTTTATTATTCTCGCTGGGAATAACCTCGTCTGCATTTGGCCTCTATTGCATGTATGGTGAATCCTTCTGTTATTCCATTCTTTATTATTCTGTTGGAATAACCTGTTTATGTGGATTACCACATGCATGGGGAACGATCCTTTGTATTTCATTCCTTGTTAAATTGTGGAAATGATCTGTTTACGTGGATTATGATGAAAGTCATAATAAAAGCATTGGACTAATGAAAATCATGGGTATATGTGGTATTAGTAAATGTTATGATGAGTTATGTTGGTTATTATGTGAAAACATGAAAGTTTCTTAGAAATCACAAAGGGTTGAAAAATCAGATTTTGGTGAAAATGGAACATGAAATTCAATTGACCATATCTCCTATTATATTTCGAATTTTTGAGTGTGGTCAAGTTCAAGAGTTAGGTCTATGAGTTTTGTAACTTATCCAAGTGGAATCACTGGAAAAGGTGTTGTAGATTTTCGTGTGGACTGATTTTAGCAAAGCACGAAAAAGTGAAAAATGGAAAAAAGCTACTGTCCAGATTTTTAAAAGGGCATTTTAAGCCACTTAATTTGTGATAAAAATTCTGGCCTTTTGGGACATGAAAATATATGGTATAAAGTACCTCCTGTCCAAAAATGAGCTCATTCCGACTTAAAATGAGCAAGTTATGACAATTTCAATATTTAGGTTTTTTCGACAAAAAACGCTATAACCGGAGTTCTATAACTCCGATGACCATGAAATTTAAACTGGAAGCTCACGTTAACATGTGTAAGATCCTGCCAAGACTTGGGAATTTCTGGAGTTAACCTTGAGGTAGCTAATTTCTTAAGGAATTAATTAGAAATTGATTTTTAAAAAATAGTAAATGAATTTTAAAAATACCAAGAAAAATATATGTTCATTATGGGACTATATTCTGCTAAATCCCAGAAAAAAAATATTTTTGGGATTGATTTGGTATTTTTCATGAAAATGGTTTATATACGAATATATGAATTAAATATGTTATGTGAAGTAATAAAATTGGAAAATAGGATTTTATGGCCTGGGAATCCTATATAGGGTATATGCATATTTTTGATGAGGGATTTGATCATTGATGATGAAATCTTATGAGTATGACATTTTTGAATGATTAAATGTATTATTTGATAAAGTATAAACAATTGAAATAAATTGTTTATAAGTTTAAGAAATGACTAAAATATTATTAATGACATTAGATTATGAGATTATTAATTGATTGATAACATTTGGTTATTATTGAGCTTTTGGATAAATTTTATTATAAAAGTTTAATATTTATCCTTTATCTCATTTGATTGATTCTTTATGTCATTGTCATCATCCCCACGCTTATATTATGTTGAAAGTCATCTCGTGGCTTGTAGTGCATAGATGGACTTGGTATGATTACGACCACCACGGATTATTCGGATAATCATGACCGTAATGTTACAAATGATGTGGAAAAGTCCTCATCGCCCGTAGTGCATTGATGGACGATTTTTGTATGATTATGACTATGGATTCTCTTGACCAAGGTGCAAAGATGAATTGTTTTATGGCATGATCGGGACTGGTTGATGAAAACACGATTATCTTTGGCACGTAGTACATGGATAATTCGTGGTCGTGATACTAAAGAATATCCTCGGCCCGTAGTGCGTGGATGATTCGATGATGTGGATTAATTATCGAATCGAGTCTCAAAGAATGAAATATTAATTCATGGATGTGATAATAATGAATATCCTTGGCAGTAGTGTATGGATAATTCATGGATGTGATATTAACGAATATCCTTGGCCAGTAGTGTGGGGCGATCGATGATGTGGATTATTTATTGTCGAGTCTCAAAGATTATTGGTTTTATAGCTATATATCTTTGGTCAGTAGTCTGAAAGATGAATTTAATTAGTATGATTATGAAAGGTGAATTGTGATTTGGTATAACCATGATTTTTGATGTTTCAGGTGAAGATAGGTGATTAAAATTATCTTCGTCCTGGGTGCGAAAAGGAATTTAGAATCACAATTATGATTATGAGTTATTCATATGGTTGTGGACAAGAATTGTTGATTGATGTTACAGGGATAAAACATTATCGGTGGACTTTTAACATAGAGAAGATAATAGATCTGATGGTCTATTTGACTCTTCTAATGGATTGCTCGTTCCGCTACAACTATGGTTGAAAAGTTTTATCATCTACCATATGTTCTAAATCTCTGATTTATTATTGATGAAAGCTATTGATAATGTAGTTATCTTTAGTCATGATATTCTTTACTGGGCTAGTTGTGCTCACCCTTTTGCTTCACAATTCCTTTCAGGTAATAAGAGTGTAGCTGGGTCGAGCGGGGATAACAGGGAAATAGTGTGATGGTCCGAGACTGTCGAAGTTTCTTAATACATTATAAAACGGCATGACATACAATATATAATTGTATTGAGGACCTAAGATATGGGTGTCGTATTTTATACGTTACTTAATAATTGATTTTGGTGAACAACAAAAGGGTGATGAGAATCCGACTTTGAAAGCGTCAAAAGTACACCTCATTAGAATGAATATGATAGTAATCTTCTCGTTCTTCTTTGGGGTCTTGAAATATTTGCTACTGTATTTTATATGGCATTGTAATAATTTGAGTTTGGATACTGTCTATGAGACTATATTGTATTAAAACTCACAGTTAACTGTGGCCGTATTCTATACGATAGTTCAACAGTTGTATAAATGAAGATTGTATTTGTATTCTATACCATGTATTTGGCGACTCAGAATAGGTGATGTATACCTATTTTGGGGGCGTTACAGTACTTGTCGTTGAACAGTTCTTGGAACTTCTCCCAAGACATCTTGAGTGCGTCAGGCTGGGTATGTTTTATAGATTCCCACCAGTAATCTGCCTCTGCTCGCAACATGAAGGTGGCAAAGGGAACCTTTTGCTCCTCGGAGCATCCCAAGACATCAAATATCTTGTTGATCTGTTTTATCCACGTCTTTGCCTTAAGTGGTTTTGGCTATCCAAAAAACTCCGGTGGTCCCAGCTCCTTGAACTGCTTAGCGGTGACCGTCCGAGAGTTGCCAGTGTTTCCACCTGTATTTTGGACAGGAGCCGCTCTCGCCTGATATTGCATGAATTGCATAAAGCCTCTGAACATTCCATTGTTCATCATTTGGTCAGTGTTGTCGTTTGCATGAGGATTGTCGCCTTTCTGATGCACATTATCCTGATTATTGATCTGTGGAGACTCAACGGTCTCCTATGCTCCATTGCTATTTTCAACATTCTTGGATGTCATTTTCAAATACTTCCACAAAACAAGGGTTAATTAACATATCACATATTATCCCTATACTCTGACCGACCAATTAAATACCAAATAAACTTAGGTAGGTCATACTAGCGAAGGAATTCCTCGTCTTTCCCCTCCTAGTTCTTGTCTCACATCTCAGCCAGGGATCATATCCCTAAGCTTTGATACTAACTGTGGCGCCCCCAAAACAGGTATATATCACCCATCTTGAGTCGCCAAATACACACTACATAAATTCAAATACAACTTAATTATACAACAGTCGTGTAAAATACGACAAAACATACCTGAGAGTTTAAACAAGAATATTGTCATCTAGTCAATATCCACACTCAATGGAGTCCTCATTACAATTATTATCACACTATTCCATAGAATAGTGAGGACTACTAATGCTATCATCTGGACCGTCAATCCATTCCCTGACTCGTCCCAGCTATATTCTCATTTCCTGAAGAGAACAGTGAAAGAAAGGGTGAGCTCAACTAGCCCAGTAAGAAATATTATAACTAAGATAATGCAGAATAAATTATCATTAGCCTTCAACAATGTTAAACCGATAAAATACAATAGACATCAAGTTTAATCTGCGGTGAATAAGCAATCCATTAGAAGAGTCAAGTAGAGCATGATATCTACTATCTTCTATGTTTTAAAATGTTTTCATCAATTTTTATCGCTGAGACTCAGCTTAATAAATAAACTACATCATCGAGTCATCCCTGCACTATGGGCTAAGGATATTCATTAAATCATCAATGGTTATGACTATACCGAATAATCCTCGGTCATAATCATACCAAAAAATCCATCAATGCACTACATGTATCATCGAGGACTTTTACCATCATTTATAACATTGCAGTCATGATTATACCGAATAATCCTTGGTCATAATCATACCAAATCCATCTATGCATGTAAGCCAAAGATGACTTTCATCACAATATAAGCATGAGGATGATGACAATGACATAATAATTCAATAAAACAAGTTCAAGAATAAATTTTAAAGATTTATAAGTTAATTTATCTTGAAATCAATTACGTCCAAATTGTCAACACGATATCGCTTTGGAGTAAAATTCAAGAATGCTCAGAAGAATATTTCCATGAAAAGATACCGGATGAAGCGCAAATATCCAGGATATTCTACTAATTTCATGGAGTATAGAAGCCAAAACTTTAACCAAATGAGTATCAAAGAATATATGAAACTGCAAATGGATTTTCACCCGCTATGCCGTAATCCACGTGGATGCATCATTTCCACAATTTAATAAGGAATTAATCGAAGGATCATTCACCATGCGTGTGATAATCCACATGACAAAAGTTATTCCAATGTAATAATAAAGAATGGAACTGTGTCATGCGTAATCCGCATGCATGTGATATTCCAATGTAATAATAAAGAATGGAATAATAAAGAATTCACCATACATCCGATGACCCATTACATGCATGTGTTATTCCAATGTAATAATAAAGAATGGAACCAGTCTCTAGCGTAATCCGCATGTACGTGATATTCCAATGTAATAATAAAGAATGGAATAACAAAGAATTCACCATGATTGCGATAGACCGGACAGACAGGTTATTCCAACAGAATAATAAAGAATGGAACCAAGTCTAGCGTAATCCGCACAAACAGGATATTTCAACAGAATAATAAAGAATGGAATAACAAAAGAAAAGAAGCTCTCTTCATGAATACGAAAGAAATAATACCCCTTACCTTAGAAAGAGACTGGATACTGGAGTAGAGAGGTAGCAGACTTCTCTTCTTTTTTCTTTTTATAATAATTTCTCTATATCTTTAGTGAATTGGTGAGAAATGAAGGAAGAATGAGCTTCTATTTATAGGAAAATATAGTTTCAATAATTGCACGTTTTGGGACTCAAAATATTACAGTACAATACCTCCAACTTTTCTTTCATTTTTAATTTAGTCGTGCAAGTATTATCAAACTTGCACCACCTCCCGTAATAGTAAATAATGTGAATCAATAGTTCAATCATGTGAATCAATAGTTATAATCATGTGAAAATACAAATTACAGTATAGTATCTCCATCTATACCTCCATTTTTAACTTAGTCATAAAAGTATTATCAATCTTGCACTAACTCCCCTAATAATAGTACATGAATGTGATTCAATAGTACACACATGTGAACAAATAGTTATATAAGCATGTGAATTTGTAGTAATTAATTGCTCATTTATCCGATTAATTATCCGATTTATCAATATAACCCCTAGACATCAATTATCATCGGAATAGATGTCGATTTTCACTAACACTAATAATTCCAAAACAATGGAACTATCAAATTCATCTTTAATCAACACGAACTTATTCATCATTAATATTATAACTCACAATATTTAACAACCAGGTCGTTCCCAGGAAAGAGGGGCTTTCCGATAAGGATTTCTCCTTATCAGCGCCAATTAGATGACCAAACCTCTCCTCGATGTAATTTCTAGACATCAGTAAATATTGCAATTTAATAATATGAATAACTTTGTCATCTCAATTATTGATTTAATAATATATCATATTATGCAGATGATACTGTGATAATAATCGAATCAATAATATGAGAGATATGATGCATCAATTATAGTAGCAATAATTGAGTATAACCGAGTGACTTCTCACGTAAGAATCAATAACCAATACCGTGTGCTACTATACAACCACGCGTATTACTGTACTTTTACTACTGGGTAGTTCAACAGTTTTAATGGTAACACTTTCGCCGTTATTTTTAATAAAAGATAATTCTGTCTTTTTCTTACGACAATACTTTCGTTGTGGGGTCCACCAATGATTGTGCCGTCGTACGAATATTCCCTGTTAAAACGAATATTCCCCGACCAATCGAATATTATATAACCACTTGCTTACTTTGCAAAATTTGTAAATATTACCCATAACTATAACATTATATCAAATCCACACCATAATATTCAAAAAAGAAATATTTCGAGAAATTTAAATCTTTATTCATAAAATCTGGGGTCTCACACATGGTGTTCGCGAGGCTGATCCCCTCAAGTACTTATCCTGTAGCCAGTAACCAAAGGGTCAATCAGCTATTGATTCCATTGGAGTTTTATAGTTTAAAGTCTACTTGACTATCAGTTATTCTAAAAGAAATCATTATCTTTGCTTCTAAATATTCATATTGTTGAATCCTTCAGATATTCATATTGTTGAATTCATTGTCAGATATTTTCCATTCATCATGATATATCCTTATTGTTGTATTTAAACTTGCTGAACAAACTTGTTGCTCATCCTTGCTATATCATGAATCATATTTCAGTTAAGCCCGAGACCTAAGGAAAGGACAAGGGTATAGGAAAGATGCAGGATAGTTGCGAGGAGCAGACTTTACCTTACGCCTAGTTTAAATTATTGTTATGTAATATGAACCCTAATGATTATTTTAGGGTATGTTTGTAAGATTGTATTAAGGTTATCGAATCTTGAGACTAGTAACACCTTTTGAATGAACGACGTACGTTTATTATATTCCGCATTTTAGTTATCGTATGTTGTTAGAGGTGGATATTTATATTTTATCGTGACGATCGGACCGGGGTCAGAGGACCTGGATTCGGGGGTGTCACAGGTTGGTATCAAAGCTGTAGGTTATAAACGTTAGGAATGAGAAACCTAAGTTATAACCTTAGTAGAAAACTCAAGTAGAGTATGTAAGTGATGGGTTGAGGAAATCCATCGAGTTTTATTGTGATACTAAAGTTGTTTATTTAAATCAAAAATGATTGATAGACGTCTTAAACTTCTTAATGCTAACATGGATAGCATATCACATAAAGCCTAATAGTTTTCTTCATTTCCTCAGATCATGCCGCCTAGGAGACTACCGCGGAACCAGAGGGAGGAAGGATTCGTTAACAATGGTGGAGGGGGAAATGTCGATCCAATGCTTCTTCGCTAACACTCGTTAATCGAGGCAATGCAAAATGCACTTCGCCACAGTTGTTGGTGGTAGCGTAACATCACTTGGCTAGCTTTAAGGACTTTAAATTGGTAGGACCACTAGAGTTCTGGGGAACCTTGGACCCAATTGAAGCCCAGACTTGGATAGAAGAAATGGAGAAGGTGTTTGAGGTTGCACGAGTGGCCGAAGCATAGAAAATGAGTTTTGCCACTTTTATGATGAAGGGTGAAGCTAACTATTGGTGGAAAGCCAATAAGGGACGAACAGACGAAGGAGTTATTCCTTGGGATAGATTTAAGGAGCTATTCCTCGAGAATTACTTCTTAGAGAATACGCAATAGGATATAGAAGTTAAGTTTTTGGAATTGAAGCAAGGTTGTATGTCTGTCGCAGAGTATGCAGCAAAATTTAACGAGTTGGCCTGATTCGCTCCACATCAGGTTGACACGGAGGCCAGGAAGGCAAGGAGGTTCGAATTAGGACTGAAACCATGGGTGCAAAAAGCAGTGGCTGTATTAAAGTTTAAGACTTACTCTGATCTATTGGAAAGGGCAATCATTGCCGAAGGAAGCAATGAAGCCATCGCTCGATTCAAACAAAAAAAAAGACCGGTCAGGAAGGACAAAAAGGGGGAAGCAGCGGAGGCAGCAACCCCAACAAGCGTAAATAGACGGAGAGCCAATCCTCTGGAGGTAATAAGTCTGGGGGGGGGGGGAGGCCAAGAAAAGTATAAAGTGCAACAACTATGGGAGGAATCACTCAGGGGAGTGCATGAAAGGAAAGAGTCAATGTTTTTTGGCTAGCACTGACCCAGTTACTTCGCAAGTTTTTCTATCCATCCTGGGATTTTCTGCAGGTTCCTTACCTATCAAATTTCTAGGTGTGCCACTAATTTCCTCCAAACTCTCTTTCAAGGATTGCACCCCTCTCATACACCGAATTACTCAAAAGGTTACTTCTTGGACTGCCATTGCATTATCATATTCTGGCCGGCTACAACTGATTAAGACTGTCCTATTTTCTATCCAATCATACTGGAGTAAACATTTCATTCTTCCAAAGGCAGCCATGCGTGCCATTTAATCCATTTTATGTCGGTTTCTTTGGAAAGGCCCTTCACTTGCTAAACATGGAGCCAAAGTAGCATGACATTCTCTTTCATTTCCAACTACAGAGGGTGGCTTAGGTATTAAAAATTTACTGGACTGGAACAAATCCCTAATGCTTGTCCATCTTACAAACATTATCAATTTTCAATCCTCTTCCACCTGGGCTAATTGGGTTAAGATTTATGTCCTAAGGATGAGAAATTTCTGGCAGGTTCCTATCCCAGCAGACTGTTCTTGGATCTAGAAACAAATCCTCAAGCTTCGGCCAATGGCTCTCAAATTCCTTATTTATCGTGTAGGCCATGGTTCCAGAATAAACTTATGGTTTGACCCTTGGAATCAAGGAGTACCATTCATTCCGTCGCCTTCCTTGGTCTCCTCCTCTGGCCTGCCCATCACAGCTAAGGTTAATGCCATTCTACAAAACTCTTCATGGATTCTTCCATAAAGCTTCCATCATGAGATGATAATGTTTAGCCGGCAGATTGAAGCCATTCTAATTCCTCCTAATATTGATGACTCCATTCTCTAGACTTCTACAAACATTGATACTCTAAAAGCCTCATTAATCTGGGAATCTATTCGGGAACATAGACCTCAGGTCCCATGGCACATTCTGCTTTGGCACCCACTGCATATGCCTCGTTACTCCTTCATCTTATGGCTTGCTCTGCAACGGAAGCTTCCCACTTATGACATTACTTTCCATTACCTCTCAAATAGGTCTGCATTTTGTCTTCTTTGTCAAAACCACCCTGAATCGTTTGAGCATTTATTCTTTACCTGTCAGTATTCCTCTTTGATCATCACAGAAGCGCTCCAGCTTGGTGATTGGTAGCATATGCCCCTGCTTTGGGATGACCTTATTAATTCTGTGATAAATCATAATTGAAGGAAGCTAACAAATTACATACTCAGGCTCACTTTAGCGGTTGCAACATACAAAATTTGGGAAGCTAGAAATAACAAAATCTTCAAGGGTACTAGTATTCCTGGAAGACATTTGGCTTTGAAAGTTATAAACCTCATCAAATCCAGGTTGTCCAGTTTTAAACCTTTTATCAAAGCCACAATCCATAGTCAATTTTTCTGTAACTGGCTCTTTTAAATTATGACTTAAAGCTGGTCAATTTCGGGGTTTATTCTTGTAAATTACCTATTTGGTCAATTATATCTTTAACTGCTAGTTTCTTTAACTGCTGTCTATGTCATTTGGTCGCTGCTTTGGTCATTTGGTCATTTGGTCATTTGGTCTTGTTGCTAGTCTTTTGGTCATTTGGTCGCTGCTTGGGTCAACTCATGGCTGCTGGTCTGATCTTATGGGTGGCTGGTTTTACTGTAATGGTCTTCCTATAATTGATGGGCTGTAGCTGCAGCTGGTTGGTTGCTGATAGTTGCAGATTGAAATCAGTTGCTATCGATCGATTGCTTTTGGTCGGGTTCAAAACAGGCGTTATGTTCGGGCTGCTGCTGTGGTTTGATTAAAGCTGCTGCTATGGTTTTACTTGTTTGGGATGCTGCTGATGTGGGTTGCTGTGTAGCTTATAGGAATCTTTATGTTATTGTTGCTCTGCTGGTGTATGCACACCACAGCTTGCTGTGTTGTTTTGGGCTATTGTCTTTGTTTTGTAAACTTGATTTCTCAGTTCTTGGGAGATGAGGTAAGGCTTTTGCTGCTGTTTGGCTTATGTTGTGCAACAGGTTTTATTGTTGTGCAGCAGGGTAAGGCCTCTGCGCTGGGATTGCTTTGCTTCTCCAGGTTGTCAAAGCTGCTATCATGCTTGTTTAGTTATGGGTTTGTTTTGGTAGCTTGCTACGGTTTCTGCTAATGGTTCGGGACTACATTCTACTTTAGCCTGCTAGTGGTTAGGCCATTCTGCTAGGTCTGCGACTGCTGCTTTGTTTAATATACTGTGCGGCTAGCTGCTGCTGCTTTGCTTAATATACTGTGTGGCTGCTGCTAGTGGTTAGGCCATTCTGCTAGGTCTGTGGTCTACCAGATCACTGCTTAGAATCTGTTAAAGATATTATTAGATTTCTTTGGGTTTGTAATGGTCAGCTTATTAAGCAATTTTATTTTTGGTTATGGTTTGTACTAACATTAAAATTGTTAGTGTTGTTAGGCTTCGGGCCTGCAGTCTTCTATAGTCATGACCTCATATGGCCTGTTGTATGATGTCTATGCTATACTCTGATTGGGGTTACCCATTTTTTTGTAATTTCTTTTCTTTCAATACAGTTTAAATTTAGCAAAAAAAAAGAAAAAAAGAAAGGAAAAAGTGTTTGTTATCGTTGCGAACAACCAGGCCACATGGCTCCTCAGTGTCCGAATAAGCAGAAGGGAGGATGTTTCTCGTGTGGAGCCACGTACCATCAAATTAAGGACTTCCCGAAGAGAAAGGGCGATGCAGCTAGCAGCAACCGCAACAACAACAACAATGGGCTGAACATTGGAGGGCCAACCAGTCAAGCCAACAGACCAACGACACAAACGTTCAACATGATCGTACAGTATGCGGTGGATTCTAAGGACGTGGTGTCAGGTATCATTCCGATCAATGATATAGATGCATACGTGTTATTTAATTCGGGTGCTAACTGCTCTTTTGTTTCTGAAGAATTTGCTAAACAGTTAGACTTACTAGAACACCCTATGAACAAAGAAGTAGCGAACAAGGAAATTATCCCTGTATAATACATTCATAAGAATTGTTATACTGAATTGCGAGGATTTAAGCTCAAAGTGGATTTGATATCGATTCGTTTGGGGGAGTTCGATGTAATCCTTGGAATGGATTGGTTATCGGTTCACGGAGCAGTTATAGACTGTAAGAAGAAGTGTGTACACCTTAAGACTCTGAATAAGTTGAAGGTGGTATTTTATGGAAGTAAATCACCGAGACAATCTCATTGTCCGACGATGGTGCAAGCGCTAAGACTGCTTAGGAGAAGTTGTATAGGTTATTTGGCTCACGTGGTTGATACTCGACGAGTCGAGGGTGAACTGAGTCAGATACCTATTGCAAGGGATTTCATTAATGTCTTCCAAAACGAGATTCCGGGATTACAACCGGATAGAGAGATTGAGTTTGTTATTAATTTTGCACCAGGGACAACACCGGTATACAAAGCGCTGTATCGTTTGGCACCGGTAGAGATGAAAGAACTGATGGCTCAATTACAAGAGTTGTTAGATAAGGGATACATTCAACCAAGCGTATCACCGTGGGGAGCACCAGTCTTATTCGTAAAGAAGAAAGATGGGTCGCTAAGACTTTGTATCGACTACCGAGAGTTGAATAAGGTCACCATTAAGAACAAGTACCCGTTTCCCAGGATAGACGATTTGTTTAATCAATTAAAGGGGGCAAAGTACTTTTCAAAGATTGATTTGAGGATCGGTTATCACCAACAGAAAGTGAGGCTGGAGGACATTACAAAGACGACATTCAGAACTCAGTATGGACACTTTGAGTTTTTGGAAATGTCATTCGGATTGACGAACGCACCAGCAACATTTATGGATTTGATGAACAGAGTGTTTAAACAGTATTTGGAAGTTTGTTGTCGTATTCATCGATGACATTCTAGTGTATTCAGAAACGGAGGAAGAACACGCTGAGCATCTTCGAATAGTGTTGGGGACATTAAGGAGGGAAAAGATGTATGCAAAATTTTCCAAGTGTGAGTTTTGGTTGCAGAGAGTGCAGTTTTTGGGGCACGTTATCGACAAGAATGGTTTTCGTGGATCCAAATAAGGTAGAAGCGGTTATCAATTGGGAGCAATCGAAGACGCCAAACCAAAATCGAGGAGTTTCTTAGATTAGCGGATACTATCGAAGATTTATTCGAGATTTTCAAAATTAGCATCACCGTTGACCAATCTTACCGTAAAAGACAATTAAGTTCGCTTTGGACGGAGAAGTGTGAAGAAAGTTTCCTAGAATTGAAGAAGAGGTTGAATCGAGCACCGTGTGTTGGCCTTACCGCACAACACAGGGAGGGTTTATAGTATAATAGTGATGCGTCACAAAGCAGGTCTTGGTTGTGTCTCGATGCAACACTACAGGTCATTCATTGCGTATGCTTCACGTCAGCTGAAAGATTATGAGAAGGGATATCCGACTCATGACCTGGAGTTAGCAGCGGTAGTTTTTGCCTTGAAGATTTGGAGGCATTATTTGTATGGCGAGAAGTGTGAGATATATACAGATCACAAGATTCTGAAGTATATCTTCACGCAGAAAGAGTTAAACATGAGGCAGTGACGATGGCTAGAATTGATCAAAAATTATGATTGTGAGATTCTGTACCATTCAGGCAAAGCAAATGTAGTGGCAGATGCCTTGAGCAGAAAAGGCAGAGAGAAGTTGTTGAAGTTGACCATTCAAGAAGAATTGGTGAAAGATTTAGAACGACTAGACTTGGAGATTAAGTATCCGATGGAGACCAACGAACAATTATTTATAGTGACAACGAGCCCGACTTTATTGGATAAAGCTAAAGAGGCACAAGAGAAGGACGAAGATTGCAATAACATCAAGAAGCGATTGACTGAAGGTGATGAATTGAAATTTAAGATTGATAGCACTGGACTGCTAAGATTTGAAGGACAAATTTGGGTACCGTTAGTACCTGAACTGAGAGAAGAGATTTTGGAAGAAGCGCATAGTACGATATACTCGATACAACCAGGAAGCACGAAGATGTAATTACATTTGCATCACCACTTCTGGTGGCCAAACATGAAGAGAGAGGTTGCGGAATGCGTTAGTAGATGTCTAACTTGTCAGATAGTCAAGGCAGAGCACCAACGACCAATCGGGTTATTACAACCATTAGAGATTCTAGAATGGAAATGGGAGAACATCACAATGGACTTTGTGGTTGGACTTCCGGCAACGCAGAAAGGGCACGATGCCATATGGGTGATTATAGATCGTCTTACTAAGATTAAGATTAAGTATAGTTTGGACCAGTTAGCCAAATTGTATGTCAAGGAAATTATCTTGAGGCATGGGGTACCGGTATCTATTGTATCAGATAGAGATCCGTAATTCATGTCAAACTTCTGGAAGAGTCTTCAAGAAAGAATGGGGGCACAACTATGAATGAGTACCGCGTATCATCCGCAGACCGATGGGCAAAGCGAGAGAACGATTCCAACACTTAAAGACAAGCTCCGAGCTTGTGTGATGGACTTCAAGGGTAGTTGGGAGGATCACCTTCCATTAGTAGAGTTCGTGTATAACAATAGTTATCGCGCCAGTATTGGAATGTAGCCGTACGAAGCTCTTTACGGGAGAAAGTGTAGAACACCATTGTGTTGGGATGAAGTTGGAGAGCGAAAAATATTAGGACCGGAATTAGTTCAACAAACCGCAGATGTGGTGACATTGATAAAGGCTAGATTAGTAGCTGCACCAGATCGCCAGAAGAAGTATGCAGACTTGCATCGTCAGGACCGCGAATTTGAAGTTGGAAGTCACGTTTTCTTGAAAGTATCTCCCTAGAAAGGGAAGATTTGTTTTGGGAAGAAGGGCAAGTTGAGCCCTAGGTTCATAGGACCTTTCGAGATTCTGAGGCGAGTTAGTGAAGTGGCGTAGGAGGTAGCATTACCTCCTGAACTTGAGCACATTCACAACGTGTTTCATGTGTCAGTATTGCGGCAGTATGAACCTGACTACAAACACGTGATTTCGTACAAGCCCATTCAAGTAGAAAAGGATCTAGCATATGAAGAAATTCCTGTCCAAATATTAGATAGGAAAGAGCAAACATTAAGGAATAAGATTATCTCTTCAGTAAAAGTACTTTGGCAAAACCACGACATCGAGGAGAACACGTGGGAATTAGAAGATAAGATGCGAATGAATTATCCCCATTTATTTGTGTAACCTTGTACAGTTCCGAGGATGAAATTTTTATAAGGGGGGAGGATGTAAGAACCGAGAATTTTAGGAATAAATAATTATTTCAATATAATAAGAAAATGAATATTTATTTGAATATAAATATTGATGTGTTGTACGATGAGTAATTCGATTAGTGCAAAGTGAATTTATATGAGAATTGAGAAGTGTGGAATTGACATTGAGAATTGTGAAAGGCCTGTGTGGCATAGTGTGGAATGAGGAAATTCACTAAGTGAATTAAAAGAAAAATAGTTATTAAGAGGAAGATTAATTGTGTATAATTATGTGATAAATACACTCTTGAACTAGTAATATCACCACTATAGAAGTTAAGTTATATCATGTAAAACTTGTGTGGTGATAGAAATTGGAATTGACTTGAAGCTAAACCATTTTGGCACTGCTAGGGACCCAGTGCAAACAAGCGCCCTCCCACAAAGATAAAATGGCACAAATTACCAAAGGGTTAATCTGGAAAAAAATTGGTTTCTACTGTAGAAATGAAATGGAACATTAATGTAAGGTATGGCATGAATAAAATCATATGATAAGAATACATTCTAATGATATAAAGTATCAAGTAGTATAGTAAAATCATAAGTGATTTTAATACAAAAATAATTAAATATCTATGTATTCCAGAAATTGGGAAAGGAAATACGTGTAAATGGCGGAGATGATTAATATTAAATAATATTATAATGTGGTTATGTGAGTAGCAAAAATAATTATAGAGATACCCAAACAATAATACCTAACTGCATTATTTTATTACGTGTAATTAATGTACATGGATTATATGATGTGAGTACATAAATAATCCCTAAATTTTCCTAATTTTTTTTTTGTTAAAATTAAACTGTATTAAAATAAAAGGAAATAACAACCTCATGGAAATCCCCAATCAGAATATTGCATAGACATCATAGGACATGACCTATGATATCATGACTATAAAAGATTACAGGCCTGATGCTCAACAATTCTATTACAGTAACAACCAACTATCAATGTTACATAAGAAACAAGCAAACAACTAGAAGCAGAACGTGCAACAATTTGGAACCCAGCAGCTGCCGAGGAGCAAATCAAACATGAGACATTTGCTGCAGACAAACCCAACAGACCCAACATTTCAGACCCTACAGGAAGTCCCAACATAGCAGACTCAACCAAGCAGTCCCAAGACCAATCCAGCCAAAGTAGCCCCAACACAACAACAAGAAGAATACACCAGCTGAAGCAGCGTTGACCAAACCAAATGCCGAGACCATCAACATCGCCTAAAGCCTAAAGCAACTGTATAACTGAAATAGCAGCAACCATCAGATTTTATCAGGTTGCAGCAGTAGTGGCCCTCCAGCCCAAACACCATGCCAAAATAATGCAATCAGAATGTTGCATCAGTGGTAACACCATGCCAGTCTAAACAAAGTCATATCTGCTATCACAAATCCGACAGCAGATGCAGTCCACAAGAAGTAGACAACAGTTTGGCTATCGTCCACAAGTAGCAGTAGTCCACGAGAAATAGCAGGTCATAGACCACAAGCATCATTATCCCAGTGGCAGCAAACTCAGCTGCAGTAGTGCTCATGAAGCCCCAATAGTCAACTGCAGCAGTGCTCATGAAGCCAGACCCAGCCCCAGTAGTCAACAACAGCAATGCATAAGGGGCTCGTCTAACAGCAGAATAGCTCGAACATATGCAGCTGTAACACATAGCCACCAACTGCAGAGTCCAACAGAATCAAAGCAGCCCCAACTCACATACCTATAAGCCCACCCCATCCCTTGCAGAATAGCAGAAGAGAAAATCAGACGACCAGACCTCCTCTTCTCACTACTCCAAATCATAGCATGTCCACACAACAACTAAACATCAGACCAAGGCAGAGCCAATAATCTCAGGATAAGCCCAGAAACAGAGGCCATCAAAGCTGCAACTTAAGCCCACAAACCGGCCCTCTCAAAGCCTTCCCAACTGATGCCTATGCCCACAAACTTTCCTGCCATGCCAGCATAGAACCACACCAAAAGCCAAAAAGCCCTACTCCGTCAGCTACCCACCCACCAACAACCAAACAGCCAAACAACCAAACAAGGATAGACCCTCATAGGGCAAGATGCCTAAAGTAGGGCTGATCTTTAACCCTCTAGAATTTAATACTACTATCCAGTCTACACTTAACAATATGCATAATGTCTTTGACTATAGTTTGAGAAGGGCTTTCTTTGTTAGAAAAAATCCTAGCATTACACTCATTCCAAAGCCTATACACAACAGCAACAAATCCAAGAATGGTTAGACTATGTAGAAATTTGGACCTAGAGAAGTGAATAAGGTAGGCAGTCAAAGAATCCCAGCTCCTGCTACTACCTCTCCAGCCACATCTTCTCATAAGAGGAGGACCCAGAATGAGAAGTTACAGTTAAAAAATAAGTGGTCGAAAGTCTCCAATTCATTTTGACAAAGTACACAGATGGGGTTAACATGAATCCCAAAACTGACCAGTCTATCAAGAGTGTGCAACCCCTTCTGAAAAGCTAGCCAGAGATTCAAAGAGAATCGAGGCGTAATCAATTTGTTCCAGACTAACTTCGCCCAAGGAGTTTCAGAACCCGCCACCCTAATCGAATTCCAGATGGTAGTCGCCTTAACCTCGGAAGCTTTGGTATCATCCCATAAGATCTGATCCAGAGCGGTGGAATCACAATGCCTATTAAGATCAAACCTCTCTCTAAATTCAATAATATCCTGGTGGTTGGAAGAGGGAAGAGACCAAGAAGAATTGTTGATAATAAGGCTCACAGTAGCAAGAGGGCCGAGACCAGAATTAATAACCAGAGATGAATGGATAGAGTTGGCTAAAGTGAACTCACTTAACTAAGGATCAAACCATAGGCTTGTGCCTGCCCCATTACCAATGAAATATCTGATGTGTTTAGCAGCAAGAGGCCTTAGCTGCAGCACCTTCCTCCAAATCCAAGAGCAGTCACTAGGAATAGGTAAACTCCAAAAATGTTTAGTTTTCAAGGAAGACAGGATCCAAGAAGCCCAGAAAGAGACTTGAGAAGGGTTTATCACTCTCCAAAGGTGCATCAGAATAAGCGCTCTATTCCAATCCTCAAGATGTTTTATCACAAGGCCTCCTTCAGAGAAAGGTAGTGTAACCCTTGTCCAGGCAACTTTGGCACCATATTTGAGCATAGAAGGGCCCTTCCAAAGAAATCTGCTCATGATGGACTTAAGGGACTTAAGCACCGAAGCAGGTAGAATGACGAAAGAGGCCCAGTAGGCTTGGATTAAAAAAATGACAGATTTAATTAATATAAGTCTCCCCGCATAGGAAAGGAACTTATTTGTACAGGAGGAAATTCTAGCCACAATCCTTTCAATAAGCGTGCGGCAATCCGCAAGGCTAAGCTTAGAAGTTAACAGAGGAACACCTAAGAACTTAGCGGGAAACCCACCGAGTTGGAAACCAAGAGTATCAATGATGGAATCAGCCACAGATGGAGGGACATGGGAAAGAAAGCATAAACTTTTGGTCTTATTAATTTACAGGCCAGAGGTAGCCGAGAAGGAGTTAAGGCAATCCTTTAATATCTTAACCGAATGGAAATCTCCATGGCAGAAAAGCATAAGGTCATCCGCGAAGCTAAGGTGAGTGATGGACTGCTCCTTTATTTTCCAGTGGTACCGAAAAAGAGGCTCCCTAGATGCCTTGGAAAGCCCAAGAGAAAGAATCTCCATAGCAATCACAAAAAGGTAAGGGGATAAGGGGTCCCCTTGCCTAAGCCCCTTCGCTCCTTTGAAGTACCCACACAAGGACCCATTGACTTTAACCAATAAGAATGGAGACATGATGCAAGCTTGATCCAATATACAAATTTTAGAGGGAATTTGAGAAGCCGAAGAGTAGCTAACAGAAAGCCCCAGGAGACAGAGTCAAAAGCTTTACAAAGATTAATTTTTAAAGCACAGCGGGCAGCGGGCTGGGCCAGAGGGCCTGTGGTAATTTCTAAGAAGCTCTTGGGCAAGAAGGACATTATCCCCAATCCTTCTTCCTGTAACAAAGGCAGCTTGGCAAGGAGATATGATAGAAGGGATGATATCCTTGAGTCTAGAAACAATTATCTTCAAAATACATTTGTAAGATGTGTTGCAACAGGAGATAGGCCTATAATCATACATGGTAGAAGGGTGGGCAACCTTAGGAAACAGAACAATGGCCATCGAATTGGTACCACGGAGAAGACAACCTTTCGTGAAAAAGGACTGGACAACATGAGTAAACGTCCTCCCCATAATACCCCAACAGTGGAGAAAAAAGTTTACATTGAAGCCTTCAGGACCCGGGCTCTTATTTTTCTTCATAGACTTAAGAGTAGAAAGGATTTCCTCGTCCGAGATGTCTCTTACTAGAGCAGTAGCTTGCATAGCCGAGACACATTTGTGAGGATCAAGGGAGAGATTATCAAGGCTAACCTCCGACAATGCAGACCCAAATAGAGCTTGAAAATGATTGACAACAATATCCTGGATATCCTTTTGGCCAGTATGAACAGTACCGTCAGCTTTCGTTATGGCTAGGATTTTATTTTGGTTTCATCTATTCTTAACATGACTAAAGAAGAATCCAGAATTTGTATCCCCCTCTTTAAGCCATTGAATTCTGGATTTTTGCTTGAGAAGATTCTCTTCATTAGATAAAGCATTCCAAAGATCTTGAGATAGAACCCTCTTAAGACGGAGAAGGGAGAGGTCGCCAGGATTGAGAGAGGTCGCCACAATTGTACATTAAAATTACATTTGGGAGTTTAAGTAACTAACTGATCAAAATTGAAACACGTTGCTGAGATAACCATTGTGAAATGGTTGTTGAACCACTCTTGATTAACCATTGTGTTTTCCTTCAACACCATGGATTCTAACCTCAGTGCAAGATTAATACCTAGTTCACCATTTCTCTATATATAGCAACTACCTTTTTAATTTTACGTTGCTGAAACTTGTTTGTTGAAACTCTGAGAATTTGAGTTTGTGTGTGTGTTGTCCAAAGAAGAGGCTAGCAATCTCAGAAGGAAGAAACTAAGTTTATTAAGCTTCAAGAGGTATAAAATCCTAAACTTTTGTTCTTAGCTGTGTTTGTAAAATTCTTAGGAATTACTTGAACTTTTCTGTTAATCAATATGAATTAGCATGCCATAATGTGTTTATGAAGTATGCTAACATGTAGGAACTCTTGAATGATGGATTGGAACATGATTAAACTGAAAAGAATCAAAGTAGAATAAGGCTTTGTAAAACAAAGTCTGTTTATGCTTCTAAGATAAAATGGCGCGTAATTTGCTTCTATTTATACTAAGGGTGTTGTTCTGCATTACCAATCGATTTACGGATTCTCGTTATACTATGTTGTTGCTAATAAGGTATTATGACTTATGTATACATGAAAAAGAGGTATAACATGTATGTTTTCTTTGCTAAATTTTTTTAATGTATAGAAAGAAAAAGGGAAGTACAAAACATTGGAGATCCCAATCCGAGTATAGCAAAGGCATCATATGACAGGCCAAATGATGTCATGACTATAGCATACTGTAGAACGAAGTTTAGAAACTATAAAATATAAACTAGTTCTAAACAACAACCAAACCAGTACAATAAATCTATAAACAAGCTGACCCAAACCCCTAGAAAACTAGCTCAAAACAGTTTAGGTACATTAAAACATGGAGTGCAAGACATGAAAAAGAACCGAGCAGCAATAGACCAAAGCAACTGCAAGACTGAAACCAAGATATAATGCATATTCTCATGCCAAACCGCAGTAACAGACTGTAGTAGAGACGCTATAGCAAACTGAAGTAGGCAATGAAATACATGCTGAATAGGCATCGTCGGATTCCCAGAGCAGCTCCCCAGCTCCCAGCTGCTGCATCAAAGCACAGACCGAAGAAGCCCATACTAAGACTGTCCAAACAGCTCCTCCTTAGTAGCTGCCAAACAACTCCTCCATTAGCAGTTGAAGTTTCCAAACCAGTAATTTGCCCATCTCTCATCATCTCAAGAATAGAGCAAAGAAGCATCCCACATATAGATGCATGTTGGAGGCTAAAATGAGTCAAATACACAGCAAACCCCAGTACCCAGCTTCTACAATAACCTGATAAAAACTAAAACGGCCCAAGCTAGAACATAATAGTCCCAAGAGATAGAGCCCAATGTCAAAGATATAAAGACAAGGTCTAGCTAGTAAAAAGCCAACTACAATAATATTGGGAGTTAGTTTCTTTAAGAAATGATTGGCACTAAATAGTCTAGATTTAATAATATGAATCACATCCTTGGCGAGTCTGACCATAGGAGGGATAGTGTTTCTATGTATCTTGTTATTACTAGCCTCCCAAACTTTATAGAAGCACACTGACACAGTCAAGCAAAGAATGTTCCTGGAAAGGGAGGAACCTTGGAAATCAGTGAGGAAGTCCACTATTGAATCCCAGGAGTCTAGAAAGGAGCTCCAGTTTCTAAGAGCAATCGCATGATGAAGAATATGTCTGGAGAAAGTGCATTCAAAGAAAAGATGATTGAAAGTTTCAGGAAAGAGATTGCAAAGAGGGCAGTTCCAAGTCCTTCCAGAATAATGCTTAGTCCAGTCATTAGTGGGAAGTTTCTTGAGAAAGCCAAGCCATAAAGTAAAGGAGTAACGAGGGACATGGAGCTTGTGCTAAACAAAATTTCTCCAGTGTACTAGCTGATTCCTAATACGGATTGAATCCCAGATTTGTTTAGATTTTACCAATCTGATATCCCATGCATCCCAAAGAATTACATCCTCTTCGTTGGGTAGGGGGGAGTTGGACATCCCTTCTAAGCATAATCACATCATGATGGTTGCTCATGGGAAGGTTCCAAGAGTTATTAAGAATGATATGATTGACTATAGCTGACATTGGCAGTCCAGAGTTTGATAATAAGGCTTGAGAAGGGTTGATTGCAGTACGGTTTATCCAAGGGTCATACCAAAGATTTGTGTGATGCCCATTACCAACAATATAGTGCAAGTACTGAAGGGCACGAGGCCTAAGTTTCAAGACCTGCTTCCATATCCAAGAGCTGTCAGGGGCTAAGGATGCTTGCCAGAAGGATTTATTCTTGAGGGTGGTGGCTTTGATCCAGTTTGCCCAAAGAGGGGAAGAAGTGGGTTGAATGATGTTAATAAGATGGCATAAGATGCTTGAAACGTTCCAGTCCACCAAATTTTTTATACCCAAACCACATTCAAAAAGTGGAAGGGAGATTGTGGACCAAGCCACTTTTGCCCCATATTTGTCTAAAGTTGCCCCTTTCCAAAGAAATCTAGTGAAAATAGATTGCATCTCTTTTAAGATAACTTTAGGAAGTAAGAAATGGGAACTCCAGTAGACTTGAATGGAGAAGAGGACGGATTTTATGAGTTACAACCTACCGGAGTATGATAGAACCTTGGATGTCCATGAAGAGGCTCGGTTGGTAATCCTTTGAATTAGGGGAATACAATCTGTGAGAGAGATCTTTTTTGGCAACAAGGGAACTCCCAGAAATTTAGCTGGAAGTGAACCTATTTGAAAACCAAGAAGGGAGGTGATGTCCCTAGAGGATGAAGGATCAGAGTTGGATAGGAACCAATGTCTTTTGTGTGAGTTAGGTATGAGACCCGAATATAAGGAGAAGGACAGGATACAAGTTGCTGATATTTATGGAAGGCATGCTAGCATGGAAAAAAATAAGGATATCATCCATAAAGAGAAGGTGAGTAAGTTTACATTCCTTTGTTTTCCAATGATTGGAGAAGTTAGGAGCTAAGGTTTCTTTGTTTAGCTTAAGAGAGAGCATCTCCATAACCAGGGCAAAGAGGTAGGGAGAAAGGGGGTTACCTTGCCGAAGACCTCTAGAGCTGCCAAAAAAAACCAGCGAGCGTACCATTAACCTTGATGGAGAACATAGCTGAAGTAACACACATGCCTTTATCCATCCAATATAAGGGGGGGGGGGGGGAATTGAAAAGCCTTGAGGATGTCAAAAAGAATATCCCATCTAACAGTATCAAAGGCTTTCCTGAGGTTAATCTTGAGAGCACATCTTGTCGGGCCAGTGGAACAGTTATAACCTTTGAAAAGTTCATGGGTTATGAGGATGTTATCGCTAATGCTTCTGGCACGCACAAATGCCGATTATGATTTGTCAATTAATAAGGGGAGAGCTTCCTTAAGCCTGTTGGATAGAATTTTTGCAATACATTTGTAAATCGTGTTACAACATGAGATGGGTCTGAAATCAGTCATAGAAGTGGGATTTGAGCCTTTAGGGATGAGGGCTAGAGCAGTTGAGTTGATCCCTTTAGTTAGCCTGCTGTTATCAAAGAAGAAATGTACTGCCCGACTAAAATTTGTACCAACAATTTCCTAATAGTTGATGAAGAAATTCACATTAAACCCATCAGGGCCAGGGCTTTTATTACGCTTCATAGATTTGAGGACCTCCCATATTTCCACATCAGTTATCGGAGTTGTGAGCTTAGAGGCTTGATCTGGCCTAATCTAAAGAATAGGAGAGACCCCAAAATTTGCAAAGTCAGCAGAAGGATCTTCAGAAAAGTTGTTGAAAAGATTTTTGAAATAGTCCACCGCAACCTCTTCAATGTTACTTTGGCCTTGAACCAAAATTCCTTCATGATTTAAGATAGAGAGAATCTTGTTGGAATTCCATCTATTCTTCATCATGTTAGCAAAAAAACTAGAATTTCGATCACCTAAGGCCAACCAGGTAGCTCTAGATTTTTGCTGGAGAAAGGATTCCTCTCTTTCAAGAGCAGTCCAGAGTTATTGGCGGCAAATTTTCTCCCTATCAAGGAGATCCGGGTCCATAGGTTGAACTTGAAGCAGGTTATGGACCAGGTGAAGATCTACCTTTGCAATTTGCACTAATGAAGATAGGTTACCAGTGGTTCTATTGAGGGAGATTAGAGCCTTCCTAGTACATTTTAGTTTTTCAGAAAAGACATAAAAGAATTCCCAAAAGTGAAGGGGGTCCAAGCATTTGTCACAGTCTCCTTTAAATCATCCAGCAGGACCATATGATTGAAGAATTGAAATTATTTTCGAGGTGGAGAAATCCGTATACCAGGATCAAGCAGAGATAAGGAGTGGTCAGAGAGGCCACGAGGGGCAAAGGTGACTTGGGACATGACAAAGTTGGTGAACCACTCAGCATTCCCCATAACTATCTAATTTTTTGTGGACATGTCTTGTATGCTGCATATTCCACCAAGTAAATATAGGGCCAACTCCCCTAACATCATCGACACCAGCGTTGTCCAAGCAGGTTTTGAATTCTTCCATACCAATATCCCATGTGTCCATACCTTGGTTGGTCTCTGAAAGATCCTTGATGACATTAAAATCCCCCATCACACACCAACTGTCAGTAGGGGCAAAGGAGAGAATGTCATTCCATAATATCCTTCGCTCCAAGTACGTGTTCATCCCATAAATAAAGGAAACCCGAAAAAAGGGTGCATTTGAATCAGTGGATTGCACTTTGCAATGGATCATTTGAGAAGAAACAAAAAGAATATCCAAATGCCATATATTTGGGTTCCATCCTACCCAGATTCTACCATTAGAATGGGAGTCATAATTAAATGCCTAACTCCAATTTCTAGACAGACTTCTAGAAATTCTGATTGCATTGGGGAGTTTAACTCGTGTTTCAAGAAGTCCCAAAAGGGAAAGATTATTGTCAACAATAAGTTGCTTAACATAAGCCTTCTTTGGCTTTTTATTTAGACCTCTTACGTTATTGGAAGCTAACATAATTAAACTGGAGGGGGGGGGGGGGTGTTTCAAGCCTTGCCTTTCCCTTTCCTCTTTTTAGCCGCATGAGGGTTCTTAAAAATAGAACTTTGCTTGTTCTTTAAGTCTTTGCCTTCCTTTTCATCAACTACCTTTAGTTTTGATACTAAGGGGTTTAGAGCCGTAGGAGATTCATAGTCAGAGGTAAGGTGTTTTGCCTGCTCAATAGGAGTAAAGGAGTTTGAGACATTCATTACTTGTCTAGTGGTGGTTGGGTCTAAACCAGATTTGGCCCCTCGGGTAACATTAACCCATTCATTCTGAGTAGGACCATCATAAGTTTTGAGAGGAATGGCATTTGGTGCAGAAACACAGCTAGCAGCTGGGACCGGATTAATAGTACCCGAAGTATCAATGATTGGAGCCTTAGGAATCCACTGAAAGTTAGCTTTAGGGCATTTTAAGTATGAGTGACCAAAGACTTTACAAGTTGGGCATGAAGGTGGTCTGCTCTGGTATTCAACTTCTACTGAAACGAACTGATTCTCCATGGTATCTTCAGTTTTAACAGCCACCCGGATGGAAGCAGAAAAAGAGAAAGAGGCATTGATCTCAATACAGACCCTAGCGAAGTTCAGGAAATCATTTTTGGTGGTCATCTCATCAGTGAAAAGAGGTTTCCTAATTGCACTAACAATGTAACTAATACCTTCGTCAGACCAATAAGATAGAGGAATGTTGTTAAGTTTAACCCATACCAGAAAAACTTCACAGTCAGACTTGGAGAAAATAACACCTTCTTTCTATTTTTGCAGAACAATGGCTTTAGATGCAAAATGCCATGGGCCAGAGGCAAGGACCTTGTCACGGTCAAAAACAGAATCAAATTTGAAGATATAGTAGCCTTTATTGTGAAGAAATACATTTGACAGCCCCAGATGACCCCATGTTTTTCTAGCTATAGGTTGAGCATGGCTTCTAGAGGACAGATAGTGATGTTCCCATTAGAAAAAGAGGGGGGGGGGGGGGGTGTGGTACGAAAGGGTTCGAGAGGATTTGCCAGAGTCTTTACCAACCACATCACTCCAAGACTTGAGAGGTCCTCTGGTCATGTGAGCAGAGATTTCACCCTCATCAAGACAGTTGGCATGAACTTTGAAAGTGGGGGCATTTGCTACAGAGAGAGTGGGTGTTGAATGAACCAGATGGGAAGGGCTAGGCGAGATAGCCCCCCCGCATCGGTAGAGATGCTTCGCCAACACATGCAACCGGAATAAGGGTGCTATTAGGAGCCTTTGTTGTCGAGAGGTTGAGGGAGTTTCTTAGAGGACTATTATCCGACTCATGTGCGTGCCTAAATTTAATGAGTTTGCCTTCAAATAAGAAAGTTTGAACATCATTCGAGGAAACTCCATGAGCTGATAAGAAAGACATGAGGTGGAGATTCTTTTTTCGTTCGAAAATAGCTTCCTCACGGTCCTTTTGGGAGAAGTGATGAGCAGCAGAGAAAATGTCACATGCATTTCCCCCCTGAATAGGGCCAATGTTAAATTTCATGTCAAGCACCGGGATAAAAGATTCCTCCAAACTGACATTGGTTCCCAGGAGAGGAGGAAAGGCGGTAGACTCAACCATGTCCTCAATACCGAGAAAGGGAGAGAGAGGCGGCGAAACCGGTGAGCGAGGCCTTGAGACCCCATACTCAGCGAAAAGATCGAGAGAAGCTGTAATAACCCGATATTTTTCAAATAAATAAATAAGAAATTTTGCATATAAATTTTTGTTTTTTAATGAATAAGTGTTAAGTAATGTGTATGATAAATGCAAATATATTTATTACCTGAAAAATTATAAATAATTTTAGAATTATTAATCATTACAAATTATATTCTTATAGTAATTAATTTTTATAGCAGAAATATTTTTATTATTTATTTTCCATGAAAATATAATTTCTATATTATTTAAATAATATATGAAATGACAATTAGAATTATAATAATAAATATTTTATTATGTGAATTTGTTTAGAATATTTGAGTTAATTATTTTAGCTTAATTATTGATGTTATATATGGAGGATGAATCAGATATGGAATCCAAACCCTAAATTGGGATTTTGATCAAGGGATGAGAATAATAGTATAATATTAATTATATTTTGATTTTTTAGTGCTATAAATATGTACTGTATATCCGTAGACAGATAACGGTGGGTCAATTATGGTAAATTATGACATAACCTTCATAACGTGTTATTAAACCCTAATTGTTAAACTCAGTTATGAGTTCAAGACTGAGTAGTAATTGTGTTATATGAATTATACTGTGTATTATAGAATTTCTGTAATTAGGAGAAACCCTAATTATTATTTAAACCATAATTGCTAAAATTAGAAACCCTAATTTGCTAATTAAAAACCCTAATTTGCTAAAAATTAGAAACCCTAATTATTATTTTAGTAAATTATAATGTTAATTAGGAAACCCTAAATGTTAATTTGGGAACCCTAATAATATTAAGGAACCCTAATTTAAAACCCTAATTTTCTATTAAAACCTCTAATTTTAAATTAATGTGTTTAATTAAAATTTTATTATCCTTTAATTTTAATTTTTCAAACCCCAGAAATTATTTGAGAAATTTTAAGATTTAAAATTTAGTGAATAAACCCTAGATTTAAACACATTGGACAAGAATACCCTTGAAATTATAAGTGAAATTATTATTTTACCCTTTTTATCCCATTAGTGGACATATGGCCAAAGTTATAAAACATGGTAACTACATGATCTTGTTATGCTTTAATACCATATAAGTTGTAAGTTAAGACTTGTAAAAATAAACTCAAGAATTGTCATATGCTTATGTGAGAACCTCTAACATGTATGTATGTTAAAATATAAGTGCATAGGTAAGTTAGAGTTAGACAGAAACAGGAAGTGCAAAGCTCAACCACAGTCCGCCAGCGATGAAACACACAATTGCTGGCCATCCCTAAGCTGAAAAGAGTGCAAATTGCGCCCGTCCTAACGATCGTGAATAGTTTACGCTTTTGATATGAAGTTCAAAGCATGCTTATATGATTACATTAACTTGTAATATATGACCAATATGCTATATAATGTGTTAAGAAGCATGCTAGGTGATAGAGATGAATGTTAATGAGAAATTATGATGTTAAGTACAAAATAAGGTTTACAAGCTATAAAGCAATGGTTTAAAAAATACGTTGTTTGACCTTGTGGTATCATGTAATCTGATTTGTGTAGGACATGTTATGTAGTATGTATAAAGTTACAACTACGTTAGACGTTTATGTGTATGTTTGAACTTACATATATGAGTTTATATAACTAATGAATACCCTATACGTGTGAATATATTATGATAGAATTCGAAAGAGGGTATTAAGCTTTACTTTGGTAAACTACACTTGAGGCAAGTTTCTTAACTTACACAACTTTGAATTTTGTGCAAGTTCTCGAATTTCATTCGATTCGTATATTGAATGCAAGTCTCCGAATTTCACCCTTTGATTGTGCAAGTACTCTATCTTACACAACTTTGAATATTGTGCAAGTTGTTAAACTTCACTTATTTTTGCGAAAGTTTCCTATCCTTCTCATATTGTATTGAGTAGGGTATTGTTGATTTGAAAGTTATTCATTTAAGCTTGAACTTTATTTCCAAGCATGCTATTAAGTGGTTTAATTACTTTATAATTATTCCACATCAATATTATTGATATTCGCACTTAGTGCACTTGAGTTCGTACAGTCTTGTACATCATTTAAAGTTCTATAATTCTTGAACTGTGTCCTATAGAGTCTAAAACTTTTTTTTTCGGTCAGACAAGTGTATGAAGTTTTATAAAAGCTATCCAAATCAGTTGATGGTAAGGATTCTTAGACTGAAAGAACACCCCTTTTATGATAGGGGATTACCCCAAGTATCTAATATAAGTTACAAAGAGCAGATTTAAATGTTATGCATATACATGATGTACGCAAGGCTGATCCCCTCAAGTACTTATTCTGTAGCCAGTAACCAAATGGTTAATCAGCTATTGATTCCATTGGAGTTTTATAGTTCAAAGTCTACTTGACTATCAGTTTTTCTAAAAGAAATCATTATCTTTGCTTCTAAATATTCATATTGTTGAATCCTTCAAATATTCATATTGTTGAATTCATTGTCAGATATTTTTTGTGAGATCCCAAATTTTATGAAATAAAAGTATTCAATTTTCTTATAATTATTATTTTATTTAGTAAATGGTTAAATTGAGAAAGGGTTAAAGTTAAGGGTGATATGTGAAAAATTTTCAAAGTAAGCAAGTTGTCACAAAATAATTGCTGATAAAAGTACAGTAATACACGTGGTTGCATAGTAGCACACGGTATTGATTATTAATGCTTACGTAAAAACTCATTCAGTTATACTCAATTATTGCTACAGTAATTACTGCATAATATCTCTCATATTACTGATTCAATTATTGTCACAGTATTATCTGCATAATATTTTATATTATTAAATCAATAATTGAGATGACAAAGTTATTCATATTATTATTTGCAATATTGACAATGTCTAGAAGTTCTGTCAATGAGAGGTTAGATAATCTAATTGCGTGCCAATAGAGAGAAATCCTTATCGAAAAGCCCCCTCTTTCCTAGGAACGACATGGTTGTTAAATATTGTGAATTATAATATTAATGATGAATAAGTTCGTGTTGATTAAAGATGAAATTGATAGTTCCATTGTTTTGGAATTATTAGTGTTAGTAAAAATCGACATTTATTTCGATAATAATTGATGTCTGGAGGTTATATTGACCAATCGGGTAATTAACTGGATAAATGAGCAATTAATTACTATTAATTCACATGCTTATAACTATGTGTTCACATGTGTGTACTATTGATTCACATGCATGTACTATTAGGGGAGGTGGTGCAAGATTGATAATACTTGAATGATTAAATTAAAAATGGAGGTATAGATGAAGGTACTATACTGTAATTATTTTCTTCACATGTATAGAACTATTGATTCATATGAATGTACTATTAATTCACATGATATACTATTAGGGGAGGTGGTGCAAGTTTGATAATACTTGCAGGACTAAATTAAAAATGAAGGAAAAGATGAAGGTATTATACTGTAATATTTCGAGCCCCAAAACGTACAATTATCGAAACTATATTTTCCTATAAATAGAAACTCATTCTTCCTTCATTTCTCACCAATTCACTAAAGCTATAGAGCATTTATTATAGAGATTGAAGTTATATAGAGAGAAGCTATAAAGAGATAGAAGAAGAGTAGTATGTTACTTCACTACTCCAGTATCCAGTCTTCTGAGGTAAGGGGTATTATTCTTTCGTATTCATGAAGAGAGTTATTTTCTTTCAATACTCGTAAGGGTTGTTATTCCATTCTTTATTATTATGTTGGAATAACATGTCTATGTGAAGTACCGCATACATGGTGAAATTCTTTTGTTATTCCATTCTTTATTATTACATTGGAATAACTTTGATGTCTCTTGATCTATCGCATGCACGTGAATTGTTGTTATTCCATTCTTTATTATTCTATTGGAATATCCTCACATGCATGCGGATTCACGTATGACACGTTCCATTCTTTATTATTCTGTTGGAAATATCTTGTATGTGTGGTCTATCGCATGCATGGTGAGTTCTTATGTTATTCCATTCTTTATTATTCTGTTGGAATAACCTGTCTATGTGGATTACCGCATGCATGGTGAATGATCCTTTATATTCATTCCTTATTAAATTGTGGAAATGATCTGTCTACGTGGATTACCGTATGGCATGTGAAAATCCATTTGGAGTTTCGTATATTCTATTATACTTGTATGAGATATCATTTCTTTTGTACTCGTCATGGAATATCATTTTCTTTGGTATTTTTTTTACGAGTTACTATTCATGGGTTACTATTCACTCTAGTATTATTCATTTAGGTATTCGGGGCACTTTTTGTGCCGGAGTACTATTCATGAGTTACTATTCATGGGTTACTATTCACCCGATTACTATTCACTCTAGTATCATTCACTCGGGTATTCAGGACACTTTTCGTGTCGGGGTACTATTCACGGGGTACTATTCCTGAATTACTATTCACGGGGTACTATTTACCCAAAAAATATATTTCTTTTCTGTCCAAATTATCTTTGGTACGTGAATATTATTCTTGAATTTTACTCCACAAAGCAATATCATGTTGACAATTTGCATATTTTTAAAGTCTTTAATATTTATTCTTGATTTCGTTTGATTAATGTTTATATCATTGTCATCATCCTCATGCTTATATTGTGATGAAAGTCATCTTTGGCTTACGTGCATAGATGGAATGTTGATTATTGGTTTTATAGGGCTTACGTGCATAAATGAACTGTTGATTATTGGTTTTATAGTTGTATATCTTTGGCTTACGTGCAAAGATGGACAGGTGTATGACATGATCATAACCACTGGTGATAATAACGAATATCCTTGGCCCATAGTGCATGGATAATTCGATGATGTGATTGGCAGGATCATGACCATTAGTTAACAGTTGAATGTCTTTAAACGTAGTGCACTGACAGACAATTGATTGGTATGATCATGACCATTGGTTTTATAGTTGAATATCTTTGGCCCATAGTGCAAAGGTAGACAACTGATTGGTATGATCATTGTTATTACATTTGAATATCTTTAGCCTTTGGGGTAAGGATATTGAGTAAACGTTCTATTAAGCCTTCGTGGAAAGGAGAAACTGTTGATTTACATGATTATAAATATGAATTGTGAATTTAACTATAATCTTTGGTGGTTCAGGTGAAGAAAGGTGATGAAAGTTCTCTTTGTCTTGGGTATAATAAAGAAATGTTAATGGGTATTACAGGGATAAAGTTGATGAAAAACTTTTAAATCATAGAAGATAGTAGATATCATGCTCTACTTGACTCTTTTAATGGATTGCTTATTTCGCTGCAGTGAAAATTGTTGTCTATTGTATTCTATCAGTTGTTATACTATTGAAGGCTAATGATAATTTATTCTGCATTATCTTAGTCATAATATTTCTTACTGGGCTAGTTGAGCTCACCCTTTTCTTTCACCATTCTCTTTAGGAAATGAGAATATAGCTGGGACGAGTCGGGGAATGGAGTGATGGTCCAGGATAAGTGGCTTTAGTAGTCCTCACTATTCTGTGAAATAGTGTGATAATAATTGTAATGAGGACTCCATTGAGGGTGGATATTGTCTAGAAGGCATTATTTGTGTTTAAACTCTCAGCTATGTTTTGTCGTATTTTGCACAACAGTTATATAATTAAGTTTGTATTTGATTTCTGTACCATGTATCTGGCGACCCAAGATGGGTGATGTATACTTGTTTTGGGGGCGTCACATTTTTCATTCATCATGATATATCCTTATTGTTTTATTTAAACTTGCTGAGCAAACTTGTTGCTCATTCTTGTTATATCATGAATTATATTGCAGTTAAGCCCGAGACCTCAGGAAAGGACAAGGGTAAAGGAAAGATGTAGGATAGTTGCGAGGAGCAAACTTTACCTTACGCCTAGTTTAAATTACTGTTATGTAATATGAACCCTAATGATATTTTTTTTGTTAATGTGGAGTTTCCCAACCGCAGTCGGACTAAGTCTCCCCACCGCGGACCAGGCTTTGCGCACAGGCTCGGCTTAAGACATGGCTCACTTGAAATGTGAGATCCGTGGCCACACGGACCCGGTTTTAATTGGCCCTCACACTTTTTGCAGGCGGGGATCGATCCCAGGATGCCCTGGTTTACGATTCACCCCAGGTCGAAACATACCGCTGCTCTAAGTGTTGTGGTTGTAATGATTATTTTAGGTTATGTTTGTAAGATTGTATTAAGGTTATCGATTCTCTGGACTAGTAACACCTTTTGAATAAACGACGTACATTTATTTTATTCCGCATTTTAGTTATCGTATGTTGTTAGAGGTGGATGTTTATATTTTATCGTGATGACCGGACCGGGGTCAGAGGAATCAGATTCGGGGGTGTCACATGGGCAATGATGAGTGACGATCCATCTTGGCCAATAAGGCACGTGGACAAACGATGCACTGAAAGCCTTGCTTAGGAGATCGATCAGCAGATGATACTCCTTATAGGGTGAGACGAGGATGCGACCTCCAGCTACACCCGAAAGCAGAGGGTGCCGCCAGTGTGAGACCCCAAATTTTATGAATAAAGATTTAAATTTCTCAAAATATTTTTTTGAATATTATGGTGTGGATTTGATATAATGTTATAGTTGTGGGTAATATTTATAAATTTTGCAAAGTAAGCAAGTTGTTATAAAATATTCGATTGATCGGGGAATATTCGTTTTAACAGGGAATATTCGTATCGATCATTGCCACAAATAATTAGTGGACCCCTGGCGGAAGTATTGTCGTAGTAGTAAGAAAACGATGAAATTATCTTTTATTAAAAATAACTACGAAAGTGTTACGATTAAAAGCTGTTGAACTACCCATAGTAAAAAATACGATAATATGCATGGTTGCATAGTAGCACACGATATTGGTTATTGATGCTTACGTGAGAAGTCACTCGCTTATACTTAATTATTGCTACGATAATTGCGCATCATATCTCTCATATTATTGATTCGATTATTGTCACAATATCATCTGCTTAATATGATATATTATTAAATCAATAATTGAGACGACAAAGTTATTCATATTATTAAATTGCAATATTTACAATGTCTAGAAGTTCTGTCAAGGAGAGGTTTGGTCATCTAATTGCGCGCTAATAAGGAGAAATCCTTATCGGAAAGCCCCCTCTTTCCTGGGAACGACCTGGTTGTTAAATATTGTGAGTTATAATATTAATGAAGTATAAGTTCGTGTTGATTAAAGATGAAATTGATAGTTCCATTGTGTTGGAATTATTAGTGTTAGTAGAAATCAACATTTATTTCGATATTAATTGATGTCTGGAAGTTATACTGACCAGTCGGGTAATTAATCAGATAAATGAGCAATTAATTGCTATTAATTCACATGATTATAACTATTTATTCAAATGTGTGTACTATTGATTCACATTCTTGTACTATTAGGGGAGTTGGTGAAAGATTGATAATGCTTGCATGACTAAGTTAAAAATGGAGGTATATAGATGGAGGTACTATACTGTAATTCGTATTTTTACATGATTATAACTATTGGTTCACATGATTGAACTATTGATTCACATTATTTACTATTAGGGGAGGTGGTGCAAGTTTGATAATACTTGCAGGACTAAATTAAAAATAAAGAAAAGAGGAAGGTATTATCTTGTAATATTTCGAGCCCCAAAACGTGCAATTATCGAAACTATATTTTCCTATAAATAGAAGCTCATTCTTCCTTTATTTCTCACCAATTCACTAAAGTTTTAGAGCAATTATTATAGAGAGAAATTATAGAGAGAAAGAAGAAGAGAAGTCTGCTACCTCACTATTCTAATATCCAGTTTCTTCTAAGGTAAGGGGTATTATTCTTTTGTATTCATGAAGAGAGTTATTTTCTTTCAATACTCATAAGAGTTGTTATTCCATTCCTTATTATTATGTTGGAATAACTTTTATTTACTGCTAAGTCTGCATCACACGGTGAAATTCTTCATTATTCCATTCTTTATTATTACATTGGAATAACTTTATGCATCTTGATCTATCGCATGCCTAGTGAATTCTGTTGTTATTCCATTCTTTATTATTATGTTGGAACATCACATGCATGCGGATTACGCATGACACAGTTCCATTATTTATTATTCGTTGGGAATAACTCATTCATGCATGCCTATCATTGCATGCTCGGTGAATTCTTACATTATTCCATTCTTTATAATTACATTGGAATAACCTTTCTATGTGGATTACAGCATGCATGGTGAATGATCCTTCGTACTCATTCCTTATTAAATTGTGGAAATGATTTGTTTACGTGGATTACCGCATGGCGGGCGAATTTTTTTTTTTTTTATAAAAAAAAGTCCGACGAGAGAGGAAAAATGCTCTCCTTCTCTCTAAAATCCGTGTTTTTATTTCCATACCACGATTTCGGTCTCCGCCATCCATTCCAATATTCTTATTTACCTTTTTCTCAAACTTTTCTTTCCTTTTTGGTTTCCCCGCTTCCTCTACCTACTTTCTCCATCCCCGTCTTTTTTTTTCTTTTGCTCCTTTATGCTATTCCTCATCCTTTCCGGCAGATCTCTCCCTTGACTCAAACCAACTTCCTTATTGCATCTTTATTTCTCCCCAATTCTCTCTTTAATCATGGTCGACCACTCGCACCTCTCAAATTGGAAACTCCATTAGCAAATCGATCTAGGGATTTGTTCGAGGAGTTTAGGATCTCTAACCCTAACTCTCCATCTCTTTCTACTCCACTAGTTCTTAAATCTTGATGACATGGGTGAATCCGATTTTAACCACCTTGCTTGGCGCTTAGTAAGAGTTCTCGAGGAATCCTTCAGCGTCGAACAATATCCGGACATCAACATTGGCCCTAATTTAGGAGCAAATGAAAAGAAATATTTCTTCTTTGCTTTCGTACTTTTTCTCAAAAGGGCGAGGATGAGGCTCTATTTGAGAGGAGGAAGAACCTCCAACTCATGAATTTTCTTCTTTGCTCATGGTGTTTCTACTTGGGATGTCCAAAACTTTGTTTCTTCCGGGCAACTCTCAAATTTTAGTTCTTGCATTTAAAGGTGCTTGAGGCAAGTCCCAAAAAGGCGGTACCTCGGCTCCATCTCACTCGAGGGCATTTTGGTTCCCAATCATTTATGTGGGAGATCCCTCTCCTTTGGTGCATGAGGCTCCACCAGAGTTCCTACCCTCCCTCGCTACCTCTGTTTGTAGGTACAGTTACAGATAAAAACATTTCAGTTTCAAACTCTAACTCTAATGCTAGCAGCTCTACTATTCCCTTGTCTCACTGGGGAGACCCTAACGCCCATCGCTTAAATAGCCCCCTAAGACTTGGAGTGCTATGGTTACTACAAATTCTGGGAAATCCTCACGATCTCTCTCCTTCCAACCTCCTTCTATGGAAAATGGTAATATCCTAGTCCAACCTCCAGATGACATGCTCAAACGATGTAACCAAATTTGGTCTTCTAGTTTAGTTCGCTATTTTCTTCACTCTTCACTTCCTTTCAAGATGGTTGAGCCTATTGCTAGAAGGCTATGGGGAAATCTGGGCCTCTCAAAAGTTTTTTTGCATAACAAAGGCTATTACATTTTTAAGTTCCACTCTAAATCTGATTGTGAAAATGTGCTTGCCTTGGGCCCATGGCATTTTGTTTCTAAAACTATTGTTCTTCAAAAATGGTAAGAAGGAGTTGAATTCTCAAAGTCTGATTGTGAAAAGTTTCCCGTATGGGTCAAGCTCACCACATTCCAATGTCATCTTGGTCCTGATGAGGGCATCGAGTTACATTGCCAATGCTATTGGCAAGCCTTTGTTCTTTGATGAAATGACCACAAAAAATAATTTCTTGATCTTTGCTCGTGTTTGCATTGAAGTTAATGCCTCCTCCACATTCCCTTCCACTGTCATTGTGGTTGTTCTAAATGAAGAGAAATCAAGAAAATTTCAATTCCAATGAGGTGGAATACCAAAGCGAGCCCCCTCATGCCCTACTTGTAAAGTGTTTGGTCACTCCCACCTAAAGTGCCCAAAATCCAATTTCAGTGGGTGCCTAAAGTTCTATTCCAGATTCCTCTCAAAAGCCTCTTAAAGCACCTATCACTACCGACTCGGTCCTTCAAAGACAACTTTGCCTTGACAACCAAAATGCTGGATAACTGTCTCTAGAGGAGCTAGATTGTGTATGGATCCTCTCATCTCAGGTTCTCCCATGGTCACCACCAACCCTTTTCTCCTATTGCTACTCTAGTGGCTCTCGATTCGGACTAGGTCGATTCAGAATCTCCCGCTTCAAACAATCCCTTGTTGCTAAACTCAAAGCTATAGATGAAAAGGAAGGAAAGAACTGAAACACAAACAAATATCTGCGAATGACAATCCACAAGTTGCCAAGAAAAGGAAAGGGAAAGGAAAGTTAGCACCCCCTCCTTAATTTTTTTATGTTAGCTTCCTATAATGTTACAGTGTCTAAATAAAAGCCTAAGGAGGCTTATGTTAAACAACTTATTGTAGATAATAATATCTCTATTGTTGGTTTGTTTGAAACTAGAGTTAAATTGCGAAAACATCCAACATATCCGAAATATTTGCGAAAACGGACTTGGGTTTTAATTATGATTTTCACAAGAATGGTAGAATCTGGGTTGGATGGAATCCCACCTTTTGGCATGTGGATATCCTTTTGTCTCCTCCCAACCGATTCATTGTAAAGCTCAAAGATATTGCTAGTAATAGTAGCTATGTTTATGTTTCTTTTGTTTATGGGCTGAACACTTACATGGAAAGGAGAGATCTGTGGAGAGATCTCTCAACTCTCACTCCCTTTGACAACTGGTGCTTACTGGGGGATTTCAATGTCATAAAAGATCTTACAGAAACTAACCAAGAGGATGATATTTGGGACACTAGCATAGAGGACTTCAAGGAATGCATCCAATCTATTGGAGTTGATGACATCCGAGGTGTTGAGCCTTTATTTACTTGGTGGAACTGCCAAACATTCAGGCCTGTTCACAAGAAACTGGACAGAGGCCTTGGAAATGCTGCTTGGTTGATGGGTCATGTCTGTGGGACTGCTATGTTGTTGCTGCTAATTATTGTTACTGTGAATAAACCCTAGATTGAAACACCTTGGACAAGAATACCCTTGAAATTATAAGTGAAATTACTAATTTACCCTTTTTGTCCCATTAGTTGAATTGTTGCTAGCCAAATCCTTGCAAAATCTGGCAGCCACCCTACCCTAGACCTACCTATGAGCTATAACATTGCCAGCAATCTGATTCAATTCATCAGCCACATGAATTGTATACAAGTTATATAGATTAAGAGAGAGAGAAAAGCAAAACAAAGTTCATTTGTTCACAAATACTTAGCCATATGCTTTCAAGACCAAACCCACGAAATCTCAGTGTTAGATCAGTCACAAATCAGCCCCACCAACTCACATAAAAGATCAGTAGACAAGGAATCAAAATTTGTGCATAATAAGGTATGAACCCTAATGAATAATCTGACCTTGATCAAAGTGTTAGATGTTAGTTTTTTGTGTTAATCATGTAGTATGTAGTATATAATGATGATCTGGGTTGCTAGATGTTAGATCCATAACATCTAGAGGCTCAGATTTGAAGATTTAGAAAATCTGGAAAAACCTTATGTTTGTGTCTGACAATCGAATGTCAGGTCTTGTAGATCTCTGGTTATTAATGATTTCTGTGTTTTTAATGTTTGAACATGTAGTGTGCTATGAGGTCTGTAATCTAGAACTTGAATCAGGTCCATATCTGTTGTATATTAAAAGATATTCATGGTCAAGTGAGTTAATGGAGATCGAGAAATTCTGAGTTTACGGGCAACCTAGAAACCTGCAATTCGACGATCGACCATTTTGAGCTTCTGTTCCTGCTGATCCGTTATAGTATGGCCATGTTCTTGTTATATTCTTGTAGACTGACATGAGTACAATGTATATATCTTTTTATATTACCCAAATACGAAACATAATCGAATTGAGAGTTGGTCAAACTTGGGTTGACGAAACTGCTCAAGAACATTTCTGGAAAACCCAGAAATGTTCAAGAATAGTTTCTGGGCACTACTTTGATCGACCTATAGATCTTAATTGTATTGATGTTATGATGATATCATGATTTATTATTGTTCCTTGTCATGTAATCTATTCGTATGAACCACTATATCATATTAAGCATGACTAGAACATATAGAAAATTAATCTAGGACTGCTGGGTTTCTGGGAAAAACCCAGAAAGTCTCTGACAGTGAGTTTGATGACTGATAACTTTCTTGTTATTGATGTTTAGACTTAATAATTACTTGAATCATGTTCTATGTTAGTTACTCTACATATAACGACATCTAAACCACCTAATATATGAACATATTGATAGATATAAAGCCACAAATGTCGTTGACCGGCCATGACCAGATTTTCTGGGCAGCCCAGAATATGATGAACACATTTTGATAGATAGTTCAAGGCTTATTAACTTTTGATTGTGATGATGTATGACATGGTTATTAGTTGTTATATGCAGTGTTACACTAGTACTACAAGATTCATGTATTAGCATGTCCAGAAGAAACTTATACAGAGAATTATTGCTGGTCAAACAGGCTAACTCGAACACTGGCTATGAAGGTTCTGGATTCCTCAAGAACACCTAAGGCGACACTTACTGCCGCCAAAGGGCTTTAGCGACAGACTTTCTAAAATTAATTAAATTAATTTCTAAAAATCAATTAAAAATAGTAAGTAATTCTGAAAATTATAAAAATTATTTTAAGTTATAAACATTAACTTTTAATGATTTGACATATTTTTCATAAATATTAATATTTATTTGAATATTATTGGTATTTAATTTATTTAATAAATGCACTAAATAAATTAATTAAAAATTATTTTATTATATTAAAAATTATTTTAAATGATAATAAGGTATTTAATAATATTTTAAGTTATAAAACATAACTTTTAATATTTTAAGATAAGTTTCATTAATTATTTAATATTAATGATATTAGAATTAATTAGTAATTATATTAAATAAAGTAATTTAAAAATGATTTTAATATTAGAAAAATCATTTTAAATGGAAATAAAGTGTTTAAAGGTATTTTAAGTTATAAAACATAACTTTTAATATTTAAAGGATAATTTCATTAATAAATCAATATTAATGATAAAATGTAATATTAAGGATATTAAATTTATTTAATAATTTATATTAAATAAATAGTTTTAAAATGGTTTTAATTATTTAAAAATCATTTAAAAAGGATATAAATAAATTAAAAATATTTTTAAGTTATAATTAATAACTTTTAATATTTGGATAAATAATACATTAATATTTATATATTAATGGTAATTATTTAAAAATGATTTTAAATATTTTAAAAATCATTTAAGGGTAATATTAGTACTTTAAAAATATTTTGTGTTATTATAAATAACCTTAATATTTTGGCAATGGTTTCATTAATAGTTTATTAATATTGATTAAATGTTAATGATAGTAGAATTGTTTAATATTTAAATCATTTAATAATGATTCTGATATTTGAAAATTCATGATAAATTATAATAAGTGTTTAAAAATTATTTTAAGTCATTTAAAAATAATATGACTAATAATTACAGTTATTGACCTAACTGAATTGAGTCTTAGACTTGGTTATTACCCGATAAAACTGTCGGTACACTGACATGTTTCAGAAATTGATATGGACTTAGATATTTTGACTGTATTAATGATTGTTTGTGATTTAATGACTGTGGGATATGTGTGACAAGGTGATTAGGTTATTGCTGACTGCAATAGGCAGTATTATATGTTAGATATGTTATTCTAATTAGTAAAATGATCTTATTACTGATAGGTGATTACATAAAAGATAAAATTAAGTTGCGAATTGTAAGCAGCGCATCAAGCAAGTATCCTACCTTTGCATTTTCTTTATGCAATGGACATGAGTAAGAATGTTTCAGAATTATATAATTACTTTACAGATTATTAACCCTATATTATATATGCTCATTGATTATCAACATGTTAGTATATGGTAATTCAGATATATATTACATTACGTTAATTTACAGTAAATGGTTATACAAGTGTCCCCACTTGGATAATCATTATAATTAATCACATGTTGATACACCTTTGTTAATTACCCGTATATATATATATATATATATATATATATATATATATATGTTGAATTATAGATTATTGTTGAACAAGATAAAACCTTATTATTATCCAACCGAATTGCTTTGGTTTGGAACCCTGACAAGTATGAACATCCCTTACACGGGGAAAACTTTTTATGGACCCAAGGTGGAAAGAGTGAACGATAACATCGTTCTTGCAATGTAGTATTTGTGATGCCCCAAAAATAGGTATACATCACCCATCTTGAGTCGCCAGAAAATACACTATAAAAATCAAATACAAACTTCATTTATACAACTGTTGATGTGACGCCCCCAAAACAGGTATTCATCACCCATCTTGAGTCGCCAAATACATGGTACAAAATTCAAATACAACTTAATAATACAACTGTCGTGTAAAATACGACAAGACATAATCTAAGAGTTTTAATACGTATATTGTCATCTAGACAATATACAAACTCAAAGGAGTCCTCATTACATTTATTGTCATACTATTTAATCAAAATAGTGAGGACTACTAATGCTATCATCTGGATCGTCACTCCTTTCCCCGACTCGTCCCAGCTATATTCTCATTTCCTGAAGAGAACAGTGAAAGAAAGGGTGAGCTCAACTAGCCCAGTAAGAAATATTATGACTAAGATAATGCAGAATAAATTATCAATAGTCTTCAACAATATTAAAATGATAAAATACAATAGACATCAAGTTTAATTGCAGCGGAACAAACAATCCATTAGAAAAGTCAAGTAGAGAATAAAATCTACTATCTTCTATGATTTAAAATGTTTTCATCAATTTTTATCGCTAAGACTCAACTTAATAAATAAACCACACCATCGAATCATCCTTGCACTATGGGCCAAGGATATTCATTAAATCATCAATGGTCATGACTATACCGAATAATCCCTGGTCATAATCATACCAAGTCCATCTCTGCACGTAAGCCAAAGATATACAACAATAAAACTAATAATCAACAATTCATCTTTGCACGTATAAGCCAAAGATATATAATTCAATAAACAACAGTCCATCTTCGCACGTAAGCCAAAGATAACTTTCATCACCATATAAGCATGAGGATGATGACAATGATATAAGCATTAATCAAACTAAAACAAGGATAAATATTAAAGACTTTAATTTTATCCAAATATTATCCATCACTTAAATAACTCATAATCTAATATTGTTAATATTATAACAATATTTTAATCACCTCTTAAACTTATAAATAATTTATTTCAATTGTTTACACTTTATTAAATAATGCATTTAATCATTCAAAAATTGCCACACTCATAAGATTTCATCACTAATGATCAAATCCCTTATCAACAATCTATATATACCTTATATAGGATTTCCAAGCCATACAATCCTATTTTCCAACATTGTTACTTCACATAACATATTTAACTCATATGTTCGTAACTAAACCATTTTCATGAAAAATACCAAATCAGTCCCAAAAATATTTTTTTTCTGGGATTTAGCATAATATAGTCCCATAAAGAACATATATTTTTCTTGGCATTTTTAAAATTCATTTACTATTTTTCAAAAATCAATTTCTAATTAACTCCTTAAGAATTTAGCTGCCTCAAGTTTAACTCCAAAAATTCCCAAATCTTGGCAGGATCTTACACATGTTAACGTGAGCTTCCAATTTAAATTTCATGGTCATTGGAGTTATAGAACTCTGGTTATAGCATTTTTCATCGGAAAAACCTAAATATTAAAATGGTCATAACTTGCTCATTTTAAGTCGGAATGAGCTCATTTTTGGACAGGAGGTTCTTTATACCATATACTTTCATGTCCCAAAAGGCCAAAATTTTTCTCACAATTTAAGTGGTAAAAACAAATTTTCTAAAATCTGGACATGGCATTTTGGTAATTTCCAGCTTTTGACTCCTTTGCTAAAATCACCCACCACGAAAATCTACAACACCTTTTCCAGTGATTCCACTTGGAGATGCTACAAAACTCATAGATCTAACTCTAGAACTTGACCACACTCAAAAAGTCAAAATATAATGGGAGATATGGTCAATTGAATTTCATGTTCCATTTTTACCAAAATCTGATTTTCAACCCTTTGTGATTTCTAAGAAATTTTCATGTTTTCACATAATAACCAACATAACTCATCATAACACTTACTAATACTTCATATACCCATGATTTTCATCAGTTCAATGGTTTTGTTATGACTCTCATCATAATCAACGTAACCAGATTATTTCCACAATTTAATAAGGAATGAATACGAAGGATCATTCACCATGCATATGGTAATCCACTTATACAGGTTATTCTAACAGAATAATAAAGAATGGAATAACGAAGGATTCACCATGCATGCGATAGAGACCACACGCATGTGTTATTCCCAATGTAGAATAATAAAGATTTTAACCAGTCCGGTAGTAAAAGCGCATGCGATGTGATATTCCAACAAAATAATAAAGAATGGAAAACAATGTAAAATCACCATGCATACGGTACTTTGCATGAGCGAGGTTATTCAACGAATAATAAATAACGAGAACTGTGTCGGTGAAATTACGCACCGGCGGGATGTCCCAATAGAATAATAAAGAATGGAATAACAACAAAATCACTATGCATGCGGTACTTAGCATGAGACAGGTTATTCAATGTAATAATAAATGATGGAACCAGTCCGAAGCGTAAAATGCACAGAGCATGGATATTCTCGGCGAATAATAAATGCGGAATAATAAATAATGGAACCAGTCCCAGTAAAATGCACAAAACAGGATATTCCGGCTGAGAATAATAAATGCGGAATAATAAATAATGGAACCAGTCGGTGAAATTAATTGCATATGTGACACCCCAAAATAGGTATACATCACCCATTCGAGTTGTCAATACATGAGTACGAAACAACTACAACTTTATTATTACAACAAGAAATCTGTGAGTTTGAATACAAATATTATCTTCTGACAATATCTATACTCAAATAAATCCTCATCACATTTATTGATACATTATTTTACAAAAATGGCGAGGACTACTAAACAATCCTTTCTAAAACCTTCATTCCATACCCCCAGGCTAAATACTCGCTATATTCTAGCCTTCTTGAGAAAAAAATGGAAAACAAAAGGAAAAGGGTGAGCTCAACTAGCTCGATAAAGAATATTATGACTAAGATAATATACAACAAATTATCGTTAGTCTTCAACAGGAAAAATCTAATAGAATCAATAGACAACAAATTTTAAATCAATATTCGCATGCTGAAATAATAATTCATTAGAAGAGTTAAGTAGAGAATGCAAACTACTATCTTCTATGTATGAATTTAAAAGTTCATCGTCTATCTTTTATCCTGTAACATCAATCCATAAACATCTGGAATCAAATATTCATCTTTGCTACTGAGGCCAAGATATTCATCGATTAATCATGTTCATTTAAACACTGTTCATCTTTTGCACTCTGAGGCCAAAGATATTAATCGATCGGTCGTATTCAACTCAACACTGTTCATCTTTTTCACTACTGCCAAAGATATTCTTGAAATCATTCATCTTTGCACTACGGGCCAAAGATATTCAATAATATCATCATTTAAGGCGAGGATGATGAAAATATTTTTTAAAAGCGAATCCGATGAAACAAAATGACAAGGATTAAGGATTAGTACTTTGTTTTATCCATGTTCAAAATACCTCCGAAAATAATCATAGTGGTGTAAAATTCAAGAATGATCAAAACATGGATACAATCAAAGCTAGTATCCGAATAGATATTTTGAACGAAAAGAAGAAATTTTATTTTTCGATGAATAGTCTTGATATCGTGAATAGTCCGAGTATAGTGAATAATAGTAACTCAACAACAAAAGATAGAAATTCCACAAAAAAAAACATTTTCACGCTTCATGAATAGTACTTGTGAATAGTAACTTCGTGAATAGTAACTCATGAATAGTAACTTCGTACTACTCATGAATAGTAACCCCGACATAAAAAGTTCCAAATTTGATAAAAGTTCCAACCAATATTTGACATAATGATATTGAAGAAATAATATCATTTGAGAAAAAAAATAACATCCCTTACCTCAAAGAATCGATTGCTTGGAAGGAAAGGTCGGAAGTGATCTTTGAATGAAACTTATCTTGAGCAACAACTCTCAAAGTATCTAAATACTCAAAAAATACGCTCAATAATATAGAGAGAAGAGAAAACTTTGTTTACGGTGTGATTTTCAATTCTAACTTAGCCCTCTATTTATAGGAAAATGTTAGCCCATAAAGCGCGGACTTGACCGCTACACTGATGGCTTTACCTGCTACTATTGCCACCCACCACATTTGAAATAAAATTCAGCACATTTTTTTCACCAACCATAAGTGGGGCCCACTCAATTCTAGAATTTTCCACCAAAATCAATTATAACCCTACTTTCCGAATCAAACACCTCTTAAAATTTATAACAAATCATTCGTTCATTTTTAACGGTTCAAAATTTGTAGACATATACTCAACTTATATATGTATAACATATCCAAAATTACAATGATCCAACTATTCGATTAAAAAATTATAACTCACATGATATATCGTAAAAATACTGATTTTATTTTTAATATCTCCATTCCGACAAAAATACTGATAAAACACCTCAACATTAAATCCTTCAATTATAACCACATATAATAAATAAATCCATCATTTATATCCATATCAAATAAATATTTTCTTATCATATAAATCAATAATTAATTATTCCCAAATAATATTACAGAATCACAATTATGACAACCAGGCAGTTCCCAGGAAAGAGGGGGCTTTCCAATAAGGATCTCTCCTTACTGGCGCGCAATTAGGTGACCAAACCTCTCCTTAGACAGAACTTTCTAGACATTGCCAATAATGTTATCTAATAATATTATTCAAATAATATGAATTATTGATGCGATAATGGGAAATCTTTGTGCGGTGACAATTATTGAAACAACAATAATATAAAATACCAACGCAATTATTATTGAATCAATAAAATAAAATCTTTGAGCATAATTCTTTAACAATTATTGAGTAGTGCCTTCTTTACGTAAGAATCAATAATTGGTGCAATCTGGTGTCTTCTCTGTTCAACAACGCCGTATTAGTGTGTTTTAACCACCGGTATTCCAACAAGATATTAATGGTAACAACTACGCCGTTATTTTTAAACAACTTATATTTGTCGTTTTCCTCATCCAATCGTTTTCCGTTATGGGGCCCACACATGGTCGCTACTGCGCCGTATTAAATATTCTATTCCCAGAAGCGGTATGAATATTCCACGACCAAACGAATATTCCCCGACAACAATGAATATTTTATAACCACTTGCTTATTTTGAAATATTTGCGTATTTAACCCCTAACTATCCACATTAATCAAATCAACCCTTACTATTTCAAAATAGTAAATAGAGAAAATTAAATTTCATTAATAATAAGTTGGGGTCTTACAACCTCCCCTCCTTATGAAATTTTGTCCTCGAAATTGACGTACATACCTGGTGTTTCGAAAAGGTGAGGATACCTCGCTTTCATTTCCGTTTCCAATTCCCAAGTCATTTCCTCTATAGCATGATTCCTCCACAAAACTTTAACTTGTGGTATGACCTTTGCGCGTAGGACATGCTCCTTCCTATCCAAAATCTTGACAGGTACCTCCTCATACGTTAAGTCTTGACTATCTCGTGCAGGTTCTAACTCTATAACGTGGTTCGGGTCTTTCACATATTTACTGAAATCTGATATGTGAAACACATTATGAACACGAGACATACTTGGAGGTAACGCAAGTCTATAGGCTACATTTCCTACTCGGTCAAGAATTTGAAATGGACCAATAAATCGTGGATTGAGCTTTCCTCTCTTCCCAAATCTTGTAACTCCCTTCCATGGAGCAACTCGCAAATGATCCCCTACATTAAATTCCACGTCCTTTCGATGAAGATCCGCATAACTCTTTTGTCGATCTTGTGCCGTTTGTATATGTTGTCGAATCATTTGGATCTTTTCGGTGAGTCATACGTACTAACTTTCGGGTCCCAACAATGTTGCTTCACCCACCTCATCCCAAACATATTGGAGAACGACATTTTCGTCCATATAATGCTTGAATGGAGCTACACCTATACTTGCACGATAAGCTGTTGTTGTAGGAGAATTCCAAAATGGTAAATACTTATCCCAAGCGCCCTTGAAGTCTAGGACACGAGTCTTAATAAATCTTCAAGAGTTTGAATAGTCCTCTCGATTGTCCGTCGTCTGTTTGGGGATGATGGTATGCGAACTAAATCGCAAATCCGTGCCCATAGCTTTTTGCAAGCTAACCCAAAATCTTGAAGTGAATCTTGGGTCACGATCCGAAACTATGGATACAGGCATGCCATACAACCTCACAATCTCATTTACGTACATACTAGCAAGGCGTTCAAGGAATAAGTCTCCGTGTCGGCAAGAAATGAAAGCGATTTGGTTAATCTATCAACAATAACCCAAATAGCATTGATGCCTTGAGAAACTGTAGGAAGACCCATAACGAAATCCATGGTAATGTGTTCCCACTTCCATTCCGAATCTCAAGTGGTTGCAACGGACCCTTAGGTACTAGATGCTCCGCCTTTACACGCGTGACAAGTTAAACACATTGAGATAAACTTTGCAATCTCTCTCTTCATATTGTTCCACCAAAATGTATGTCAAGATCACGATACATTTTAGTACTTCGAGATGGATTACAAATGGTGTATTGTGTGCCTCCATCATAATCTTGTACTTCAAATCGTAGTCGTTAGGAACACAAAGTCTAGGGTGGACTCAAGTATTCCTTTTTCATCAATTCTCGCTTAGGAATAGCTCCTTCTTGTACTTTCTTCTTCATATGCATCGATTCTCGGGTTGGGTGGCTTGAGTAACCTTAACTTTTTCTATTAAAGTTGGCTCTATCATTATATTTGACATCATCGCTTTTCGTTCCGTATATGATCTTCTACTTAATAAATCGCCGGCTACCACGTTAAACTTTACGGGATGGTATTGAATAGTGTGGTCGTAGTCTTTCAATAGCTCGAGCTAACGTCATTGCCGCATGTTGAGTTCTTTTTGAGTGAAGAAATATTTAAGGCTTTTATGGTGCGAATATATCTCCACTTTCTCCCCATATAGATAGTGCCTCCATATCTTTAAGCGCTGAACGATTGCTTTGCCAACTCTAGATCATGAGTAGGATAATTCCTCTCATACTCTTTAAGTTGTCGCATGAGGCATAGGCTATGACTTTCCCACGTTGCATGAGAACACATCCTAACCCTTTGCACGAAGCATCGGCAGATAACAAATCCATCCGAACCGGATGGTATTGTTAGAACAGTCTTAAAATAAGTCTCCTCTTAAGCTCTTGGAAACTTTTCTCGCATTCTTCGCTCCAAACGAATTTTGTATCCTTCCGAGTTAGGAGAGTTAATGGAGTAGCGATTCGAGAAAACCCTTCCACGAATCTCCGATAATAACCAATTAAGCCCAAAAAGCTACGTGCTTGATCACCGACTTGGTTGCTCCCAACTTTGTATTGCTTCAATCTTGGCGGATCAACAGATACTCCATGTTTTGACACCACATGCCCAAGAAATGCTACTTCCTCGAGCGAACTCGCATTTCTTCAATTTGGCATATAGTTGGTTTTCACGAAGCCTTTGGAGTACCGACTTCAAATGGTGCTCATGATCTTCGGGACTTTTGGAATATATAAGGATGTCATCAATAAAGACAACAACAAAATGATCCAAATATTCCTTGAATACTCGGTTCATCATATCCATGAAAACCGCAGGAGCATTAGTTAGTCAGAAAGACATGACTAAGAATTCATAATGCCCATACCGGGAGTTACGAAGGCGGTCTTTGGAATATCCTCGGTTTTAATCTTCGGTGATGATATCGAGCGAAGATCGATTTTTTGAAAAGAATTGTGCCTTACTTGCAAATGGTCAAACAAGTCATCAATACGAGGTGAGGATACCTATTTTTGATGGTGACATGGTTCAATTCCCGATAGTCGATACAAAGTCGCATACTCCCGTCTTTCTTCTTTACAAAAAAAAAGCAGGAGCACCCCAAGGAGATGTCTTTGGCGAGATGAAACCGATGTCCAACAATTCACAGAGAGTTGGACCTTTAACTCCTGCAGTTCAATAGGAGCCATTCGATATGGGGTTTTAGAAATGGGCTTTGTACGGGTTCAAGATCAATAAAGAATTCAACTTCACGTTACGGGGTAGGCGGAAATTCTTGAAATCGTCGGAAAGTCAATAACAACAGAATATTATTCAAATTTGGCGTGTCTTTATTCAAATCCATAACATGGGCTAAGAAAGCTTGACATCCGTTTTTCAATAAGCGAATAGCTTTATGATTAGATATGATGGTGATTGATTTTAATGGTTTAGTTGCTTGAATTAAATACAACGGGTTGGTTAGGAATATGAAAACTAACAACCTTACGAAAACAATCAATTTTGGCATGATGAGTAGTTAACCAATCAATCCCTAAAATCACATCAAAAGCAAGTATCTTTAAAGAGATAAGGTCAACGGTGTAAGGTGATGGTGCCACATTGAATCAAACAAGATTTATAAGCAGGTGGATGTGATGAAAGTTTCTCTAACGGAGTTTCCACGAGATAGGTCAAAGTCTAATTTCTCCGAGTCAAGTTTAAGCGTTGAGCACATGCGGGAGATAAATGAATGGGTAGCACCGTTATCAAGTAAGGTATAAACTTATGCAAGAATTTATAAATAGCTTACCCGTGATCACCTCGTTTGGGTTCCTCGCATTATGACCATCACAACAAACGCTCTTCCGGAATCGTTGACTTTGACTTTTACGAGACGATCTTTTGAGTCACCGTCCCCATTGAACTAGGTTTCGCTTCTAGTCTGATCTCGGCGATATGTCCTTCCTTTCCACAATTATAGCATACCTTGAACTGTTGTGGGCGGTTTGGATGATATGTCCCTCTTTCCGCATTTATAGCATATAATGGGTGGTGGTTCTCCTCCCTTAGAACCGATTCTTTGCAAGCCTTTATCATCTTCACATGGTCGTTGTTAAATCTCCACTTTTAAAATCTCCTCCTGACTCGCTTCTTCTATTTTCATGGCCATGATTACCACCGAGTGGTTACCATTTACATCCGTCCGTCATTTCTTTCTCCGAGTTATCATTATTACATTGATTGCTATCTCTACGATCGATCCTGGTTGTGGTCCCTCGATTGGCCGTACTCGTTATCTCGCTCTAATAATTGAGCCTATTTACAACATCCGAATAGAGAAAATTTATGAGAAATAAGATCTCGACGCGTATCTTGGGTTTCAAACCTCTAAGAAACATCCGCGTCATCGTTCCTCATTCTCCACCAAATGAGGTGCAAACACGGATAACTCTGCAAACTTTGCCTCGTCTTTGAGACACCGCCATGTTGTTCCTCTCGGTCTAATAAACTCCACTTCCTTCATATATGTCAAACACTTTCGGAAAGTATTTGTCATTAAATAGTTCTCAAACGTCTCCCAAGACATCTTTGAGTCTTGCGGTGGGATGGAGTGCGCTTCACGAGACTCCCACCATGATCTCCTGCCGCCACGGAACATAAAGGTGGCGAATGGAACCTTCTGTTCCTCCGTGCATCCCAAGACATCGAATATCTTGGTAATTTGTTTGACCCATGTTTCCGCCGTGATCGGATCTGGCTTTCCTTTAAATTCGGTGGTCCCAACTCTTTGAACTCTTGCTTGGTGTGACAACCCGTGAATTGCTATCATTTCCTCCTGTATTTTGAACACGAGTCTCCTCGTGCGATTTTGCATGAACTTCAAAAACTTCTAAACATCCCTCGTTCATCATCTCGCTTTCAATGGTGTTGTTGTTCACGGGAGGAATAGTGCCACTGTTGCACGCTCTCCTCGTTGGTGAGTCTGAGCGTCTCCACGGTCTCATTTCCATTGTTAATATTCTCGATCGACATTCTCAAATCTTGTCATAAAACAAGGGTTAATTAAGGAAATCAATATATCACATAATATCCTATATCTTGCCAACTATCAAATAAGCTTAGGTAGGACACACTAGCGAAGGATTTACTCGTCTCTCTCCTCCTAGTTCTATTCCCGATCTCCGCCAGAGATCATATCCTAAGCTCGATACCAACTGTGGCGCCCCCAAAATAGGTATACATCACCCATTCGAGTTGTCAATACATGAGTGCGAAAACAACTACAACTTTATTATTACAACAATAAAACTATGAGTTTGAATACAAATATTATCTTCTAGACAATATCTATACTCAAATAAATCCTCATCACATTTATTGATACATTATTTTACAAAAATGGTGAGGACTACTAAACAATCCTTTCTAAAACCTTCATTCCATACCCCAGACTAAGTACTCGCTTTATATTCTCGCCTCCACGAGAAAAATGGAACAAAAAGAAAAGGGTGAGCTCAACTAGCTCGAGAAAGAATATTATGACTAAGATAATATACAACAAATTATCGTTAGTCTTCAACGAGGAAAAATCTAATAGAATACTGATAGACAACAAATTTTAAATCAATATTCAGCATGTTGAATAATAATTCATTAGAAGAGTTAAGTAGAGAATGCAAACTACTATCTTACATGTATGAATTTAAAAGTTCATCGTCTATCTTTTATCCTGTAAACATCAATCCATAAACATCCGGAATCAAATATTCATCTTTGCACTCAGGGCCAAAGATATTCATCGATTAGTCATGTTCATTTAAACACTGTTCATCTTTTACTACTGGCCAAAGATATTAATCGATCGGTCATGTTCATCTCAACACTGTTCATCTTTTTGCACTCTGAGGCCAAAGATATTCTTCGAAATCATTCATCTTTGCACTACTGAGGCCAAAGATATTCAATAATATCATCATTTAAGGTAAGGATGATGAAAATATTTTTTTAAAAAGCGAATCCGATGAAACAAAATGACAAGGATTAAGGATTAAGGATTAAGTACTTTGTTTTATCCATGTTCAAAATACCTCAAAAATAATCATCATAGTGGTGTAAAATTCAAGAATGATCAAAACATGGATACAATCAAAGCTAGTATCCGAATAGATATTTTGGACGAAAAGAAGAAATTTTATTTTTCGATGAATAGTCTTGATATCGTAATACGTCGTGAATAGTAACTCCGTGAATACCAAAAGATAGAAATTCCACAAAAAAACATTTTCACGCTTAATGAATAGTACTTGTGAATAGTAACTTGTGAATAGTAACTCATGAATAGTAACTCGTACTACTCACTGAATAATAACCCCACGGCATGAAAAAGTTCCAAATTTGATAAAAAGTTTCAACCAATATTTGAAAGTAATGATATTGAAGAAATAATATCATTTGAGAAGAAAATAACATCCCTTACCTCAAAGAATCAGTACTTCAGAAGGAAAGGTCGGAAGTGATGCTGAATGAAACTTGTACTGAACAGCAACTCTCAAAGTATCTAAATACTCACAAAATACGCTCAACAATATAGAGAGAGAAAGAGAGAAAACTTTGTTTCTGGTGTGATTTTCAATTCTAACTTAGCCCTCTATTTATAGGAAAATGTTAGCCGCCAAGGCGGACTTGACACCGCTACACGATGGCTTTACACTACTACTATTGCCACCCACCACATTTGAAATAAAATTCAGCACATTTTTTCACCAACCATAAGTGGGGCCCACTCAATTCTAGAATTTTCCACCAAAATCAATTATAACCCTACTTTCCGAATCAAACACCTCTTAAAATTTATAACAAATCATTCGTTCATTTTTAACGGTTCAAAATTTGTAGACATATACTCAACTTATATATGTATAACATATCCAAAAATTACAACGATCCAACGGTCAGATTAAAAATTATAACTCACGCAATATATCGTAAAAATCTTGATTTTATTTTAATATCTCCATTCAAACAAAAATCTTGATAAAACACCTCAACATTAAATCCTTCAATTATAACCACATATAATAAATAAATCCATCATTTATATCCATATCAAATAAATATTTTCTTATCATATAAATCAATAATTAATTATTCCAAATAATATTACGAGAATCACAATTATACAACCAACGAGGCGGTTCGAGAAAGAGGGGCTTTCCAATAAGGATCTCTCTCTTCTTGGCGCCGCAATTAGGTGACCAAACCTCTCCTTAGATGAACTTTCTAGACATTGCCAATAATGTTATCTAATAATATTATTCAAATAATATGAATTATTGATCCGATAATGGGAAATATCGTGCGGTGACAATTATTGAAACAATGAATAATATAAAATACCAACGCAGTAATTATTGAATCAATAAAATAAAATCTTTGAGCGATAATTATCGTAACAATTATTGAGTAGTGCCTTCTTACTTAAGAATCAATAATTGGTGCAATCACCGTGTGTCTTCTTGTTCAACAACGCGTATTAGTGTGTTTTAACCAATTATTCCAACAATATTAATGGTAACAACTACGCCTGTTATTATTTTTAAACAACTTATATTTGTCGTTTTCCTCATCCAATCGTTTTTTTAGTTATGGGGCCCACACATGGTCACTTGCTTGGTCGCATACGAATATTCCCACAAGCGATCTGAATATTCTACGACCAAACGAATATTCCCAAACAACAATGAATATTTTATAACCACTTGCTTATTTTGAAATATTTATGTATTTAACCCCTAACTATCCACATTAATCAAATCAACCCTTACTATTTCAAAATAATAAATAGAAAATTAAATTTCATTAATAATAAGTTGGGGTCTTACAGTACAGACAGGATATTCCAACAAAATAATAAAGAATGGAATAATAGAAGAATTTTACCATGTATGCGGTACTTCGCATAAACAGGTTATTCCAACATAATAATAAAGAATGGAATAATGAAGAAGATCACCATGTATGCGATTATTTCACATAAACAAAGTTATTCCAACATAATAATGAAGAATGGAATAACAACTCTTACGAGTATTGAAAGAAAGTAATTCTCTTCATGAATACGAAAGAATAATATCCCTTACAGGTACAACAAATAATATCCCTTACCTTTCAAAGAAGAGTATTCCGACTGGTAGGGCGATGATATACTCAAAGAAAACTTGCACTACTCTCAAAACTTTCTTAAACTCTAAAGAAATACGCTCAAGATTATAGAAGAAGAATTCTCTCTATAGTTTCTCTCTCTAGAGTTTCAGTGAATTCGTAAGAAATAATGAAGGAATGGGCTTCTATTTATAGAAGAATGAACTGCATAGTAACTAATTCATGAACGGTCCAGATTGATTTACTTTTAATCGGACGGTCCATATTTAAAGCAAAATCTTTTAAATAAAATATAATATATTCTATTTTAATCTAATAAAATGAATAACTTTATAAAAGTATTACATTTTATATAAAAAGATTTTACTATGCAAAACACTATCAGTAAGAACTATATCACTATGCATAATAAAATATAATATATTCTATTTATAGAATAACTTTATAAAAGTATTACATTTTATATAAAAAGATTTTACTATGCAAAATACTATGAATAATAGAATATAATATATTCTATTTATAGAATAATCTGTATAAAAGTATTCTGTTTTATATTAAAAGCTTTTATTATGCAAAACACTATGCACAATAGAATATAATATATTCTATTTATAGAATAACTTTATAATAGTATTCTGTTTTATATAAAAAGCTTTTCTACTATTATAATTTCAACCAACGGTCTGAAAAATTAGCACATTTCCTCATGGAATAATATTGTATCCAAAAATAATTTGGACCGAAAAGAAATAATTTGTTCGGGTGAATAGTACCCTGTGAATAGTAACTCATGAATAGTAACTCGTGAATAGTACTCTGACACAAAAAGTGCCCCAAATACCTGAGTGAACAATAAATACTAGAGTGAATAGTAACCGGGTATTTTATGACAACTTGTCTACTTTGAAAAATTTTCACATATCACCCTTAACTTTATCCTTTATCAATTTAACCATTTACTTAAATAGAATAATTATAAGAAAATTGAATACTTTCATTTCATAAAATTCGGGGTCTCACAGTATTGATCAATACAAGGTACAACGGGCTGATCACCCTCCATACCCGTAAGTTATGACGGTTTGCGGATGAAGTTCTGCTAAACCTATTCGAAAATTGAAAACAATGTTCATAGTATGTCACCTTAACCCTATATATAGTCAATACGTAGTTTCAAAAATTTGATAGAGAGTTGTTATGTTATTATTATCGGTTCAGATTACTTTACAACTATTGACTTGTTGTAGAAGGGTAGTACAAAGAAAATATTTAACCCTTTCAGCTAATATTTATAATTGTTATTACTTGCTGGGCACTCAAATGCTCACTCTTGCTTAAATTAAATGTTTTCAGTTAAGTATGATCAACCCGAAGGCTCAAACAAGAACAAGGGGAAAGGAAAGTTGTTCGAATGAGATTAATAATATGTTGTGTAATAGTTATAAGTTTATTAAGACAGTGATACTTATTAACTATGATGTAATGAATGTTTAAAGGTCTTGTACCTGGGAGTAAACTTTGATGCATATGTAATTTAAGTTTGAATTTTATATTATTGTTATTATTATTAGTATTATTCAGCTTATAGAAATGGTATCGTGAAGCACTGAGTTCGGGTTTCAAGTACCCGGATTTGGGGGTGTCACAAGTTGGTATCAAAGCTTTAGGGTTAGAAACCTTAGGTGGGATCGACTTTAGGCTATCACCTTAGAACAGAGGGAAACGTTGAAAATACAAATGACTCATATAGAGTTTAAAAAGGAGATGAATTGAATAAATTCACCGTCAAACAAAATAAAAGATAACTTATATAAAACTATTGTTTGTTATATGCTTATAGCATGAAGGAGGATCAAATCCATACACCCGAGCTAATATCGAAGCCAATAGCTGAAATAGAAGCTCACAATGAAACCAACTCTAAGGAGGTGGTTATTATAGAAAACGTAGTACCAGATCTGGAGATGTTGGAGCTGACAGATAGTGATTCGGACACTAAAGTTGAAGCAGATCAAGCATCAACGGAGGTGCAGGATTTGAGGAACAAGGTTTCTTCTCTGGAAAAGCTGTGGGAAATAGAAAAGCTGCTAAATAGTCAATTGTGTCAGGCATGAATAGAAACAATGGAGGAACAAGATAAGCTTAAAATCCAAATTGATCAGATGGGAGCCGCAAACAACACATCGTGTGCAGCTCCGAGTAAGAAGGGAAAAAGAAAGATAAAAGACCGTGACTTAGGAAAACTCGATAAGAAGAAAGGGAAAAGAATATGTTATCTTTGCAGTTATGAGGGACATACCACTCTATATTGTCCCAACTATAAACTAGGAGCATATTTTATCTGTGGGATAGAAGATCATCAAGCAAAAGGTTGTCCAAGGAAAAGGTGTAGTAAGTAGGTAGTATAGGTTCTGTTGTGTAGGTCTGTTTAATGTAATATGTATGCTAAGTATGTCTGTGTAATGTAAGATTCCCAACTTTTGTGTTGATTAAGGCTGTAAATCCCGACTTTTGTAGTCACAAAGGGATAGTTGATGTTTAAAGCAGTATGTGCTATGCTATGTAAATATTCGATGAATGAATATGAATATAAGTTTGAGAAATGAAACAAGTTTAATATATTAAACTTATGCAATAAGGTTTAGAATGTAAGTTAATAAAGTATAATTTATGGTTTTACTTAACCAGATAATGCCGCCAAGACGTCAAACTCGAAACCAAAGGGCAGAAGAATCTGTCAACAATGTTGGGGGATAACAGCAAGACCCGATGCAAAACTTTGCAAACATGGTAGCTCAGGCTATGCAGCAGGGAATAACAACCGCAGGGAACCAGCCCGATAATCGCTTGGCAAAATTTAAAGATTTCAAGGCAGTAAGACCACCAGAATTCAGGGGATCAGTTGACCCTATAGAAGCCCAGATGTGGGTTAACGAGATAGAAAAGGCGTTCGTAATTGCTAGGGTAGATGAGGGGCAAAAGACCGCTTTTGCCACTTATATGATGAAAGGGGAGGCTAACTTTTGGTGGGAGGCAAATCAAACTAGGGCAGGAGAAGGAGTAGTTACTTGGGCTAGGTTTAAAACTCTATTTTTCAAAAATTATCTATCAGCTAGTATGCAGGCTAGGATGGAGGTGAAATTTCTGGAGTTAAAGCAGGATAACATGACTGTGGTGGAGTATGCAGCAAAGTTTAATGAGTTGGCTAGGTTTGCTCCGCATCAAGTTGATACGGAGGCTAGAAAGGCAAGGAGGTTTGAGCTGGGCTTAAAACCCTGGCTCTACAATAAGGTGGCAGTGTTGCAAATCAATACTTTTATAGCACTCATGGAAAAGGCTATCATAGCTAAAGAGGGGAGTAAGGCCATGAGCCTCTACAACAAAGAGAAGAAGAACAAAGGCATGACAGGAGGAGTTGTGAAGGTAGAAGGTAACAGTGGAAATAGGGGTGAGAAAAGAAAGGGGAATTATTTCGAGAATGTTCAAGTGAAGCAGGAAGGTGTGAAGAAACAGACTGTGCAGTGTAAGAATTGCGGGAAGAATCACTCTGGTGAGTGTATGAAGGGTAAGTTTGTATGTTACAAGTGCGGGCAGGAGGGTCATATCTCTCCCAACTGCCCCAACCCAAGGATGAACAGTGGGTGTTTTATATGTGGATCGACTGAACATAAGGTGAAGGATTGTCCAAAGAGGAGAATGGAGACAGGGAGTGTAACCACGGGGAAAGGCAGCGGGACTCTGGCGATCACATGACCGACCTCAACGAACAACCCAACAAAAGCAACCGCGAGAGTTTTCAATATGACGGTCCAGGATACTGTGGCAGCTGGTAATGGAACTCCAGGTATTATTCGAATAACTTTAATTTTCATATGAATATGATTTTCCTATATATAACAAATTATTTTATAAATAAATTTTGAAGGAGAAATTTGAGTTCTTTTAGAAATCAGATTTCTGTTTAATCAGATAGATAAGCTTTATGTTGAATAATTAAAGATCAGTTCGATCAAATATGATCGAGATCTACTTGCAATGATTGTATATGCTATGTACCCTTGTATGTATGAGTTTTAAAACGGTGATTCCGGGGGACTTTAATCCTTATAAGGAGGGTGAATGTAATAACTTAGATATTTTTTAAATAAATAAATAAGAAATTTTGCATATAATTTTTTTTTAATGAATAAGTGTCAAGTAATGTGTATGATAAATGCAAATATATTTATTACCTGAAAAATTATAAATAATTTTAGAATTATTAATCATTACAAATTATATTCTTATAGTAATTAATTTTATAGCGAAAATATTTTTATTATTTATTTTCCATGAAAATATAATTTCTATATTATTTAAATAATATATGAAATGACAATTAGAATTATAATAATAAATATTTTATTATGTGAATTTGTTCAGAATATTTGAGTTAATTATTTTAGCTTAATTACTGATGTTATATATGGAGGATGAATCAGATATGGAATCCAAACCCTAAATTGGGATTTTGATCAAGGGATGAGAATAATAGTATAATATTAATTATATTTTGATTTTTCAGTGCTATAAATATGTACTGTATATCCGTAGACAGATAATGGTGGGTCAATTATGGTAAATTATGACATAACCCTCATATCGTGTTATTAAACCCTAATTGTTAAACTCAGTTGTGAGTTCAAGACTGAGTAGTAATTGTGTTATATGAATTATACTGTGTATTATAGAATTTCTGTAATTAGGAGAAACCCTAATTATTATTTAAACCATAATTGCTAAAATTAGAAACCCTAATTTACTAATTAAAAACCCTAATTTGCAAAAAATTAGAAACCCTAATTATTATTTTAATAAATTATAATGTTAATTAGGAAACCCTAAATGTTAATTTGGGAACCCTAATAATATTAAGGAAACCTAATTTAAAAACCCTAATTTTCTATTAAAACCTCTAATTTTAAATTAGTGTGACGACCCCAAAATAGGTCCATTCCATCCAACCCATTCTGAGTCGCCAAATACATGGTACAGAAACAACTACAACTTTATTATCACAACAATAAAACTGTGAGTTTAAATACAAATATTATCTTCTAGACAATATTTATACTCAAATAAATCCTCATCACATTTATTGATACATTATTTTACAAAATGGTGAGGACTACTAAACAATCCTTTCTAAAACCTTCATTCCATACCCAGGCTAAATTACTCGCTATATTCTCGCCTCCGAGAAGAATGGAACAAAAGGAAAAGGGTGAGCTCAACTAGCTCGAGAAGAATATTATGACTAAGATAATATACAACAAATTATCGTTAGTCTTCAATGGGGAAAAATTTAATAGAATACAATAGACAACAAGTTTCGGATCAATATTCATGGCTGAAATAATAATTCATAGAAGAGTTACGTAGAGAATGAAATCTACTATAATCTATGAATTTAACGGTCCATCATCAATATTTTATCCTGTAACATCAATCAATATTCATCTCAAATCAAACATTCATCTTTTTTACTACCTGAGCCAAAGATATTCATCGATCGGTCATGTTCATCTCAACACTGTTCATCTTTTGCACTACGAGCCAAAGATATTCATCGATCGGTCATGTTCATTTAAACACCTCTCATCTTTGCACTACGAGCCAAAAGATATTCATCGATCGGTCGTATTCATTTAAACACCTTTCATCTTTTACACTTTCTGAAGCCAAAGATATTCTTCAGAAATCATTCATCTTTTACTTCAGGGCCAAAGATATTCTTGAAAATCATTCATCTTTGCACTACAGGGCCAAAGATATTCAATAATATCATCATTTAAGACCGAGGATGATGAAAAATACTTTTAAAGAACGAATCCAAAGGAAACAAAATGACAAGGATTAAGGATTAATGATTAGTACTTTGTTTTATCCATGTCCAACAATACCTCAAAAATAATCATAGTGGTGTAAAATTCAAGAATGATCAAAACATGGATACAATCAAAGCTAGTATCCGGAATAGATGTTTTGGACAAAAAGAAAAATTTTTATTTTTTCTGAATAGTGCCATATATCGTGAATAGTCAGATATCGTGAATAGTCTTAGTATCGTAAATAGTAACTCAGACACCAAAAAGATAGAAATTCCACAAAAAACATCTTCACGCTTCATGAATAGTACTCGTGAATAGTAACTCGTGAATAGTAACTCATGAATAGTAACTCAGACATGAAAAAGTTCTAAATTTGATAAAAAGTTCCAACCAATATTTCAAAGATAATGATATTGAAGAAATAATATCATTTGAGAAAAAAATAACATCCTTACCTCAAAGAATCGAGTACTTGGAAGGAAAGGTCGGAAGTGATCTTTGAATGAAACTTGTCTTTGAGCAAGAACTCTCAAAGTATCTAAATACTCACAAAATACGCTCAACAATATAGAGAGAGAGAGAAACTTTGTTTACGGTGTGATTTTCAATTCTAACTTAGCCCTCTATTTATAGGAAAATGTTAGCCGTACCAAGGCGGACTTGACACTGCTACTGATGGCTTTACACGCTACTATTGCCACCCACCACATTTGAAATAAAATTCAGCACATTTCTTCACCAACCACAAGTGGGGCCCACTCAATTCTAGAATTTTCCACCAAAATCAATTATAAACCTAATTTAGAATCCGACACCTCTTAAAATTCACAACAAATCATTCGTGCATTTTTAACGGTTCAAAATTTGTGGACATATACTCAACTTATGTATGTATAACATACCCAAAATTACCACAATCCAACGGTCGGATTAAAATTATAACCCCATGATATATCTCAAAACCCACGATTTGATTTTTAATACCTCCAATCCGATAAAATCTTGATAAAACACCTCAACATTAATTCCTTCATTAATAACCATAAATAAATCCATCATTTATATTCATATAAAATAAATATTTCCTTATCATATGAATCAATAATTAATTATTCACAAATAATATTACGAATCACAATTATGACAACCAGTAGTTCCTCAGAAAGAGGGGCTTTCCAATAAGGATCTCTCATCTTGGCGCCGCAATTAGGTGACCAAACCTCTCCTTAGACGAACTTTCTAGACATTGCCAATAATGTTATCTAATAATATTATTCAAATAATATGAATTATTGATCGATAATGGGAAATCATGCGGTGATAATTATTGAACAACAATAATATAAAATATCAACGCAACAATTATTGAATCAATAAAATAAAATATTGAACGAAGAACTCACGTGAAAATTATTGAGTAGTGCCTTCTTACGTAAGGATCAATAATTCAACAATCTTGTCATGCAATCTGTAATAGCTTCTTGTGCAACCACGCATATTAACGTATTTTAACCACCGGGTATTCCAATGATCTTAATTACAGTAACAACTTCTGCCAGTTATTTTTAACCAACTTATATTTGTCGTTTTCTTCATCCAATCGCTTTTCGTTATGGGGCCCACACATGGTCATACTACTTGTAAATATTTAATATTCCCCGACATCATTTAATATTCCACGACTAAATGAATATTCCCCAACAAAATGAATATTTTATAACCACTTGCTTATTTTGAAATATTTATGTATTTAACCCTTAACTATCCACATTAATCAAATCAACCCTTACTATTTCAAAATAATAAATAAAGGAAATTCCTTTTTATTTAAAAAAATTTGGTCTTACAACCTCCCTCCTTATGAAATTTCGTCCTCGAAATTGACGTGCGATACACAGTGATTCGAAAAGATGAGGATACCTCGCTTTCATTTTCGTTTCCAATTCCCAGGTCATTTCCTCTATAGCATGATTCTTCCACAAAACTTTAACTTGTGGTATGACCTTTCTTGGCGTGGGACATGCTCCTTCCTATCCAAAATCTTGACAGTACCTCCTCATCGTTAAGTCTTGGCTATCTCGTCCGGTTCTAACTCTATAACGTGGTTGGGTCTTTCACATATTTACTGAAATACGAGATATGTGAAACACATTATGAACACGAGACATACTTTGAGGTAACGCAAGTCTATAGGCTACATTTCCTACTCGGTCAAGAATTTGAAATGGACCAATAAATCGTGGATTGAGCTTTCCTCTCTTCCCAAATCTTGTAACTCCCTTCCATGGAGCAACTTCGCATGACAATACATGATCCCCATTTAAATTCCACGTCCTTTCGATGAAGATCCGCATAACTCTTTTGTCGATCTTGAGCCGTTTGTATCGTTATCGAATCATTTGGATCTTTTCGGTGATCATACGTACTAACTTTCGGGTCCCAACAATGTTGCTTCACCCACCTCATCCCAACATATTGAGAACGACATTTTCGTCCATATAATGCTTGAATGGAGCCACACCTATACTTGCACGATAAGCTGTTGTTGTAGGAGAATTCCACCAATGGTAAATACTTATCCCAACCGCCTTTGAAGTCTAGGACACGAGTCTTAATAAATCTTCAAGAGTTTGAATAGTCCTCTCGATTGTCCGTCCGTTTGGGGATGGTATGCCAAACTAAATCGCAAATCCGTGCCCCATAGCTTTTTGCAAGCTAACCCAAAATCTTGAAGTGAATCTTGGGTCACGATCCAAACTATGGATACAGGCATGCCATGCAACCTCACAATCTCATTTACGTACATACTAGCAAGACTTTCAAGTGAATAAGTCTCCCGTATCGGCAAGAAATGAGCAGACTTGGTTAATCTATCAACAATAACCCAAATAGCATTGATGCCTTGAGAAACCGTAGGAAGACCCGTAAAATCCCATGGTAATGTGTTCCCACTTCCATTCCGGAATCTCAAGTGGTTGCAACGGACCCTTAGGTACTAGATGTCTCGCCTTTACACGTTGGCAAGTTAAACACATCGAGATAAACTTTGCAATCTCTCTCTTCATAATTGTTCCACCAAAATGTATTCACGATACATTTTAGTACTTCCAAGATGGATTGCAAATGGTGTATTGTGTTCCTCCATCATAATCTTGTTCTTCAAATCAGAGTCGTTAGGAACACAAAGTCTAGAGTGGACTCGAAGTATTCCTTCTTCATCAATTCTCGCTTACGGAATAGCTCCTTCTTGTACTTTCTTCTTCATACGCATCATTTCCGCCTTGGGTGGCTTGGCGACTTTTAACTTTATCGATTAAAGTCGATTATACTCGTATATCATCACGTGGGTACCTAGAGTTTTCATCTCTATTATTTGTAAATTATACTGAAATTAGTCTTTGACAATATCGTACTCGTGCTTGTCTCACGATCTTCTACTTTCAACGCCGACTACCACGTTCTCTTTTCCGGGATGGCATGGTGAAACATGTCTTTGAAATGAGTCTCCTCTTGAGTTCTTGAAGCTCTTCCCACATTCCTTGCTCCATTCGAATTTTGTATCTTTACTGAGTCAATTTGCGATAATGGAATAGCGATTCGAGAATATCCTTCAACGAATCTCCAATAATAACCAACTAAGCCTGAAAGCTACGTATTTCGATTCTTGACTTAGGTTGCTCTCAATCGTGACTCATATCCCAATCTTGGATAAGACGTCACAATGACACCTATCGATTTACTATCGCATCTAATATGACGTCCCCTACGAGAGTTCTGCTTAGGTGAATTCCACAAAGGAAGTCACAAGATAAAGGCTCGGTACCAAATTCTATAGTTGAATTTTTAACTCACAGAAGTTCAATAGGAGCCATTCGATATGAGATTTTAGAAATGAGTTTTGTCTGGGTTCAAAGTCGATACAATATTTAATATCGTGTTTTGGGAGTAAACCAAGAAATTCTTCAGAAAATACGTCGGGAAAAATCAATAACAACAGAATATTATTCAAATCGGCGTGTCTTTATTCAAATCCATAACATGGACTAAGAAAACTTGACATCCGTAATAAACGAATGACTTCATGGCTTGATATGAAAATGTTTGACTACAATGGTTTGATTGCTTGAATTGAATAACGAGTTGCTTAGGAATATGAAAACTAACAACCTTACAAAAGCAATCAATTTGGCATGATGAGTAGTTAACCTTAAAATCACATCAAAAACAAATATCTCTATAGAAATAAGGTTAACATGTAATGTGATAGTGCCACTTTGAATCAAACAAGATTTCTAAACAACGAGATGTAATGAAAGTTTCTCTAACGGATTCTCCATAAATAGGTCAAAGTCTAATTTCTCCGTAGTCGAGTTCAAATGTTGAGCACAAGCAAGAGAGATAAAAGAATGGGTAGAACCCAGATATCTAGTAAGGTATAAACTTCGCAAGAATTTATAATTAACTAACCTGATGCTAACCGTTCGGGTTCCTCGATTTTTGACCGGCCACGACAAACGCTTCTGCCAGAATCGTTGACTTTGACTTTTCTGGGACATCCTTTTGAGTCACCGCCTCATTGCACTAGGTTTCGATATCATACAATCTCGAAGCGATATGTCCTTCTTTTTTCACAATTATAGCATACCTTAAAGCTGTTGTGGGGCGGTTTGGGTGATATGTCCCTCTTTCCCACATTTGTAACATATCGATCGATGGTCTTTCTCCTCCTTGGAACCGATTGCCACATTTGCGTGGCGTCTTCACATGGTCGTTGTTGAATCTCCTCTTTTAAAATCTCCTCCCAACTCGCTTCTTCTATTTTCATGGCCACGATTACCACCGGAGTGGTTACCGCCTTTGTCCGTATTCTTCTTTCTCCACCGGTTATCGTTATTCGATGATTGCTATCTTTGGTATGATCCACGGTTATGGTCCCTCGGTTGAACGTACTCGTTATCTCGCTCTAAACAATCGAGCCACATTGTTGACAACATCTCGAATAGAGAGAAAATTTATGAGAAATGAGATCTTGGCGTATCTTAGGGTTTCAAACTTCTCTCGAAACATCCGCGTCATACGTTCCTCATTCTCCACCAAATGAGGTGCAAACACGGATAACTCCGCGAACTTACCTTCGTCTTTGGGACACCTTTGTCATGTTATTACGCTCGGTCTAATAAACTCCACTTCCTTCATATATGACGAATACTTTCGGGAAGTACTTGTCATTGAACTGCTTTCTGAAACGTCTCCCATGACATCTTTGAGTGCAAATTGGATGGATACGCTTCACGATTCCCACCGATGTCTGCCATCGCCACGGAACATAAAGGTAGCGAATGGAACCTTCGTTCCTCCGTGCATCCCAAGACATCGAATATCTTGGTAATTTGTTTGACCCATGTTTCCGCCGTGATCGGATCGGGCTTTCCCTTAAATTCGGTGGTCCCAACTCTTTGAACTTCTTGGCATTTGTGACCACCCGTGAATTGCTATCATCTCCTCCTCATATTTTGAACACGAGTCTCCTCGTCGATTTTGCATGAATCTGCAAAAAGCTTTAAACATCCCCTCATTCATCATCATGCTCAAATTGGTTTGTTCACAGGAGGTACATTGTCACTTGTTGCACATTCTCTTCGTTGGTAAATGCAATTATCTCCCACGGTCTCATTTACTCCATTGTTAATATTCTCATTCGACATTCTCAAATACCGTCATAAAACAAGGGTTAATTAAGAAATCAATATATCACATAATATCCTATATATCGACCAACTAACAAATAAGCTTAGGTAGGACACACTTTAAGCGAAGGATTTTCGTCTCTCCCCCCTAGTTCTATTTCCCGATCTCGCTAGAGATCATATCCTAAGCTCTCGATACCAACCGTGACGACCCCCAAAATAGGTCCATTCCATCCAACCCATTCTCGAGTGCCAAATACATGGTGCGAAACAACTACAACTTTATTATCACAACAATAAAGCTGTGAGTTTAAATACAAATATTATCTTCTAGACAATATTTATACTCAAATAAATCCTCATCACATTTATTGATACATTATTTTACAAAATGGTGAGGACTACTAAACAATCCTTTCTAAAACCTTCATTCCATACCCCAGGCTTCGTACTCGCTATATTCTCGCCTCACGAGAAGAATGGAACAAAAGGAAAAGGGTGAGCTCAACTAGCTCGATAAAGAATATTATGACTAAGATAATATACAACAAATTATCGTTAGTCTTCACGGGAAAAAATTTAATAGAATCTGATAGATAAAATGAGTTTCGGATCAATATTCGCAATGAAATAATAATTCATAGAAGAGTTACGTAGAGAATGAAATCTACTATAATCTATGAATTTAACGATCCATCATCAATATTTTATCCTCAGTAACATCAATCAATATTCATCTCAAATCAAACATTCATCTTTTGCACTACAGGCCAAAGATATTCATCGATCGGTCATGTTCATCTCAACACTGCTCATCTTTGCACTACAGAGCCAAAGATATTCATCGATCGGTCGTATTCATTTAAACACCGCTCATCTTTGCACACTACGAGCCAAAGATATTCATCGATCGGTCGTATTCATTTAAACACCGCTCATCTTTGCACTACTGGGCCAAGATATTCTTCGAAATCATTCATCTTTGCACTACAGGCCAAAGATATTCTTCAAATCATTCATCTTTTTGCACTACGGGCCAAAGATATTCAATAATATCATCATTTAAGACCGAGGATGATGAAAATACTTTTAAAGAAATCGAATCCAAAGAAAACAAAATGACAAGGATTAAGGATTAATGATTAGTACTTTGTTTTATCCATGTCCAACAATACCTCAAAAATAATCATAGTGGTGTAAAATTCAAGAATGATCAAAACATGGATACAATCAAAGCTAGTATCCGAATAGATGTTTTGGACAAAAAGAAATTTTTTTTTTTCTCTTGAATAGTGCCGTATCGTGAATAGTCTTGATATCGTGAATAGTCAGATATCGTAAATAGTAACTCAGACACCAAAAGATAGAAATTCCACAAAAAAACATCTTCACGCTTCATGAATAGTACTGTGAATAGTAACTCGTGAATAGTAACTCATGAATAGTAACTCTCAGGCATGAAAAGTTCTAAATTTGATAAAAGTTCCAACCAATATTTCAAAGATAATGATATTGAAGAAATAATATCATTTGAGAAAAATAACATCCCTTACCTCAAAGAATCGATTGCTTGGAAGGAAAGGCTCAAGTGATCTTTGAATGAAACTTGTACTGAACAGCAACTCTCAAAGTATCTAAATACTCACAAAATACGCTCAACAATATAGAGAGAGAAAGAGAGAAAACTTGTTTCTGGTGTGATTTTCAATTCTAACTTAGCCCTCTATTTATAGGAAAATGTTATTAGCCCGTAGAAGCGAGACTTGACTGCTTTACCGATGGCTTTACTTCGCTACTATTGCCACCCACCACATTTGAAATAAAATTCAGCACATTTCTTCACCAACCACAAGTGGGGCCCACTCAATTCTAGAATTTTCCACCAAAATCAATTATAAACCTAATTTAGAATCCGACACCTCTTAAAATTCACAACAAATCATTCGTGCATTTTTAACGGTTCAAAAATTTGTGGACATATACTCAACTTATGTATGTATAACATACCCAAAAATTACCACAATCAAACGGTGGGATTAAAAATTATAACCCCGCAATATATCTCAAAACCCACGATTTGATTTTTAATACCTCCAATCCGATAAAATACCGATAAAACACCTCAACATTAATTCCTTCATTAATAACCACATAAATAAATCCATCATTTATATTCATATAAAATAAATATTTCCTTATCATATGAATCAATAATTAATTATTCACAAATAATATTACAGAATCACAATTATGATGACCAGCCGTTCCTCAGAAAGAGGGGCTTTCGATAAGGATCTCTCTCTTCTTCTGGCGCGCAATGATTAGGTGACCAAACCTCTCCTTAGAGCGAACTTTCTAGACATTGCCAATAATGTTATCTAATAATATTATTCAAATAATATGAATTATTGATCGATAATGGGAAATCTCATGCAAAGTGATAATTATTGAACAATAATAATATAAAATATCAACGCAAAGAATTATTGAATCAATAAAATAAAATATTGAGCGAGAACTACCGTGAAAATTATTGAGTAGTGCCTTCTGCTACGTAAGGATCAATAATTCAACAATCTTTGTATTAATACTGGTAATGCTTCTTTATGCAACCACGCATATTATCGTATTTTAACCACCGGGTATTCCAATGTCTTTAATTGAATAACTACTGTAGTTATTTTTAACCAACTTATATTTGTCGTTTTCTTCATCCAATCGCTTTTCGTTATGGGGCCCACACATGGTCGCTACTGGTCGCATAATAATATTCTGACAAATTTCGAATATTCCACGACTAAATGAATATTCCCAAACAAAATGAATATTTTATAACCACTTGCTTATTTTGAAATATTTGCGTATTTAACCCTTAACTATCCACATTAATCAAATCAACCCTTACTATTTCAAAATAATAAATAAAGGAAATTCCTTTTTATTTAAAAAAATTTTCGGTCTTACAACCTCCCTCCTTATGAAATTTCGTCCTCGAAATTGGCGTGACGATACTGTGATTCAAAAGATGAGGATACCTCGCTTTCATTTTCGTTTCCAATTCCCGGTCATTTCCTCTATAGCATGATTCTTCCACAAAACTTTAACTTGTGGTATGACCTTTCTTGGCGTGGGACATGCTCCTTCCTATCCAAAATCTTGACAGTACCTCCTCATACGTTAAGTCTTGGCTATCTCGTCCGGTTTCTAAACTCTATAACGTGGTTCGGGTCTTTCACATATTTACGAAAGTACGATATGTGAAACACATTATGAACACGAGACATACTTTCGGAGGTAACGCAAGTCTATAGGCTACATTTCCTACTCGGTCAAGAATTTGAAATGGACCAATAAATCGTGGATTGAGCTTTCCTCTCTTCCCAAATCTTGTAACTCCCTTCCATGGAGCAACTCATGACAATACATGATCCCCTACATTAAATTCCACGTCCTTTCGATGAAGATCCGCATAACTCTTTTTGTCGATCTTGAGCCGTTTGTATCGTTGTCGAATCATTTGGATCTTTTCGGTGAGTCATACGTATTAACTTTCGGGTCCCAACAATGTTGCTTCACCCACCTCATCCCAACATATTGGAGAACGACATTTTCGTCCATATAATGCTTGAATGGAGCCACACCTATACTTGCCTGATAACTGTTGTTGTAGGAGAATTCCACCAATGGTAAATACTTATTCAATTTTCTTATAATTATTATTTTATTTAGTAAATGGTTAAATTGAGAAAGGGTTAAAGTTAAGGGTGATATGTGAAAAATTTTCAAAGTAAGCAAGTTGTCATAAAATAATTGGTGATAAAAGTACAGTAATACACGTGGTTGCATAGTAGCACACAGTATTGATTATTAATGCTTACGTAAAAAGTCACTCAGTTATACTCAATTATTGCTACAGTAATTGCTGCATAATATCTCTCATATTACTGATTCAATTATTGTCACAGTATCATCTGCATAATATTTTATATTATTAAATCAATAATTGAGACGACAAAATTATTCATATTATTATTTACAATATTGACAATGTCTAGAAGTTCTGTCAAGGAGAGGTTAGATAATCTAATTGCGCGCCAATAGAGAGAAATCCTTATCGAAAAGCCCCCTCTTTCCTGGGAACGGCCTGGTTGTTAAATATTGTGAATTATAATATTAATGATGAATAAGTTCGTGTTGATTAAAGATGAAATTGATAGTTCCATTGTTTTGGAATTATTAGTGTTAGAAAAAATCGACATTTATTTCGATAATAATTGATGTCTGGAGGTTATATTGACCAATCGGGTAATTAACCGGATAAATGAGCAATTAATTGCTATTAATTCACATGCTTATAACTATGTGTTCACATGTGTGTACTATTGATTCACATGCATGTACTATTAGGGGAGGTGGTGCAAGATTGATAATACTTGCATGATTAAATTAAAAATGGAGGTATAGATGAAGGTACTATACTGTAATTATTTTCTTCACATGTATAGAACTATTGATTCATATGAATGTACTATTAATTCACATGATATACTATTAGGGGAAGTGGTGCAAGTTTGATAATACTTGCAGGATTAAATAAAAAATGAAGGAAAAGATGAAGGTATTATACTGTAATATTTCGAGCCCCAAAACGTACAATTATCGAAACTAAATTTTTCTATAAATAGAAGCTCATTCTTCCTTCATTTCTCACCAATTCACTAAAGCTATAGAGCATTTATTATAGAGAAAGAAGTTATATAGAGAGAAGCTATAAAGAGGTAGAAGAAGAGTAGTATGTTACTTCACTACTCCAGTATCCAGTCTTCTGAGGTAAGGGGTATTATTCTTTCGTATTCATGAAGAGAGTTATTTTCTTTCAATGCTCGTAAGGGTTGTTATTCCATTCTTTATTATTATGTTAGAATAACCTGTCTATGCGAAGTACCGCATACATGGTGAAATTCTTCTGTTATTCCATTCTTTATTATTTTGTTAGAAAACCTAACTGTGTGGTCTATCGCATGCTTGGTGAATTCTGTTGTTATTCCATTCTTTATTATTATGTTTGAATATCCTGTCTGTGTGGATTATGCATAACCTGGTTCCATTCTTTATTATTCTGTTGGAATATCATGTCTGTGCGGATTACGCATGACTTGGTTCCATTCTTTATTATTCTGTTGGAAATAAACTGTCTGTGCGGTCTATCGCATGCATGGTGAATTCTTATGTTATTCCATTCTTTATTATTCTGTTGGAATAACCTGTCTATGTGGATTACCGCATGCATGGTGAATGATCCTTTGTATTCATTCCTTACTAAATTGTGGAAATGATCTGTCTACGTGGATTACCTCATAGCGGGTGAAAATCCATTTGCAGTTTTGTATATTCTATTATACTTGTATGAGATATCATTTCTTTTGTACTCGTCATGGAATATCATTTTCTTTGGTAATTTTTTACGAGTTACTATTCACGGGTTACTATTCACCCAGTTACTATTCACTCTAGTATTATTCACTCAGGTATTCGGGGCACTTTTCTTGTCGGAGTACTATTCATGAGTTACTATTCATGGGTTACTATTCACCCGATTACTATTCATTCTAGTATCATTCACTCGGGTATTCGGGATACTTTTCGTGTTGGGATACTATTCACGGGGTACTATTCCCGAAGTACTATTCACGGGATAATATTTACCCAAAAAATATATTTCTTTTCTGTCCAAATTATCTTTGGTACGTGAATATTATTCTTGAATTTTACTCCACAAAGCAGTATCATGTTGACAATTTGGATATTTTTAAAGTCTTTAATATTTATCTTTGATTTCGTTTGATTAATGTTTATATCATTGTCATCATCCTCGTGCTTATATTGTGATGAAAGTCATCTTTGGCTTACGTGCATAGATGGATCGTTGATTATTGGTTTTACAGTTGTATATCTTTGGCTTACGTGCATAGATAGACTATTGATTATTGGTTTTATAGTTGTATATCTTTGGCTTACGTGCAAAGATGGACAGGTGTATGACATGATCATAACCACTGGTGATAATAACGAATATCATTGGCCCGTAGTGCATGGATAATTCGATGATGTGATTGGCAGGATCATGACCATTGAATGTCTTTGGCCATCGTGCACTAACAGACAATTGATTGGTATGATCATGACCATTGGTTTTATAATTGAATATCTTTGGCCCATAGTGCAAAGGTAGACAACTGATTAGTATGATCATTGTTATTACATTTGAATATCTTTAGCCTTTGGGGTAAGGATATTAAGTAAACGTTCTATTAAGCCTTTGTGGTAAGGAGAAACTGTTGATTTACATGATTATAAATATGAATTGTGAATTTAATAATAATCTTTGGTGGTTCAAGTGAAGACAAGTGATGAAAGTTCTCTTTGTCTTGAGTATAATAATGAACTGTTAATGGGTATTATAGGGATAAAGTTGATGAAAAACTTTTAAATTATAGAAGATCATAGATATCATGCTCTACTTGACTCTTTTAATGGATTGCTTATTCCGCAGCAGTAAAACTTGTTGTCTATTGTATTCTATCAGTTGTTATACTGTTGAAGGCTAAGGATAATTTATTTTGTATTATCTTAGTCATAATATTTCTTACTGGGCTAGTTGAGCTCACCCTTTTCTTTCACTGTTCTCTTCAGGAAATGAGAATGTAGCTGGGACGAGTCGGGGAATGGAGTGATGGTCCAGGATAAGTGGCTTTAGTAGTCCTCACTATTCTGTGAAATAGTGTGATAATAATTGTAATGAGGACTCCATTGAGAGTGGATATTGTCTAGAAGGCAATATTTGTGTTTAAACTCTCAGCTATGTTTTGTCGTATTTTGCACGACAATTGTATAATTAAGTTTGTATTTGATTTCTGTACCATGTATTTGGCGACCCAAGATCGGTGATGTATACCTGTTTTGGGGGCGTCATAGTTGGTATCAGAGCTTAGGGATATGATCCCTGGCTGAGATGTGAGACAAGAACTAGGATGGGAGAGACGGAGAATTCCTTCGCTAGTATGACCTACCTAAGTTTATTTGGTATTTAATTGGTCGATAAGAGTATAGGGATAATATGTGATATGTCAATTAACCCTTATTTTGAAACTATATTCTAGAATGATATCTGAAATACAGGAAATGAGAAATGGGAAAATCATGATAGAGTACAATTCGTGGAGTACACGGGATTCCATTCGGGCTAGGACCCAATTGGCACCATGGAGTACAATCCTTTGGCAGAACCTACATGTGCCCAGATACTCTTTTATGTTGTGGCTTGGACTGCTAAGGAAACTATCTACGAATGATCGAACCAAGCACTACACGGGAAGGACATGGAACTGTCTTCTATGCAACCAACACATGGAAACCTTTGAGCACATGTTCTTTGAATGTACCTACTCCACGGTTATCCTAAAAAGTGCTCTTGACTTAAGAAATTGGGCTTCCATCCCACTCACTTGGGATGCTCTCTTTAGCTATCTCACCAACTACCAAGGCTCTAAATTGTCAAAGAACATTTTGAGTCTCACAGTTGCCATTTGTTTCTACAAATTTTGGGAAACTAGGAATACAAAGATGCATAAGGGCACTATCATTCCTCCTAGGTCTCTTGCAAAGGACAAAATAAATCTTATTAAATCACAGATTTTTACTAGTAAAGCCTTCATCAAAGCTACCAACTGCAATCACTATTGTAATTGGTTGGTAACTCACTAGATGGTTGGGATCTCTTCCTTGTATCCTATCCTCATCTTTGCTCTTTAGATGATGTTACTATATTCTGGGGTATGCCCCTTAGCCATTGTTCTTTTTGGTTTCTTTAATACAAACAAATTTAGCAAAAAATAAGAGAGGAAATAACCGGGAAGGTACAATCCAAAAAGAAAGCAAAGTATTCTCATCTCTTCGAACTACCAGGTACGTAAATTTCGAGGGCGAAATTTCATAAGGAGGGGAGATTGTGAGATCCCGAATTTTATGAAATGAAAGTATTCAATTTTTTTATAATTATTATTTTATTTAGTAAATGGTTAAATTGAGAAAGGGTTAAAGTTTAAGGGTGATATGTGAAATTTTTTTAAAGTAAGCAAGTTGTCATAAAATAATTGGTGATAAAAGTACAGTAATACACGTGATTGCATAGTAGCACACGGTATTGATTATTAATGCTTACGTAAAAAGTCACTCAGTTATACTCAATTATTATTACATGAATCACGCATAATATCTCTCATATTATTGATTCAATTATTGTCACAAAGATTATCATTTGCATAATATTTTATATTATTAAATCAATAATTGAGACGACAAAGTTATTCATATTATTATTTGCAATATTGACAATGTTTAGAAGTTCTGTCAAGGAGAAGTTAGATAATCTAATTGCACGCCAATAGAGAGAAATCCTTATCGAAAAGCCCCCTCTTTCCTGGGAACGACCTGGTTGTTAAATATTGTGAATTATAATATTAATGATGAATAAGTTCGTGTTGATTAAAGATGAAATTGATAGTTCCATTGTTTTGGAATTATTAGTGTTAGTAAAATTTGACATTTATTTCGATAATAATTGATGTCTGGAGGTTATATTGACCAATTGGGTAATTAACCGGATAAATGAGAAATTAATCGCTATTAATTCACATGCTTATAACTATGTGTTCACATGTGTGTACTATTGATTCACATGTATGTACTATTAGGGGAGGTGGTGCAAGATTAATAATACTTGCATGATTAAATTAAAAATGGAGGTATAGATGAAGGTACTATACTGTAATTATTTTCTTCACATGTATAGAACTATTGATTTATATAAATGTACTATTAATTCACATGATATACTATTAGGGGAGGTGGTGCAAGTTTGATAATACTTGCAGGACTAAATTAAAAATGAAGGAAAAGATGAAGGTATTATACTGTAATATTTCGAGCCCCAAAACGTACAATTATCGAAACTATATTTTCCTATAAATAGAAGCTCATTCTTCATTCATTTCTCACCAATTCACTAAAGTTATAGAGCATTTATTATAGAGAGAGGAGTTATATAGAGAGAAGCTATAGAGAGATAGAAGAAGAGTAGTCTGCTACTTCACTACTCCAGTATCCAGTCTTCTTATGAGGTAAGGGGTATTATTCTTTCGTATTCATGAAGAGAGTTATTTTCTTTCAATACTCATAAGGGTTGTTATTCCATTCTTTATTATTATGTTGGAATAACTTTTATACATCTGAAAATACCACATACACGGTGAAATTCTTACATTATTCCATTCTTTATTATTACATTGGAATAACTTTGATCGTCTTGATCTATCGCGTGCTTGGTGAATTCTGTTGTTATTTCATTCTTTATTATTCTATTGGAATATCCTGTCTGTGCGAATTACGCATGACTTGGTTCCATTCTTTATTATTCTGTTGGAAATATCTTGTATGTGTGGTCTATCGCATGCATGGTGAATTCTTATGTTATTCCATTCTTTATTATTCTGTTGGAATAACCTGTCTATGTGGATTACCGCATGCATGGTGAATGATCCTTTGTATTCATTCCTTATTAAATTATGGAAATGATCTGTCTACGTGGATTACCTCATAGTGGGTGAAAATCCATTTGCAGTTTTGTATATTCTGTTATACTTGTATGAGATATCATTTCTTTTGTACTCGTCATGGAATATCATTTTCTTTGGTATTTTTTTACGAGTTACTATGTGTTCACATGTGTGTACTATTGATTCACATGCATGTACTATTAGGGGAGGTGGTGCAAGATTGATAATACTTGCATGATTAAATTAAAAATGGAGGTATAGATGAAGGTACTATACTGTAATTATTTTCTTCACATGTATAGAACTATTGATTCATATGAATGTACTATTAATTCACATGATATACTATTAGGGGAAGTGGTGCAAGTTTGATAATACTTGCAGGATTAAATTAAAAATGAAGGAAAAGATGAAGGTATTATACTGTAATATTTCGAGCCCCAAAACGTACAATTATCGAAACTAAATTTTCCTATTAATAGAAGCTCATTCTTCCTTCATTTCTCACCAATTCACTAAAGCTATAGAGCATTTATTATAGAGAGAGAAGTTATATAGAGAGAAGCTATAGAGAGATAGAAGAAGAGTAGTATGTTACTTCACTACTCCAGTATCCAGTCTTCTGAGGTAAGGGGTATTATTCTTTCGTATTCATGAAGAGAGTTATTTTCTTTCAATACTCGTAAGGGTTGTTATTCCATTCTTTATTATTATGTTGGAATAACTTTGTACATCTGAAATCTACCCGCATACATGGTGAAATTCTTACATTATTCCATTCTTTATTATTATGTTGGAATAACTCGACTATCTGATCTATCGCATGCACAGTGAATTACATTGTTATTCCATTCTTTATTATTCTATTGGAATATCCTGTTTGTGCGGATTCTGCATTGACTTCGTTCCATTCTTTATTATTACATTGAAATGACTCCGTCTGCATGCGATTACATCGCATGCATGGTGAATTCTTATGTTATTCCATTCTTTATTATTACATTGGAATAACTTTTATACATGTGGATTACCGCATGCATGGTGAATGATCCTTTGTATTCATTCCTTATTAAATTGTGGAAATGATCTGTCTACGTGGATTACCGTATGGCGGGTGAACATCCATTTGGAGTTTCGTATATTCTATTATACTTGTATGAGATATCATTTCTTTTGTACTCGTCATGGAATATCATTTTCTTTGGTATTTTTTTACGAGTTACTATTTATGGGTTACTATTCACTCTAGTATTATTCATTCAGGTATTCGGGGCACTTTTCATGCCGGAGTACTATTCATGAGTTACTATTCATGGGTTACAATTCACCCGATTACTATTCACTTTAGTATCATTCACTCTGGTATTCGGGATACTTTTCGTGTCGGGGTACTATTCACGGGGTACTATTCCCGAAGTACTATTCACGGGATACTATTTACCCGAAAAATATATTTCTTTTCTGTCCAAATTATCTTTGGTACGTGAATATTATTCTTGAATTTTTCTCCACAAAGCAATATCATGTTGACAATTTGAATATTTTTAAAGTCTTTAATATTTATCCTTGATTTTGTTTGATTAATGTTTATATCATTGTCATCATCCTCATGCTTATATTGTGATGAAAGTCATCTTTGGCTTACGTGCATAGATGAAATGTTGATTATTGGTTTTACAGGGCTTACGTGCATAGATGAACAGTTGATTATTGGTTTTATAGTTGTATATCTTTGGCTTACGTGCAAAGATGGACAGGTGTATGACATGATCATAACCACTGGTGATAATAATGAATATCCTTGGCCCGTAGTGCATGGATAATTCGATGATGTGATTGGCAGGATCATGACCATTAGTTAACGAAATAATGTCTTTTGGTAGTAGTCTCGATGACAACAATTGATTGGTATGATCATGACCATTGGTTTTATAGTTGAATATCTTTGGCCCGTAGTGCAAAGGTAGACAACTGATTGGTATGATCATTGTTATTACATTTGAATATCTTTAGCCTTTGGGGTAAGGATATTGAGTAAACGTTCTATTAAGCCTTTGTGGCAAGGAGAAACTGTTGATTTATATGATTATAAATATGAATTGTGAATTTAACTATAATCTTTGGTGGTTCTGGTGAAGAAAGGTGATGAAAGTTCTCTTTGTCTTGGGTATAATAAAGAACTGTTAATGGGTATTACAGGGATAAAGTTGATGAAAAACTTTTAAATCAAAGAAGATAGTAGATATCATGCTCTACTTGACTCTTTTAATGGATTGCTTATTCCGCTGCAGTAAAACTTGTTGTCTATTGTATTCTATCAGTTGTTATACTATTGAAGGCTAAGGATAATTTATTCTGCATTATCGTAGTCATAATATTTCTTACTGGGCTAGTTAAGCTCACCCTTTTCTTTCACCATTCTCTTCAGGAAATGAGAATATAGTTGGGACGAGTCGGGGAATGGAGTGATGGTCCAGGATAAGTGGCTTTAGTAGTCCTCACTATTCTGTGAAATAGTGTGATAATAATTGTAATGAGGACTCCATTGAGGGTGGATATTGTCTAGAAGGCAATATTTGTGTTTAAACTCTCAGCTATGTTTTGTCGTATTTTGCACAATAGTTGTATAATTAAGTTTGTATTTGATTTCTGTACCATGTATATGGAGACCCAAGATGGGTGATATATACCTGTTTTGGGGGCGTCACATTTTTCATTCATCATGATATATCCTTATTGTTTTATTTAAACTTGTTGAGCAAACTTGTTGCTCATCCTTGTTATATCATGAATTATATTGCAGTTAAGCCCGAGACCTCAGGAAAGGACAAGGGTAAAGGAAAGATGTAGGATAGTTGCGAGGAGCAAACTTTACCTTACGCCTAGTTTAAATTACTGTTATGTAATATGAACCCTAATGATATTTTTTTTTTGTTAATATGGAGTTTCCCAACCGCAGTCGGACTAAGTCTCCCCACCTCGGACCAGGCTTTGCGCATAGGCTCGGCCTAAGACATGGCTCTGACCAGAAATGTGCGATCCGTGGCCACACGGACCAGTTTTTAATTGGCCCTCACACTTGTTGCAGGCGGGGATCGATCCCAGGATGTCCTGGTTTACGATTCACCCCAGGTCGAAACATACCGCTGCTCCAAGTGTTGTGGTTGTAATGATTATTTTAGGTTATGTTTGTAAGATTGTATTAAGGTTATCGAATCTTTGGACTAGTAACACCTTTTGAATAAACGACGTACATTTATTATATTCTGCATTTTAGTTATCGTATGTTGTTAGAGGTGGATGTTTATATTTTATCATGATGACCGGACCGGGGTCAGAGGAATCAGATTCGGGGGTGTCACACGGGCAATGATGAGCGACGATCCATCTTGGCCAAGAAGGCACATGGACAAACGATGCACTGAAAGCCTTGCTTAGGAGATCGATCAGCAGATGATACTCCTTATCGGGTGAAACGAGGATGCGACCTCCAGCTACACCCGAAAGCAGAGGGTGCCGCCAGTGTGAGACCCCAAATTTTATGAATAAAGATTTAAATTTCTCAAAATATTTTTTTGAATATTATGGTGTGGATTTGATATAATGTTATAGTTGTGGGTAATATTTATAAATTTTGCAAAGTAAGCAAGTTGTTATAAAATATTCGATTGGTTGGGGAATATTCGTTTTAACAGGGAATATTCGTACGACTGCACAATAATTGGTGGACCCCACAACGGAAGTATTGTTGTAGTAAGAAAACGACAGAATTATCTTTTATTAAAAATAACAGCGAAAGTGTTACAGTTAAAACTGTTGAACTACCCGGTAGTAAAAGTAAAGTAATATGCATGGTTGCATAGTAGCACACGGTATTGGTTATTGATGCTTACGTGAGAAGTCACTCAGTTATACTCAATTATTGCTACAGTAATTGCTGCATCATATCTCTCATATTATTGATTCGATTATTGTCACAATATCATCTGCATAATATGATATATTATTAAATCAATAATTGAGACGACAAAGTTATTCATATTATTAAATTGTAATATTTACAATGTCTAGAAGTTCTGCAAGAGAGGTTTGGTCATCTAATTGAAGCTTAATAAGGAGAAATCCTTATCTGAAAGCCCCTGCTTCTGGGAATGACACGGTTGTTAAATATTGTGAGTTATAATATTAATGATGAATAAGTTCGTGTTGATTAAAGATGAAATTGATAGTTCCATTGTGTTTGGAATTATTAGTGTTAGTAGAAATCAACATTTATTTCGATATTAATTGATGTCCGGAAGTTATCTTTGACCCGGTCGGGTAATTAATCAGATAAATGAGCAATTAATTGCTATTAATTCACATGATTATAACTATTTATTCAAATGTGTGTACTATTGATTCACATTCTTGTACTATTAGGGGAGTTGGTGAAATATTGATAATACTTGCATGACTAAGTTAAAAATGGAGGTATATAGATGGAGGTACTATACTGTAATTCATATTTTTACATGATTATAACTATTGATTCACATTATTGAACTATTGATTCACATTATTTACTATTAGGGGAGGTGGTGAAAGTTTGATAATACTTGCAGGACTAAATTAAAAATGATGAAAAAGAGGAAGGTATTATACTGTAATATTTCGTGCCCCAAAACGTGTAATTATCGAAACTATATTTTCCTATAAATAGAAGCTCATTCTTCCTTCATTTCTCACCAATTCACTAAAGCTTTAGAGCAATTATTATAGAGAGAAATTATAGAGAGAAGAAGAAGAAAGTCTCGCTACCTCACTATTCTAATATCCAGCTTTCTTCTAAGGTAAGGGGTATTATTCTTTTGTATTCATGAAGAGAGTTATTTTCTTTCAATACTCATAAGAGTTGTTATTCCATTCTTTATTATTATGTTAGAATAACCTGTCTATGCGAAGTACCGCATACATGGTGAAATTCTTCTATTATTCCATTTTTTATTATTCTGTTGGAATAACTTTTATGCATGCGGTCTCTATCGCATGCACAGTGAATTCATTGTTATTTCATTCTTTATTATTATGGTGGAACATCCTGTCTGTGCGGATTACGCATGACCTAGATCCATTCTTTATTATTTTGTTGGAACATCCTATCTGTGCGGATTATGCATGACCTGGTTCCATTCTTTATTATTTTGTTAGAATATCCTATCTGTGTGGATTACGTATGACCTGGTTCCATTCTTTATTATTCTGTTGGAACATCCTGCATGCATGATTACGCATGACTTCGCTTCCATTATTTATTATTCATTGGGAATAACCTATCTCGCATGCGATCTATTGCATGCACGTGAATTCTTCATTTATTCCATTCTTTATAATTACATTGGAATAACTCGTCATGTGGATTACCGCATGCATGGTGAGTGATCCTTCGTACTCATTCCTTATTAAATTGTGGAAATGATCTGTCTATGTGGATTACCGCATGGCGGGCGAATTTTTTTTTTTTTTTAAAAAAAGTCTGACCAAGAGAGGAAAAATGCTCTCCCTTCTCTATAAAAATCCGTGTTTTTTATTTCCATACCCTTGATTTCAAGTCTGCCGTCCATTCCAATATTACTGTTACCTTTTTCTCAAACTTTTCTTTCCCTTTTTGGTTTCTTGCTTCCTCTACCTACTTTCTCCATCCCCACCTTTTTTTTCTATTTACTCCTTTATGCTATTCCTCATCCTTTCCGGCAGATCTCTCCCTTCAGCTCTGACCAACTCCCTTACTGGATCTTTATATCTCCCCTAATTCCTTCTTTAATCATGGTCGACCACTCGCACCTCTCAGCTGGAAACTCCATTAGCAGTCAATCTGGGGATTTGTTTGAGGAGTTTAGGATCTCTAACCCTAACTCTCCATCTCTTTCTACTCCACTAGTTCTTAGTAGTGATGACATGGGTGAATCCATTTTAACCCCTCCCTTTGGCAGTTAGTAAGAGTTCTGAGGAATCCTTCGTGTCGGAACAAGATCTGGACATCAACATTGGCCCTAATTTAGGAGCAAATGCAAAAGAAATATTTCTTGCTGCTCATCACTTTTCTCAAAAGGACAGGGATGAGGCTCTATTTGAGAGAAGGAAGAACCTCCAACTCATGAATTTTCTTGTTGCTCATGGTGTTTCTACTTCGGATGTCCAAAACTTTGTTTCTTCTGGGCAACTCTCAAATTTTGGTTCTGCGCGAAAGGTGCTTGAGGCAAGTCCCAAAAAGGCGGGTACCTCGGCTCCATCCCGCTCTGAGGGCATTTTGGTTCCGGTCACTTGTGTGGGAGATCCCTCTCCTTTGGTACGTGAGGCTCCACCGCGGGTTCCTACCCTCCCTGCTACCTCTCTGTTGTAGGTACAGTTCGATAAAAACATTTCAGGTTCAAACTCTAACTCTAATGTTAGCAGTTCTACTATTCCCCCTGTACCACTGTGAGACCCTAACGCCCATCAGTTAAATAGCCCCCCTAAGACTTGGAGTGTTGTGGTTACTACAAATTCTGGGAAATCCTCACGATCTCTCTCCTTCCACCCTCCTTCTATAGAAAATGGTAATATCCTCGTCCAACCTCCAGATGACATGCTCAAACGAGGTAACCAAATTTGGTCTTCTAGTTTAGTTGGCTATTTTCTTCACTCTTCACTTCCTTTCAAGGTGGTTGAGCCTATTGCTAGAAGGCTATGGGAAATCTGGGCCTCTCAAAAGTTTTTTTGCATAACAAAGGCTATTACATTTTTAAGTTCCACTCTAAATCTGATTGTGAAAATGTGCTTGCCTCGGGCCCATGGCATTTTGTTTCTAAAACCATTGTTCTTCAAAAATGGTAAGAAGGAGTTGAATTCTCAAAGTCTGATTGTGAAAAGTTTCCTATATGGGTCAAGCTCAGCCACATTCCACCATCATCTTTGGTGGGATGAGGGCATCGATTACATTGCCAGCATGCTATTGCAAGCCTTTGTTCTCTCGATGAAATGACCACAAAAAATGATTTCTTGATCTTTGCTCGTGTTTGCATTGAAGTTAATGCCTCCTCCACATTCCCTTCCACTGTCAATGTGGTTGTTCTAAATGAAGAGAAATCAAAGAAAATTTCAATTCCAGTCGAGGTTGAATACCAAAGCAGGCCCCCCTCATGCCTTACTTGTAAAGTGTTTGGTCACTCCCACCTAAAGTGCCCAAAATCCAATTTCCAGTGGGTGCCTAAAGTTCCTATTCCAGATGCCTCTCAAAAGCCTCTTGCGACTCCTATCACTACCGACTCTGGTCCTTCAAAGACAACTCGCCTTGACAACCAAAATGCTCGGATAACTGCCTCTGAGAGGAGTTAGATTGTGTATGGATCCTCTCATCTCCAGCTTCACCCATGGTCACCACCAATCCTTTTCTCCTATTGCTACTCCAAATTGGCTCTCGATTCAGACTAGGTCAAATTCAGAATCTCCTGCTTCAAACAATCCCCTTGTTGCTAAACTCAAAGCTATAGATGAAAAGGAAGGGATAGAACTGAAACACAAACAAATATCTGCGAATGACAATCCACAAGTTGCCAAGAAAAGGAAAGGGAAAGGGAAAGTTGGCACCCCCTCCTTAATTTTTTATGTTAGCTTCCTATAATGTTAGAGGTCTAAATAAAAAGCCTAAGTAGGCTTATGTTAAACAACTTATTGTAGATAATAATATCTCTATTGTTGGTTTGCTGGAAACTAGAGTTAAATCGCAAAAAGCATCCAACATATCCAGGAATATTTGCAGAAACTGGACCTGGGTTTTTAATTATGATTTTCACAGTAATGGTAGAATCTGGGTTGGATCGAATCCCACCTTTTGGCATGTGGATATCCTTTTTGTCTCCTCCCAACTGATTCATTATAAAGCTCAGCATATTGCTAGTAATAGTAGCTATGTTTATATTTCTTTTGTTTATGGGCTGAACACTTACATGGAAATGAGAGATCTCTCAACTCTCACTCCCTCTGACAACTGGTGCTTATTGGGGGATTTCAATGTCATAAAAGATCTTACAGAAACTAACCAAGAGGATGATATTTGGGACACTAGCATGGAGGACTTCAAGGAATGCATCCAATCTATTGGAGTTGATGACATCCGAGGTGTTGGGCCTTTATTTACTTGGTGGAACCGCCAAACATTCGTGCATGTTCATAAGAAACCGGACGAGGCCTTGGAAATCTTTGCTTGGTTGATGGGTCATGCGTGGGACTTTATGTTTTTTTTCTTGATTATTATTATCATGTTGTTTGGTTTTGGGAACTTGGGCATGGGAATTGGGCATGGGTGCTTTATTTTTGTTGTTTGGCCCAATCTTCTCTGGATTTCCTTTGCTTGTTTATGGAATTCATGCTTTCGTTGAAATGGTCCAGTTGGAATCTTGTTGCGCTTAACTTCCATTACTTGGCATGGCCGGGACCGCTTTTCCTTGACTTAATGATCTTGTACAATTGGCTTGTTTGTAGCTCCTTTATGCAATGAATGTTGTGGCTTCGGTTATGATTTGACCTTTTTCAGTTCTTGATGTAATTTGTATCTATGATAGTGGGTTGCTTATTGTTATTGCTTTGTTGGGCACTAAGCCTGTAATCTTTTATAGTCATGACATCATAGGGCTTGTCCTATGATGTTTATGCTATATTCTGATTGGGGTTCCCCATGAGGTGTTGTAATTTCCTCTTTTTTTTATACAACTTAAATTTAGCAACAAAAAAAAAGAAATGTTGCTTGGTTTACCTCTTTCCCTCAAGCCCAAATTTCCTATGCTCCTAGAGGACTGTCATACCATGCTTTGGTCCTGCTCAACATTGGTACTCATACCCCTCGGCCTAGAAAACTCATTCAATTCTTCAACCATATGTTGTTTCTTGATGGATTCAACGATCATGTGCTCTCTCTCGCTGGGGGCAACCTTCTTTTGGAAATCCTTTCTTTGTGTTCTTTGAGAAGTTAAAAGAACTAAGAAAGCTCTTGTTTCTCTTAATCTCTCTGCTGGGACCTCACCACCTCTATCAAACTTGCAAAAGCAAACCTTTATCATGTTCGAGACCATGCTTCAATCCAGGTCCCAGGACCCCATACTCCTTGAACAGGGAAAAAAGTAACATCCGACCCTTTGGGGTCTTTGGATAGGAGGAAACCCTTTTCCAATGTAAATCAAGAGCTACTTGGCTCTCCCTAGGTGACAGAAATTCAACCTTCTTCTCAAACATGATGAAAAGTAGATGGAATACAAACAAAATTCTATCAATTCAAAATGCAGATGGGAACATGGTTCATGGTCAGGAGGTTGTTGAATCGGTGGCTGTGGATCATTTTAAATACATGTTCTGTTCTTCTCTCGATCCTCCCTATTCCAGATTGGATGATTTTGGCTCCTATCCTCATAATCCGATTAGTTCAAAGACAATCTATCATGCTATATCTCACTTTGCTCTCGACTTGAAATTTTCAAGGTTCTAAACTCTATGAAAAGAAACAAAAGCTCGGGGTCTGCCAGTTTAATGTCAATTTTTCATCGTTTGGCATATTGTTGGGGAGGATTTCACACGGGCTATGCAAGATTTCTTTTATTCTTCAAAGATGCCAAAAGGGATTAATGCTACTTTGCAATTGCATTAGTTCCAAAATGTTCCAATCCTTCCTCAATGGTAGATTTCGGACCTATCAGCTTGTTGCAAGACCCTTTATAAATGCATTGCAAAACTTCTTTCTAACGCACTCAAAGAGGTGCTTTGCCATCTATTATTGATAAATCCTAATCGACCTTTGTTAAAGGTAGGAACATCAACAATAACATCCTTCTTGCTCAAGAACTCCTCGTAGGCTACCACGTAACCACCGCCCACCCAGATGTGCTTTAAAATTGATATCCTAAAACCATTGACATTGTCGGATGGGATTTCCTATTTGACACCTATCTTCTTTTCGGTTTCCCACTACCTTCATTAGATGGGTCAAAGAATGTGTCTCCACAACAATGTTCTCTATAAAGGTAAATGGTACTCTTGCTAGGTATTTTGCTAGCTCTCGTGGTCTCGCATAAGGTGATCCCTTATCACCCTACCTTTTGTTCTTGTCATGGAAATGCTATCCTTAAAACCGAATATGGGTGCACCTGAATCTGGATTTCAAATACCACTTTGAATACTAAGGAATGCAAGTCGACTCATCTTCTTTTTTTGCATATGATATTCTCATCTTTTGTATGCTATGCTATTTCCTTCTATCTCCATCATCAACTCTTGTATCCTTTCATTTTCCCTCTTCTCCAGTCCGATCCCTAATGTTCATAAAAGCCATTGCTTCCTTGCACACTCGCACCCTCCTACCTCACAGAGCATCCTATCTCTTCTTAATTTCCAATCTGGATCCTTGCCCACTAAATTTCTAGAGTACCCTCATTTCATCAAAGCTATCCTACCATGATTGCATCCTCTTATTCATAAGATCACTCTCCCAGCCTCTTCCCCGGCTACCAAAGTCTTATCTTATTCAGCAGATCGCAGTTGATTCAATCCATTCTCTTTCCATCCAATCTTATTGGAGCAACCACTTCATGCTTCCCCAAAGTCGTTCTCGATTTATCCAATCTATCTTTTGCAGATTCCTATGAAAGGGTTCATCTCTATCTATGCATGGACCTAAGTTTCTTGGTCTTCATCTCATTGCCTAAATCGAGGGAGGTCCGGGTAAAAACCTACTTGATTGGAACAAAGCCCAAATCATGCCGCACCTTCTACACATTGTCCAATTTCACCTTTCATTCTCTTTGGGCTTCTTGGGTAAAGTCTATCGTCTCTAAAGATAAATCCATCCGGCATATCCCTATCCCTAATGATTGCTCTTGCATCCGGAAACAAGTTCTAAAGATGAGACCTCTTGCTATCCAACATCTCAAATACTTGATTGGCAACCTGACAAAATATCAATTTTGGTATGATCCTTGGGTAAATGGCTCGGCTATAAACCCCACCCAACTTAATTTCTAATTCGCCTCCCTACCTCTGCAAAGGTCGGGCTTCTATTCTTTTGAACTCCTCATGGAACCTACCACGCAACCACCATGATGTAATCATGCTCATGACAACTTGAACAACTTCCCCTCCTTCTTCTTCTTCACGACTGCTTTTTTGGAACTCTATGGCTATAATCTGCAATAAAGCCAAACATATTTGGGAGAGCATCCAACTCTGAACAACCTATCACATGGCACACCATCCTTTGGAACAAACCGCATGTTCCTCGGTATTCTTTTTTTTTTTTTTGGTCAAGCATTCTCAAAAGGCTTCCCACAAATGACCGGACCAGACTTTATATTGGCGAACCTGAATTTGCCACCTATGCCAACAACATCCCGAAACATTCTATCATATGTTTTTTTTCGATTATGATTAATCCACCGTCATCATCCAATCGCTTCTAAGTCCGGGAAAATGGACTAACATACCACCGGACTGGGAAGATCTTATGGACTACATCACCTCATTCCAAGGCACAAAGCTTACAAAGAATATTATTTGCCTCTCGGTTGCTGTCTCTCTCTACAAAATATGGGAAGCTAGGTACTCAAAGTTTCACAAGAACACCATCATTCCTCCGCTTAGTCTTGCAAAAGATGTCATACATATTATTAAATCTAGACTCTCTACATGTAAATCTTTTATTAAAGCCACTTCTTTTTGTTTATTCTCATCAGAATCGCTTATGTAATTGCGGCAAGAAGATTTGGTTTTCTTTCAAGTTGAGATATATTCTCTCTTATAGTCCTTTCATCTATTGGCCTGTATAAATAGATGATTTTCCTATAACCTGGGGTATGTCCCTTAGCCTTTGTACATTTGGTTCCTTTTATGACATACAAAAATTTATTCTTGAACTTGTTTTATTGAATTATTATGTCATTGTCATCATCCTCATGCTTATATTGTGATGAAAGTCATCTTTGGCTTACGTGCATAGATATGGACTTGGTATGATTATGAGCAAGGATCATTCAGTATAATCATGACTTGTAACAATAAATGATGTGGTAAAAGTCCTCAGTAGCCTGTACTGCATTGATGGACAGTTTTTGGTATGATTATGTTCAGGGATTATTCGGTATAGTCATGACCATTGATCATTTAATGAATATCCTTGGCCCGTAGTGCAGGGATGACTCGATGATGTGGTTTATTTATTAAGCTGAGTCTCAGCGATAAAAATTGATGAAAACATTTTAAATCATAGAAGATAGTAGATATTATGCTCTACTTGACTCTTCTAATGTATTGCTTATTCCACTGAAGTTAAACTTGATGTCTATTGTATTTTATCAATTTAACATTGTTGAAGGCTAATGATAATTTATCCTGCTTTATCTTAGTCATAATATTTCTTATTGGGCTAGTTGAGCTCACCCTTTTGCTTTCATTGTTCTCTTCAGAAAATGAGAATATAGCTGGGACGAGTCGGGGATCGGAGTGACAATCCAGATGATAGCATTAGTAGTCCTCACTATTCTACGAAATAATGTGATAATAATTGTAATGAGGACACCATTGAGTGTGGATATTGTCTGAGATGACAATATTCTTGTTTAAACTCTCGGTACTATGTTTTGTCGTATTTTACACGAATCGTCAGTATAATTAAGTTGTATTTGAATTTATGTACCATGTATCCATGCGACTCAAGATGGGTGATGTATACCTATGTTGGGGCGTCACAGCTTGGTATCAAAGCTTAGGATATGATCCCGGGCCGATGTGAGATAAGAACTAGGAGGGAGAGACGGGGAATTACTTCGCTAGTATGACTTACCTAAGTTTATTTGGTATTGAATTGGTCGATCGTAGTATAGGGATAATATGTGATATGTTAATTAACCCTTGTTTTGTGACGTTGTTTGAAAATGGCATCCGAAAATGTTGAGATCAAAGAATGAAGCACATGAGACCGCTGAGTCACTAACGATCAATACCGTGATATAATGTGCAACAGAAAGACAATAATCCTCGGGTAAATAACAACACCGATCGATGATGAACGATGGGATGTTTAGAGGCTTTATGCAATTCATGCAACATCGGTAGAGAGACTCATGTTCAAAATGCGGTGGAAATAATGGCAACCCACTACCGGTCATCGCGCTAAGCGCTTCAAGGAACTAGGACCACCGTAGTTTTTGGAGAGCCAAAACCACTTAAGGCGCGAGACGTGGATAAAGCGGATCAACAAGATATTTGATGTCTTGGGATGCTCCGAGAGCAAAGGTTCCCTTTGCCACCTTCATGTTGCGGCGCAGCGTAGGTAGATTACCGGTGGGAATCAGAAAAGCGTACTCAACTCGCCGCCAGATCAAGATGTCTTGGGAGATGTTCCAAGAGCTGTTCAACGACAAGTACTTTCCCGAAAGTATTCGTCACATGAAGGAGGTGGAGTTTATCAAGTTGGAGCAAAACAATATGACCGTGTCGCAATACGAGGCTAAATTTACGGAGTTATCCCGGTTTGCATCCATTTGGTCGATAATGAGGAGTGAATTACGCGAATATTTCTAAGAGGTTTGAAACCCGATATACGTCAATACCTCATTTCTCACAAACTTTTTTTATATTCAGATGTTTGAATAGGGCTCAGTTATTGTAGCGCGATAATGAGTCGATAATACCAGTGGTAGTAGTCATCGAAGCGGTGACAACAAACGTGGAGGGAATCAACATGCCAGTAATGGTAATCACTTTGGTGATAATCATAGCCAAGATAATAGGAGTGGAAATTTCAAGAAGAGAAGGTTCAACAACGATGGAAAGACAGCAGTACCAACACCCGTTTTCAAGGAAGGAGAACGACCACCAATTGTATGCTTCAAATGCGAGGGAGGGACATATCGGTCCAAATCATGACGCAAATTCAAAGCATGTTACAATTATGGAAAAGAAGGTCACCTAACCCAATTTTTTCGTGCACCAAAGTCAAGTCCAGCTGGGACGGTGGCACCAAAGGTGGATACGGACAAAACAAAGTCAGCGGTTTCAGGAAGAGCGTTTTTTGTGACTTCTCAAAAAGCGAGTAACCCGAACGAAGTTAGCACGGGTTAGTTAATTATAAATTCTTGCGAAGTCTATGCATTATTAGATACCAGTTTTACCCATTCTTTTATCTCTCTTGCTTGCGCTTAACGTTTAAATTTGACCTCAGAGAAATTAGACTTTGACTTATCGGTTGAAACTCCGTTAGGAGAAACCTTCGTTACCTCCACTGTTTATAAATCTTGCTGATTCAAATCGACACTTTCACGTTACCTGTCGATCGTATCTCTTTGAAAATACATGCCTTTGATGTAATTTTAGGAATGGATTGGTTAACTACTCATCATGCTTTTTGTAAGGTTGTTAGCTTTCATATTCCTAACCAACCTGTTATGCGAATTCAAGCAACCAAACCACCAAAGTTAATCACTGTTATGTTAAGCCATAAATAAAGAGCCCCGGTCCTTTCGTTGTTGACTTCCTTGTGTGGAGTGCACCGAAGCCAAACTTTTCGTAGGGACATTATGAATAACGGTGGCAAGTTGATAGATATCAATGTGATATGTTATCCAAGTCATAGATAAGGGTCACAGTTTTGAATGATATTTCTATTGTTAATAAATTTCCTGACGTATTCCTGAAGACTTCTTAGCTTACCCCTAGAGCGTGAAATTAAATTTTGTATTGACCCCAGTACAAAACCCATTTCTAAACCCTCAAATATTTCTTTACCTAAAATGATCGTATAATGTGCCAAAGACATTGGCTCGAGCTGTTGAAGATTACGACTATACCATTCAATATCATTGTGGAAGAGCGAACGTGGTAGCTGACGCGTTGAGTAGAAGATCGATCGTGCTCGTTTAGTGCGATGTTGTTAACACAAAAACCCATTTCGTATAACTTACAAATGATGAAGATAGAGTTAAAGACTCTAGAGACCCACGTGAAGATAACAAATATACGAGTAAAATCGACTTTAATTGATAAAGTTAAAGCCGCTCAAGCTACACACCCGAATATGATGAATGTGAAGAAGAAGGTTAAAGAAGGCGTTATCTCAATCCTCGATTTAATTGGCCCATTTGAAATCCTCGATCGAGTAGGAACTGTGGCCTATAGACTCGTTTTACCGCCAAGTATGTCGCGTGTTCATAACATTTTTCATGTATCGTTGTTAGTAAGAACTTACTCTTGGGGGACTTTGTGTTAGTTTGTAATATTCATGAACGTAATTAAATTGCATAAAAATGCGGAAACGTGTAAAATCAGAGTTTAAAAAATTTACAAACCATATACCCGGATCACCCTTTATGCACAATTATTAATTAAACGAAAAGATAAAGAATAAAATCATACCCTTGAAGATCGAGCTTCCTCAGGTACAAGTTCACCTCCAAATCCTTTCGCGTTCAACTTGAATCCAACGGGTTTGGTTCCTTCCTTTGGTTCAAGATAACGCTTTACCTTAAAGTGGATTTTTCTGTCAAGTCTTATTTTATTTAATTATATGTATTTCGACTCTTAAATGCACAACTCCAAATAATGCAAATTAGAAACTCCTTTCTAATTTCATTCTGCCTTGGCTAAGGACTACTGGGGGTTGTCATTTATCGAATCACATAGGACATTTCTCTTCTTTTAATAGAAGTGGTAGATTCTTTATTGATCATACATTATCTCCATGTACAACTTATTATACCCAAGCATACCCTTTGATATACCCTAAGGGTCTTAAGGAATAAGTCAAAGTATAACTCATCATACACAAGATACTATGATGATCTCAAGTCCAATGATCACTTGTACTACTATCACTACAGGAATTCCTATTGATAGGCAAGTAAAACTCCATTAGGTATTCCTTAGCGAGCCACGTTCAGTGAACTTATTCTCTAATAATCACCTACATACTTGCTTTAGTGTCTCCACACAAATGATCATGAGATCAATCATCCTCATCCAATGAGCAAGCAACGTATGTACCAATCTATCCTGGATTCACTAATCCCCAATTTAGTAATCCAATGATTGGGAACTATTTTAGTTTTAAGCTTTCTAAGGAATTTAGATCTCATTAGAATGATCATCATCATTATTCTAAAAGCATTGCTTAAAACTATGGGTTTATCACATATTATAAAATAGCATCATGTAGATAATTAAAAGCCTTTAATAAATTAATAATTTTATTAATAAATGAATAAGATTGTTACAAAGTATATGCTTTATCATCAAACATGATTGGCTTGTGTGTGCATACTACTTTCAATCTCCCACTTGCACTAAAGCCAATCGCCATCAGATCTTATACTCTTCTTCTCTAGTGACGATTATCCTGCCGTTGGATAAGCTTTAGTTAATGGATATGTAATGTTGTTCTTGAGAGTCCACCATCTCTATAGTGATTTCCCATCTTTCAATGATTCTTATAATCAAATGAAAGTGCCACAACACATGTTTAGATCCAAGATGAGACTTAGAACTATTCCTAGTTCAGAATGAACTTTTGATCCAAACAATCAACTTGCGACTTCATTTATAGCTATTTACTTTGTCTTTATCACTAAACCAACAACTCTTTCTTTGTTTGGAACCTTTCCAATTCAACGCACCAATTGCTCAAGATAACTCTTTACCTTAAAGTGGATTTTTCTCGTCATCTTGGTCTCATCTCAAAACTTGAGTCCGTTAAGCCCTCTAGTTTTAATTTAGACCCACCATGAATATGATCACATCCTTAGTGCCGGTTAAGCACTTTAAGATGTTTTTCACTAACTCATAGTGAACTTCTCCATAATATGACTGATCAACATCAGGTCTCGTACATTTCATTGCATACATGATTGTTACTCATGCGACCTCTCTTTTCAGGAGTCTGTGGGGACTATAAAGAGAGATACACTCCATAGCTTATCAACATGAGACATCTCTTGGAGTTTGCCATGCTAAACGACTTTAGCATCAAATGAATATACATTCCTTGGGTTAAGTCGAGCATCCTCTTGAATCTATCTATATAGATTTTATCCCCAATTAAGATACTCTTCCAAATCATTCATGGAGTAATATTTAGACAACTTTATCTTTACTGATTGTAGCATTGGTATGTTATTCCTCATCCGTAGTATATCAACATATAATATTAGGAATGTCACGACGCCCCAATCGACCCTTTTGTACACACTAGGTTCATTCTTATTTTGATAAAATCAAACTCTTTTGATTATTTCATCAAAATGAATGTTCCATTTTGAGAGTGTCAATAACTCTTACCTCATCATGATGTAATCGGATCATCATCTTCTATGATGTGTACCTCATCATCATCATCTATGATGAATTCATACCTCCTAGGTATCTTGGTGCACTATTCCGTAATTACGATTCAGTTGTGGTATAATAGGTCTATCTACAGGTTCCTCTTATTTGATTTATAGTATTTTGTGGTTCTTGAACTCTTCAAGATCTATTATCCTCCCACTAGCCCCTTTTAATGATAAACACTTTTATCTTAGAAGGAAGCGTGTTTAACAACAAACACCTTTCGCTAAGTAGGATTATAGAACATATACCCTAAACTTACTTTAGGATGTCCCACAAATCGACATTTGTCAAATCTTGTCCCAAGCTTATCCTTTGAAACCTTTTCACATAAGTTGGACAACCCTTTATCTTAACATACTTAAGATTAGGAATCCTCCCTATCCATAACTTTTATGGAGTCTTGGGACTGGATTTTGAGGTTACCTTTTTCGTAGATATGCAGCCATTTCTAGGACATGATCCTAGAAGGATACTAGAATGTCGGTAAAATCATTATGGACCGTACCATATCCAACAAGGTATGATTTTTCCTTTCAGATACATCAATCAATTATTGCGTATCAGGATGTGTCCATTATGAGAAAACCATTTGAGATGATCCAGAAACTTATTGCACAAGTATTTATTCCTTGATCTAATCAAAGAATCTTAATACTTTGCCAATTTGTTTCACTTCTGAATTCTTTGAACCTTTCAAATAATTCATACTTGTATTTCAAAGAAATACACACATTCAACTCTTTGAATGATCATCTCCTTTTCTTATACTAATTTGTTCAATATGCAAAATTATTTTCATGTAAGTCAAGTATACAAAATTTATTAAGTAATACTCAGATTCTATACAAAACATTATTATTATAAATAGAACAACAATTGTTCTTAATTATAATACCAAAGATTTCATTGTCCAACAATAAAATGGAAATAATATTTTAACAAGAACTGGAATATAATAACAACTTATTTACTTAATAGATTTGCCCAGTAGGCATTGCTAAACTATAAGTTTCTATAGCTAATGCAAGAACCTTTGCTTCATTTTCCACACATAGGATTACTTATCTTTGTTTAACTTTCTACTTTCGCTTGGTCCTTCATAAATCTATATTTATGTTAACCAAAGCTCGGTATCAATACCCAAGTAGAACCTCGACTTAAAGAAAAAATTATTTTAAATCATGAACAAATTTGTATTTGTAACCAAAACTTCACTAAGCTTCTTTGGTTAGCCTCTGCGAAGATGCTTCTTGCGCTTACTTTACAAATGTCCGAGCTTATTGCGTGGAAGCAAACTCCTTTCTTTGCTATCCGTGACGCTTTTGTTCTTATTATCCTTTGTTTTGCCTTTCTATATACCTTCTTTGAATCGTTCTTCTTTTCAGAAGATCCTTTGGCCCCTACCAGTAAGACTTGATCTTTCTTGGTTGCAAAGTGACTCTCAACATTTTTTAATATGTTAAGCAAATTAGCGAGGCTGATATCTAGCTTGTTCATATGAAAAATTCACAACAATTGTGAAAGGAGTCCGGGAGTGAGTGCAAGATCAAATCTTGGCTCAACTCTCCATCCATGACAAAACCAGTTGTCCTAATTGATCAATCAAATTGATTATGTTAAGAACTTTTGTCTGTATTATAGTGCCATTAGCCATTCTAGATCTAAGAGCTCCTTAGATATCTAATATCTATCACCCTACTTTCCTCACCATCAACTACTTGATGTGCGGGAATATAGTAGGAGCATCCATAGTTTCATCTTGTCGACGCTAAAGCTCAAGTACTCATGGATGCGAGCATGATGCATTGAGCCCACCGCATGCATCATCTTGCCATTTTCTAAAAGTAGCAATCTCTTCCTCGGAGGCATTATGCTGCAACCATTGCGGATATAGGCGTATTAAGGACATAAGATAGCTTTTTCACTATGAGAACTATTCTCAAATTCCTTAACCAATCCGCTTAATTTGGTCTCAGTTAATTTAGCATCTAATATGCTTCATGAGGATAGTAATTTTAGACATTGTAAAATTTCGTAAATGAATTTGTAATTAACAACATTTTAACATACATTCTTTTATTAATTACCAAAATAATTTAGGTCTTGTTTTAAATTGGCATCTCCCACTATTTTCTTCAAACTATATTACCCTCACTTATATAGTTCGGCAAAATCTAATTAAAGATTTGCTAGTGAGAATAAGGATCCCATTTCAAATGTATATAGCCTTGTGGTGACACAACAAACTATATATAAATAAATAGGTAGACAACTTTTGTCAATTACATCAACTATGCAACTCCTTTTCTTTTACCTCTTATATTATTTTGATCAAGTGGTGGCACATCCGAATCAAAATTATCCAAGTTAAGTCCGACCTAGCACTCCATTTATTCAAAAAAGAAAAATATGATCCTTGTGGTGACACAACAAAACAATATTGTTCAATTTTCTTTATAAGCATCAAATGTGATAAATTAACATCTTAAATACTTAATACTTGCCTTGTGGTGACACAACAAACTCATATTAAATATTTAATACTCTATTAATTTTATCATGCTAGAAGGCTTACGCTCGATATTCCAAATATCTTTGAACGTTTAGGACTTAATATAAAAAAATTGAGGGTTTGTTATTAATTTGTCTCATCTTGTTTAGCGCATTTTTACATATATATATAAAAATACGCGTCGTATTAATAAACATGCGAAGCATGTTTGCATAATATATAATATATATAGTATAAGCTTGCATATAGAATACTATATTCTACCCTTGGATTGATTATGGACTTTTATTCTAGTTTGGTTCACTAGAGCCACCAAGTGAACCAAAAGGTCAAACCCTAGGGGTGCGAAGAAATAATATTTAAATATAACTATTACATTTAAACTCTGCTCCATTACAAATCGGGTCTTCAAGCGCTCGTGTTCCTTGATCTCCAATTTTTCAAAATTAATTCTAACTATTCCTATTACAAAACTATTTAAAATAAATAGAAACATTGATCGTGATCGAGGGAAGTACATAGGAGAGGGAATAGAATTTACATTAAGAAAAATTAGAGAAGACGAGGCACGCAGAATTCCCATTTAATAAAACCCATACATTCATGCATCCAACTAAAATAAAATCCAATCATATTGGTCAATAGTCCATAATCAATCCCATTTATTATCATACACATCATCATAAGCATCAATAAATAACATTCATCTTATGAATAATAAATATTTAATATATATATATATATATTGATATCATTTAATGGGCAAATTTAGTTAAGTATAAAATCTAATTTTGAATTAAAATAAACTCCTTTATTTTAATCCAAATTTAAATCAAAATAAAACTATTTTATTTTAATTTATCTAATTTTGAATAAAATAAACTATTTTATTTTAATCAAAAATTTTAATCAAAATAAACTCCTTTATTTTAATTAATTATGGAATCCAATTCCATGTAAAAAAAAAATAAACTCCTTTATTAAAGGAAACACAGATTCTCTTTCCTATTCATAAATAAACTCCTTTATTTTGAATAATATGAAATCTTATTTCATATCTAAAAAACTTCTTTATTTAAGAAAATTAGGATTCTCTTTCCTATTCACAAATAAACTCCTTTATTTTGAATAATATGAAATCTTATTTCATATCTAAATAAACTCCTTTATTTAAGGAAACATATAATCCAATTTCAACTCCAATTAGTTATCATGGAATCCAATTCCAACTCTAATTAGTTAAGATGAAATTTAATTTTAAAATTAAAATAAACTTTTTATTTTAATTATAAAATTATTAAAATATATATTACGGTAATATATATATTATATATGTAACAACGAAATCATGAGACCATGTAACTTTTACATATTTTTAAAAAGGCGTGAAACAAAGAATATATATATAGTAATCATATATATGCCCAAGCAATTCAAGTAATCAAATTTCTTGAATCTCCTGGCCACGTGATTAACAGGAAAGTGGGAAGCAAATATGATAACTTGATAATATAATTTATAACTATATTAAACGTAAAACAATATATATATATATATATATATATATATTGATTGTTCCTTCATCATGATTCCAACAGATTATATATATATATATATATATATAGTATATCACCTGTTCTTCCTTGTTCACAAAAATCGAGATGTAACCATAAAAGGAGCACTCTGATTTTAATTAAAAAAAAGTTTTCCAAAACATTTTTCTAATTTTTTTTTTTTCATAAATAAATTTTATACAATAAAATTATGCCCAATTAAATTGTTCTAAACACATATCAATATACATATCAAATTTGAACAATTAATAATTTGCATAAAGGTTTGGCTCTGATACCACTGTTAGTTTGTAATATTCATGAACGCAATCAAATTGCATAAAAATGCGGAAACGTGTAAAATCAGAGTTTAAAAAATTTACAAACCATATACCCGGATCACCCTTTATGCACAATTATTAATTAAACGAAAAGATAAAGAATAAAATCATACCCTTGAAGATCGAGCTTCCTCGCATGAGTTCACCTCCAAATCCTTTCGCGTTCAACTTGAATCCACCGGGTTTGGTTCCTTCCTTCGATCAACGTTAGCCACCCAAGTGTTTGGCCTCAGAGGTGATCCACCAAGGAATAATAAAGATTCAAGAAAATGGGTGGTTGGCTTAACCCTAGTTTTTCTATCTCTATAGAAAAAGAGCGTACTCTCCAACAAATTGGAATAACGTATGTTGTAAAAGTCAACAACCACATCACCCATAATAAGACTCCTCTTATTTATAGATGTGGGCAACCCACCTTAACAATTAAGGAATTGGATTTTATTTAATTAATTAAATTCTTTTAATTAATTAAGCTCCCTAATCTTATTAGGGATAATTATTTAAACTCCTTTAACTAATTTTCCTTCCTAATCCAATTAGGAATAAATGAGAGTACTTATATTAAATTAATTCCTAAACTCTTTTTGAAATTAAAATAATAATAATAATTGTAATAATATTAATAAGACTCTCTTATTAATTTATATTTAATATTTCTAAAATATTAAATAATAAATATTAAGCTATTTAATTTATTTTATCACCATAGATTAAATTAAATATACATAACATATTATTACGATTATGCCATTAACTTCTTAAATAATTATTCTTCCTTTTATGGTGTGACCCTTTAGGTTCTCCATATTAAACCTATTGTGAATAAATCAATTAGAATAATTCTAATCTTATTTAAATAAATAAATTAAACAATTAATTTATTTAAATAAATAATATTTATTCTACAATAGGATAAGTCTCCTAGCGATCAACGACTTTCCGGATAATATAGATTTCAACATTAATCATTAAAGAACCTTTGAGTAAATAGTTACCGTGACAATTCAATCCTTCCACCATACAATGTCCCAATTAAATATAAGACATGGAATTCACCACAAGTCTTATTTTATTTAATTATATGTATTTCGACTCTTAAATGCACAACTCCAAATAATGCAAATTAGAAACTCCTTTCTAATTTCATTCGCTTAACCAAGGACTCTTTGGGTTGTCATTTATCGAATCACATAGACATTTCTCTTTTTAATAGTAGTGGTAGATTCTTTATCGATCATACATTATCTCCATGTACAACTTATTATACCCAAGCATACCCTTTGATATACCCTAAGGGTCTTAAGGAATAAGTCAAAGTATAACTCATCATACACAAGATACTATGATGATCTCAAGTCCAATGATCACTTGTACTACTATCACTACAGAATTCCTATCGACAGCAAGTAAAACTCCATTAGGTATTCCTTAGCGAGCCACGCTCAATGAACTTATTCTCTAAAAGCACCTACATACTTGCTTTAGTGTCTCCACACAAAAATGATCATGAGATCAATCATCCTCATCCAATGAGCAAAGCAACGTATGTACCAATCTATCCTGGATTCACTAATCCCCAATTTAGTAATCCAATGATTGGGAACTATTTTAGTTTTAAGCTTTCTAAGAATTTAGATCTCATTAGAATGATCATCATCATTATTCTAAAAGCATTGCTTAAAACTATGGGTTTATTACATATTATAAAACAAAGATCATGTAGATAATTAAAAGCCTTTAATAAATTAATACTTTTATTAATAAATGAATAAGATTGTTACAAAGTATATGCTTTATCATCAAACATGATTGGCTTGTGTGCATACTACTTTCACTTTGGAGCCAAATTTTGGAATAATTAATGAATCTAAAAAATTATGAAATCATGGGGGTTTTATAGAGCATGTTACAAGCTTTCCATAGCCTCAAAAACAGACTAATTTCGATAACGGATGAAGAAGTTATGAAGATTTGAAGTATGTATGTCAAAAGTTACAAAATCTGGAAAATATGAGTTAAGTGCCAAAGGTCGAGCGCTTAGGCACTAGGCTCGGCGCTTAGAATCTGTTCTTGGGTGCATAGGCGCTTGCCCAAGGCCAAATTTGGGCGCCTAGGCGCTGGTCAAGTGTTAAGCCAAAATCTGTCCGGACGTCCTTTAGTAAATTGGGCATAACTTTTTCATACAAACTACGATTGAGGTGTTCAGGATGATTTAGAAAGATAACGAGTAGACCTAAAACTTTCATTCTTTATATTTTGAGATTTGAGGTCAGTATCAAGGCCTAAAATGGCTATTTTAGGGACTGATGTGCATTTAGAGGCAATCAGAGGACATCGGGCATGCACGTATGCAACGTGTACTATTTTCGACGATAAAGGTATTCAATGTATCCTCACCTCTTCGGCATATTAGGTACGTACGTAAATTTTGAGGGCAAAATTTCATAAGGAGGGGAGATTGTGAGACCCCAAATTTTATGAATAAATATTTAAATTTTTCGAAATATTTTTTTGAATATTATGGTGTGGATTTGATATAATGTTATAGTTGTGGGTAATATTTATAAATTTTGAAAAGTAAGCAAGTTGTTATAAAATAATCGATTGGTCGGGGAATATTCGTTTTAACAGGGAATATTCGTACGACGGCACAATCATTGGTGGACCCCACAATGGAAGTATTGTCGTAGTAAGAAAACGACAGAATTATCTTTTATTAAAAATAACAGCGAAAGTGTTATCGTTAAAACTATTGAACTACCCGGTAGTAAAAGTACGAAGAATAATGTCGTGGTCGTGATGCGTAGTAGCACATGGTATTGGTTATTGATGCTTACGTGAGAAGTCACCGCTTATACTCAATTATTGCTACGATAATTGCGCATCATATCTCTCATATTATTGATTCAATTATTGTCACAGTATTATCTGCATAATATGATATAATATTAAATCAATAATTGAGACGACAAAGTTATTCATATTATTCAATTATAATATTTACAATGTCTAGAAGTTCTGTCAAGGAGAGGTTTGGTCATCTAATTGCGCGCCAATAAGGAGAAATCCTTATCGGAAAGCCCCCACTTTCCTGGGAACGACCTGGTTGTTAAATATTGTAAGTTATAATATTAATGATGAATAAATTCGTCTTGATTAAAGATGAAATTGATAGTTCCATTGTGTTGAAATTATTAGTGTTAGTAGAAATCAACATTTATTTCGATATTAATTGATGTCTGGAAGTTATACTGACCAGTCGGGTAATTAATCGGATAAATGAGCAATTAATTGCTATTAATTCACATGATTATAACTATTTGTTCACATGTGTGTACTATTGATTCACATTCTTGTACTATTAGGGGAGTTGGTGAAAGATTGATAGTACTTGCATGACTAAGTTAAAAATGGAGGTATAGATGGAGGTACTATACTGTAATTCATATTTTCACATGATTATAACTATTGATTCACATGATTGAACTATTGATTCACATTATTTACTATTAGGGGAGCTGGTACAAGTTTGATAATACTTGCAGGACTAAATTAAAAATGAAGAAAAAGAGGAAGGTATTATACTGTAATATTTCGAGCCCCAAAACGTGCAATTATCGAAACTATATTTTCCTATAAATAGAAGATCATTCTTCCTTCATTTCTCACTAATTCACTAAAGCTTTAGAGCAATTATTATAGAGAGAAATTATAGAGAGAAAGAAAAAGAAAAGTCTGCTACCTCACTATTCCAATATCTAGTTTCTTCTATGGTAAGGGGTATTATTCTTTCGTATTCATGAAGAGAGTTATATTCTTTCAATACTCGTAAGAGTTGTTATTCTATTCTTTATTATTATGTTGAATAACTCGCCTATGCGTGGCAATACCGCATACATGGTGAAATTCTTTTGTTATTCCATTCTTTATTATTCTGTTGGAATAACCTGTCTGTGTGGTCTATCGCATGCCTGGTGAATTATATTGTTATTCTATTCTTTATTATTCTGTTGGAACATCCTATCTATGTGGATTACGCATGACCTGGTTCCATTCTTTATTATTCTGTTAGAACATCCTGTCTGTGCGGATTACGCATGACCTGGTTCCATTCTTTATTATTCTGTTGGGAATAACCCGTCTGTGCGGTCTATCGCATGCCTGATGAATTCTTCTGTTATTCCATTCTTTATAATTCTGTTGGAATAACCTGTCTATGTGGATTACCGCATGCATGGTGAATGATCCTTTGTACTCATTCCTTATTAAATTATGGAAATGATCTGTCTATGTGGATTACCGCATAGCGGCGAAAATCTATTTGCAGTTTCATATATTTTATTATACTTAGTTGGTTATAGTTTTGGCTTCTATACTCCATGAAATTAGTAGAATATCCTGGATATTTGCGCTTCATCCAGTATCTTTTCATGGGAATATTCTTCTGAGCATTCTTGAATTTTACTCCACAAAGCAGTATCATGTTTACAATTTGGAAGTAATTGATTTCAGGATAAATTAACTTATAAATCTTTAAAATTTATTCTTGAACTTGTTTTATTGAATTATTATGTCATTGTCATCATCCTCATGCTTATATTGTGATGAAAGTCATCTTTGGCTTACGTGGATAGATGGACTTGGTATGATTATGACCATGGATCATTCGGTATAATCATGACCTATAATGTTATAAATGATGTGGTAAATGTCCTCAGTGGCCTGTAGTGCATTGATGGACAGTTTTTGGTATGATTATGACCAGGGATTATTTAGTATAGTCATGACCATTGATGATTTAATGAATATCCTTGGACCATAGTGCAGGGATGACTCGATGATGTGGTTTATTTATTAAGCCGAGTCTCAGCGATAAAAATTGATGAAAACATTTTAAATCATAGAAGATAGTAGATATTATGCTCTACTTGACTCTTCTAACTGATTGTTTATTCCGCTGCAGTTGAACTTGATGTCTATTGTATTTTATCAGTTTAACATTGAGGCTAATGATAATTTATCCTGCATTATCTTAGTCATAATATTTCTTACTTGGCTAGTTGAGCTCACCCTTTTGCTTTCATTGTTCTCTTCAGGAAATGAGAATATAGCTGGGACGAGTCGGGGATCGGAGTGACGGTCCAGATGATAGCTTTAGTAGTCCTCACTATTCTACGGAATAATGTGATAATAATTATAATGAGGACACCAATGAGTGTGGATATTGTTTAGATGACAATATTCTTATTTAAACTCTCAGCTATGTTTTTTCGTATTTTACATGACTATTGTATAATTAAGTTGTATTTGAATTTATGTTCCATGTATCTGGCGACTCAAGATGGGGGATGTATACCTATGTTCGGGGCGTCACAGCCAGAGGCTCGGTCGAGAACATATCATCTGGACGAGTCTCGGCGAGCCGAGAGTAGGCTTCTGAACTGGTCCCATGACAGGAGTAGGTGTAGAAGCAGATCCACGGATCGTTCGCCCAAAAATCGATCGAGGACATATCATCCGGACGGTTCTTGGTGGAATGAAAACAAGAATCAAAGCCGCTTTGGAGCAGCCAACTCAGAGGGCAAAGGAAGGGCAAATAGAAGAGAACTAGAACCCTCTTCCAATCAGAGAAGGTGGGGCCAGGTCACACTTCCAGAAACTGATGGGGTAGAGGCACTAGCCAAAAAACTAGAGGAAAATTTAGAAGAAGTTGGCAGAAGTCAAATAAGCAAAGTAAGTTCGGCTAAAAAATAATCGCCCTTTTCTCCAGAAATTATCCGAGAGAAGGCAGACCCGAGCAAAAAACTCCCCTATATAGAAAGATATGACGGTTCGGGAGATCTTTATGAATATAGCCTGACATAAGATCGGTTGATGGGTTATTATGACTACTCGAATGCTGCAAAGTGTCATACGTTCATGACAACTCTAAGAAGGGACGCCAGACAGTGGATCACTCTGGCGCCGAACTTAATCTCCTCGTGGGAAGAGTTGTGCGACAAATTTCACACTTAGTTCGGCAATAATAAAAGTAGGGGAAAGCCAACTGGATCGTTTTCCTAGGTTTGATAATATTCAAATGAGACCTTAGGCTAATATGTGAAGCGGTTCAGCGAAGCGATCGGCCAGGTTACGGACCTGAACGACCTTCAGGTAGTGGGATTATTTCAGAATGGGTTGGACCTTGGTCGGAAAAGCTAGTGAAGAAATTAATGTTCAACACCCGAAGAGCTTGGCAGAAGCTTTTGAAAAAGCTGAAGGCTTCATAGTGGTGGAAGAGGCAATGAGTAGTTTGAAGCATGGTCTTTCGGAGAAACCAAAAGAAAAAGACAAGAGCAGTTACAGGGGGGTGGAAATAACAAGAGATCAGACGGGTACTAGAGAAATCTCAACATTGACAAACCAGGTTCGGGATCGAGCTGTCCTCCTTACCCGAAGGCTACTGTCAACAAAATTTACACTAAGCTGAACACTGATCGGGCTACCATCCTGGAGAGCATCAGAGATAAACCTTATTTCGAGCCATCAAAGGACAACATAAAGGCAGGTAAAGGGAACTTGAGAAAGTATTGCAATTACCATGGGGTCGCCGAACACTCCACCAACACATGTTGGGGCCTCATGAACTTAATCGAGAAGAATGTACAAAACGGGACATTGGTAGAGTATGTGGTGGGTCGGGAGACTTTGGGAGCACGACAACCCAATAATCCCCCAATGCCGAACCAAACTACCCAACTACAACAACAGGATTAGGTCCAGGTAGTTCGCCAGGTAGTAGATGTGATTACAGGGGGATCAGTAGGAAAAGTCACTAGCAAGAAGCGGCGAGGGTTTTTGGATGTGGTGATGTCAGTGTATGAATAGCCGGCTTAATAGGAAATGTGACACTCCCAAAATAGGTCCACACAACCCATTTTAGGTTTCCAAATACACTATTGAATCCAAATACAAACTTCATTTATTCAACTATTAACTGTCGTGTAAAATACGACAAAATATAAGCTGTGAGTTTTAATACAAATATTGTCTCGTAGACAATATCCAAACTCAGATAAAATTCTCATTACAATTATTGTCACACTATTTTATAGAGTAGTGAGGAATACTATAGTAACCATTATGGACCATTACTCCACTCCCCGACTAGACCCTGTTACATTCTCGCCTCCTGAGAATAACAATGGAACCAAAAGAAAAAGGGTAAGCTCAACTAGCCCAGTATGAATATTATGACTAAGATAATGAAGAAAAAATTGTCCTTAGTCCTCAACAGTGAAAAATCTGATAGAATACAATAGACAACAAGTTTTAGATTAACAACAGCAGCGGAAATAACAATCCATTAGAAGAGTCAAATAGAGCATGATGTCTACTATCTTCTATGATTTAAAAGTCCATCATCAATATTTGATCCCTGTAATACCAATCAATAATCATTTCAGATCAACAAATTATCCATGCACTATGGGCCAAGGATATTCGTATGTATCACCAGTGGTTATGATCATGCAAAACAACTGTCCATCTATGCACTACGAGCCAAAGAGGACTTTCACCACAACCTTTGTCTGTAACATTATAGGTCATGATTATACCAATACATAATTCCTGGTTATAATCATACCAATCAACAATCCATCTATGCACTATGGGCCAATGATGACTTTCACCACATGCTCCCACCTAATTTTCCCGTCCCCCTCCAAATTTTCTCTTCAGTCTTTTCTCTTACTCTCCCCAGCTCTCCCTCACCTACTTTCCCCGATTTTTTTCCTTTCCTTTTCTGTCTTCTGTCTCCCCCGTTCTTCACCTTTGCTTTCTCCCTATTCCTCCGTGCTTTCTGTTCTGCTCCCGTATTCCCCTTCTCTCCTTTGACCTTCGATCTTTAGAGGTCATGGTAGACCATCTTCATCTCTCCGATGGAAACTCTGAGTCTGGCTAATCTAGTGACCTCTTTACTGAATTTGGCGTGTCAAAGCCTAATTCCCCCTTAGACTCTGTAGCTATGGTGGAATCTGAGCCTAACCCCTCAAATTTCTCAATTAACTCTGATGAATCTAATGCTTTTGATGCTCAACTAGGGGCGAGCTTCGGCCCAGCCTACACTTTGGAAGCTTAAGATATTTTTAAAGCTGCTCATTTTTTCTCTAGTAAAGATCGTGAGGAAGCCCTTGCTAAAAGGAGGAAGAATGCTAAGCTAATGGAATATATCTCCGCATTGGGCCTTCCTCTGGATGATGTTAATAACCTTTCCTCTATAGGGACTTCTGCTGCGCTAGAAAAAGCTCGTAAGGTGTTAGACTCGAGCCCTATGTTTGGACGGAGCTCTCCCAAGGCAGCATCCAATCCTCCCCTTGTTCCCCTCGCCCCCTCTTCTGGTAGTTTTCCAGTGTCTGAGACATCCTTTCCCCCCTCTTGTCCGGGAGAAAGTCGATAACCTGTCCATTCCCCCTAAATCATGGAGCTCGGTTGTCATTGAGAAGAATCTGGGTCTGAGCTTCTTCCCGTGATGCCCCCAAATTCTAACCTCCACTTGGTCACTCGAATTCGGTTCCTCACGTTCTCATGGTAACACCATAATAACTAAAATCATACATTCACAACGGAAAATCTAAATTAGAATAATGTATAATGATTTATTATAATTATTCCCCCAAGTCTCGCAACCTTCAGTACTTAATAGATTATATAATGGTATTGAATAAAGACCTATTACATAATCTTACATAAGTTTAAGCATAGTCTGCAAATAGTCTTAACATAAAATAATAGTTTTTAAATATAAAGGAATAAGGTAGTCGGTAGTCTTTCCCTTGCCCTTGTCTGTTCCAGAGACACCTCCCTGTTCCTCCTTAACTGAAAGTTTTTAAATAAGCAAGGATAAGCAAGGATGAATCACACACACATACACACACACACATATATATATATACATAATATATATATATATATATATCAGTAGGTTTTATATCACTTTTAGCATCGTAAACATCATATAAGTTATTGTCTAAAAGTTAGAATTCACTATCTGATTCGAGATTGATCAAGTTCTGCTACCGGCCTCCCTGCCATGCTAGGACTCACCACTTTGCCTTGTGGGTTCTATTCAGCTTAACCACAACAATCACACATAGTATATTTGTTATGTTAAAGGTCTTTTCATGCTCCTTAAGTCACTCTAGGTTCCTTCTTTCACAATAGGATCCTAAATTGATCATTTCAATAATTTAAGGCCATTCAAGGTCATGAACTCACAAAGTCTATCATGCTTGCTCTCTAAACATACAAGCTAGTTATAAAACTCATATTAGGCATGCTTGTGAATATTCATAACTCCTACGTGAAACTAACACCGCTTTAGTTGAAAATATGCTTTAATCATGCTTTATTTAAAATATGACACACAAGCATGATATGTAAATATTTATACTACACGAGTGAGTCCAATAGTGACATCAAACATGATCACAAGTATCAGATTCTGATCTTCAAGGTATCTTGACCATGTTCACATTCAAAGGTCCTATTTTCATTTGTAACGTGTACTAATTTGTTCAACATATTCATGCTTGCTTATTAACCTCATAAACACAATCTAAAGGTTTATTCAGGCATTTCTAAGTCATACTAACATGCTTGCAAAGTCAGTACATAAACATGTTATTCATACTCATCAAGTTTGTTTCTAAGGTCATAAATCCATTTTAAACTATACACCTTCGTTAATCATGCCAATCTAGTAAAACATGTTCATATTGAGTTCATATATCTACATATACCTCTTACACATGCTTACATGTTAACTTGAGTCATATTATTTAACTAACATGGATCAGATTGCAAAACAAAGGCTCCAACTAAAATCAGAGATTGGCAATTTATATTTCATGCCTCAATACAAATATAGCATCGCTGTAAGGCCATGGTCGGTTCGAGCTAAGAAACGATGCCTTTTTTAGAATGCTTAGCCCAACCTCAAAAATTACACAAGAATTCATTCCTAAACACTCATATATCAATTGCAACATGCTTATATGATCATATAACATCCATATAACCCATACCCAACCTCATTAACATCCATTTTCATGAAATCAAGAATTTGAATTTTGAGAGTTCAAGAACTCTGTTTACAGAAACTGAAAATGGCAACAAGGAAAAAGGAGTTATACCTCTACAATGTGATAGGAACTTGTTCCAATGAACTTTTAAGTTCTAAGAATTCTTGTATGCTCACAACCTTACTACTTAGCAAATTCAGCAATAGCAATTGAAGAAGGAGAGTCCATATATATAGAAAATCCATTACACAGATATTGCAATTTCCCATTGAATTAAACCCATGGATTGTAGGTTTGCATGAAGGTTATGAAGGAGTGGTTAGATGGTGGTTGAAACTCATCATAACCACCACTCCCTACCATGATCATAGTCTAGCAAAGCTTGGAAGGAAGAGTAAGCTTAGCCTTTTTGTTCCACACGTGACTGAGGATTTGGAAGTGAATGGGACTCTCAATTTGGGACAATCCAATATAACTTAGCATTCTTGTATACTCCTACACATCCTTACCCTTATGTTATATTTTAATACACATATCAACCATATATTATAACTAAATGTCACAATATGTTTTAACATTTCAAGGTAGTAGATGTTATACAACATATATATAATCCATGTACATTTTATCACACTGGTACACTTTAATAGTTCACAATATGCTCATGGTATATTATTTTAATACATACCCACAACATATTCTCACATAGATAATGTATTTATAACATATAGTTCCAATATATTTAATCACAATGCCCATACAATATAGTTTTATAAGACTTAATATATAGTCACACAATGTCACACTACACTATATAGTATAGTTGTATTATTGCTCATATGCACATTACTGTCAATATAATATTATTATATTAATAACTTACTCATTTATGTTAAATAAATAAATCATGCACTTCCTTAATTAATTAATACCAATATTAATTAATCCAATTATTGATTAATGTATTTATGGATTTTCATTATTTATCTTTATAATTATTATTATATTTCAAACAATAATAATCACATATTATCATTTAATTACCAAGTAATCAATTCTCTACCACAACCATCATCAATTAATTAATATGACCATTAACAATTAATATTGGTTATTTGCACACCTTATTCCACAGTTTATTAATGTCACACACATCATAGAATTGTTCCATTTAATTTTCAAAGTAGAAATATTAATTTTTTTCTCCAACTGACCACTAGCGCAAATTTACACAGGTTAGTATTCTTGACTTTGGTAACAAGTGCTTACTGCATTCTCGACAAATGCCAAGATTGGTTTAGCTTCGGCCCATGTCAATTTTCAATGCTAAATTCATTTTATACGACATGAATTGATGTCCGCAAGGTGTTACTGTGTGTCTACGAGTGTATTGAGTACTTATATGAAATCACAAAACCATTCCCGATTAATCTTCCTAATTCCCGTTTCAACTCGCTTAGTGAATTCTCTCATTTCACATTATGCCACACAAGGCATTTCACAATTCTCATTGTCACTTCACACATCTTATTACGCATTGATCTAATATGAATCAATTGACTTAACCAACTCACAAAATAATAACACTTTTATTCACAGAAATTTTATTTCCATTAATATATTCATTTAATGATACGTGGAAATTCTCGGGTATTACATCATCCCCCCTTATAAAAATTCCATCCCGGAATTGCTACAAGGTTACACAAACAGATGGGGATAATCCCTCATCATCCTATCTTCTAAATCCCACGTTGCCTCCTCAACATCGTGGTTACGCCAAAGTACTTTTACAGAAGAAATAACTTTATTCTTTAAGGTTTGCTCTTTCCTATCAAGGATTTGGACAGGAATTTCTTCGTACGCTAAATTTTTCTCCACTTGAATAGGTTCATAAGAAATCACGTGTTTGTAGTCGGGCTTGTACGGACGTAACACAGATATGTGAAACACGTTTTGGATGTGCTCCAACTCAGGTGGTAGTGCAACTTTGTATGCTACTTCACCCACTCGCTTTAGTATCTCTAACGGACCTATGAACCTTGGACTCAGTTTTCCTTTCTTGCCGAAATGGATCTTTCCTTTCCATGGAGATACCTTCAAGAATACAAAACTACCGACTTCAAAATCTCGGTCTTGCCGATGCAAGTTTGCGTACTTCTTCTGGCGATCTTGAGCTACTACAAGTCTGGCCCTTATCACTTTTACCATGTCTGCGGTTTGTTGTACTAACTCTGGTCCGAGTATTCATCGCTCTCTGACTTCGTCCCAACATAAAGGCGTTATGCACTTCCTTCCGTAAATAGCTTCATACGGTGGCATGCCGATACTCGCATGGTAACTATTATTATATGCAAATTCGACTAAGGGTAGGTGGTCGTCCCAATTTCCCTTGAAGTCCATCACGCAAATCCTAAGCATGTTCTCTAGTGTTTGTATTATTCGCTCACTTTGTCCGTCTATCTGAGGATGATAAGTAGTACTTAACCGTAACTGTGTTCCCATCCTCTCTTGCAAGCTTTTCCAAAATTTTGACGTGAAACACGGGACTCAGTTAGAAACAATCGATACCGGCACTCCATGTCGTGAAACAATTTCCTTTACATACAGACTCGCTAATTGATTTAAACTATAGCGGATCTTGATATGTAGAAAATGTGCGGTCTTCGTAAGTTGGTCTACGATAACCCAAATGGCATCCAAACCTTTCTGCGTGACTAGAAGTCCTACCACGAAATCCATCGTGATATGCTCCCATTTCCACTCTGGTATTTCCAACAGTTGTAATAAACCACTCGGTCGCTGATGCTCTACTTTGGCTCGCTAACACGTAAGACATCTACTAACGTATTCTGCAATTTCTCGTTTTAGATTTGGCCACCAAAAATGTTGCTTCAAGTCCCGGTACATCTTTGTGCCTCCGGATGAACGGACTATGTCGTATTGTGTGCCTCATGCAAAATCTCCTCTCTTAACTCGGCCATTGCCGGCACCCACACTCTCCCTTCGAATCTTAAGATACCGTCTTTATCTATTCAAAATTTTTCTTCCTCTTTTTCCATGATCCTTCTCCTGATTTTCTCACATTCTCCATCTTTTTCCTGGGCTTCCTTTACTCTATCCAACAATGTCGAACAAGCTTCCATTACAAATAACTTCTCTTCAGACCTTTCGGGTCCCTTCACCTCTATTTCCAACTTCTCCATATCTCTTATTATCTCTTCTTGAGTTGTCAGTTGAAATAATTTCTCCCTTCCTTTCCTGCTCAAAGCGTTGGCAACTACGTTTGCCTTCCCCGGGTGATAAAGAATCTCACAGTCATAATCTTTGATTAATTCTAACCACCTCCTCTGTCGCATATTCAACTCCTTCTGTATGAAGATATATTTCAGACTTTTGTGGTCCGTGTATATCTCACATTTCTCTCCGTACAAATAATGTCTCCATATCTTTAACGCAAAAACAACTGCCGATAACTCTAAGTCATGAGTAGGGTATCATTTTTCATAATCCTTCAGTTGTCGTGATGCATACACAATGACTTTGTCGTGTTGCATAAGCACACAGCCCAGTCCTCTATGCAACGCATCACTATACACCAAAAATCCTCCCGTATCATATGGTAATGATAATACAGGCACCTCACTTAATCTCTTTTTCAACTCTTGAAAACTCTCTTCGCATTTGTCGGTCCATACAAATTTCACCATCTTCCTCGTCAAATTAGTTAACGGGGTCGCTATCTTAGAAAAATCCTGGATAAATATTCGATAGTACCCAGCTAACCCTAAGAAACTTTTCACCTCCGTCGGAGTTCTCGGTTGTTCCCAATTACTTACCGCTTTGACCTTTTCGGGGTCTACTGAGATTCCATTCTCATCCGCCACGTGGCCTAAGAATTGAACCTTCTTCATCCAAAATTCGCACTTAGAAAACTTTGCATACATCTTCTCCTGTCGTAGTGCCTCCAAAATAATCTTCAGATGTTCGACGTGTTCTTCCTTTGTCTTCTAGTAAATTAAGATATCGTCGATGAAAACTACAATGAATTTATCCAAATATGGCTTGAAAACTCGATTCATCAAGTCCATGAATGCTACCGGAGCATTAGTTAAAATGAATGACATTACCAAGAACTCGTAATGTCCATAACGGGTTCGGAACGCAGTCTTTGGTATGTCCTCATCCCGTACTTTCAGTTGATGATATCTTGTCCGTGGGTCGATCTTTGAGAAACGCTTTGCTCTCTTCAATTGATCAAATAAGTCGTCTATCGGTAGTGGATATCTATTCTTGATTGTTACTCTGTTCAATTCTTGATAATCGATACAGAGCCTCATCGATCCGTCCTTTTTCTTAACAAATAACACTGGTGCTCCCCAAGGAGACACACTTGGTCGAATGTAACCTTTATCCAATAACTCTCAACTATCATCAATTCCTTCATTTC